>OY284495.1:607500-983849 GCA_958336395.1 Ctenicera cuprea
CTTATGGTATTGTTGTTTTTTTCCTATTCGTTTGTAAAAGGAATATATGGAGGGCCCTTAAAAAGAGGTGCGTTATTACAATACTAAACAAAACATCCTCAATAATATGAGGTCATATTTTTGCTTTCAGGTATTATAAAGCAATGTGTAAAGAGAAAACTGAATTGACTACTACTACTACAAGTTTCTAATGTCACAATCATCAAAACAATTAATTAATAATAACAGTTTTACTACTAAAATATTTAGCAAAAAGTAGTGGTCAGAGCTTTGTAGGCTTTGGAGCTATTCGACCAAAGGAGATAGGGTTCGATTCCCACTCACTGTCTATTACTCTGGGTTGATTTACGTGTTTTTACTTTCCCATAGCTTCTGTATACCGGTATAGGAAAGTATTGATTACATGAAAATTTTCTAAATCTAGATTTTAACGGCAATACACGTTTTGGGGCTTAAGGAACCCAAAACAGTGGTTTTTAAAATATGTCTGTTTGCGGGTGGGTGCGTGCGTGTAAAGCCTCTACAGGTGAAAGTACTGAACCGATTTTGATGAAAATCGAAAATCGGTACCCATTTATTAAGTAAACGGGGTTCGATAATAAATTTTTCCGAGAATGCTTACTAAACCCCAGCATTATTATTGCTGACGTCACGAGCTGACAGCGAAATATGGATGGAATTGAGGGTTGCCTATATAACTGGTTTTCTTAGAAATCTAATAGACTGTAAAATGTTCAAGGTTACAAGTATAACATTTACACTTTCGCAAATACGCTAAGTATTAATATCTAGTATGGGAAAGTCCACTCGATGTTAACCCTTCAGCTTTTTAGAATTTAATGCGTGTTGGACGGGGGCTACATAATGTTAGAAATTGGAGCTCCTGTAAGCAAAAACTAAATAAATCTTCCGTTCTTAATGTTCTAAATTATAAGTAAACGTAAACGTTTTTTTGCCGCTTAAAGGGCTGCAAGTACTAAGAGTGTACAGACCCCCATCTAACCTGCTTTAAATTGTAACTACACGTAAATACACCCTAAGTAATCTAGTGAGTGGGAATCGAACCCACTCGCCTTTGGTCGAGTAGCTCGAAAAGTCAATGAGGCTAATGTACAAACCTAAAGCAAAATATTTTAAGCCAAATAAGAAAATAATTAATATTATATTAATTATTTTCTTATTTGGCTTAAAATATTTTGCTTTAGGTTTGTACATTAGCCTCATTGACTTTTCGAGCTACTCGACCAAAGGCGAGTGGGTTCGATTCCCACTCACTAGATTACTTAGGGTGTATTTACGTGTAGCTACAATTTAAAGCAGGTTAGATGGGGGTCTGTACACTCTTGGTACTTGCAGCCCTTTAAGCGGCAAAAAAACTTTTTATTGTAAAGTACATTTTTTTAAAATTAATGTTATGAAATGAATTATAAATAAATATAAAAAAAAATAAATATTTATGAATTTGTTTTATATTTTGGTTTATGTTTGTGCAACCAACCTTTAGCTCTTAGCATAATTCAATAAAAAAAAGCAACAGCTTACAACTAATACTGATAAGACTTATCTTATTCTTACATCATCATTATCATCAAAGTTTGTAACTTACTACAACGTAATTCATCGGTAACAATTATGTAACTCAAAGGTCAAGTTTGGTATTTAACGTGCATTTATATTATTCTTGTTCTGTTCGGTACGAAGCTGAAACAAATCAAACGGTGAGCGTTTATGCAACCAGTATTACGTCAGAGCTGTGCTGTCGTAAATTATTATTGTTAAAAAGTAATATATGTATATTGTATATTTCGTGTTAAGTAAACGCGTTTCAGGCTTCAAAAATTAGTCTTACATAAATTAGCTTTACATTTGCAAATACTTTAAAATCAGAGTATTTTAGACCACAATTGCTAGTGGTATTACAATCATGAATCAAAACTTATATTTTCACCTGGAATACAACATATTTTACTTGAGTAAAATTGCAAAAAACGTTTTTAACTTGAAATATACATAATTTATATAGTAAATACCTAACTGTATCGCCATAACATATTAACACGACCAGAGATGCTTACATCTTCAGACAGCGTATTTATTATTTTGAACAAATGTTTACGTAGCAGTCAGGTAGGAGGCAGCCGGGCCCTGTCTTACAAATACTGGAAAAGGAATAACAATACAGGTACAATCTTGAAGATATTAAAATTTTTTTAGAGAAATGTTTTCATTTTTTCCCGAAAAGTTTTCTTATAAAGAAATTTCTAGCTTGGAAAAAGTGTTCTCCTAAAAATATTAGTTTTTCTCTTTTCGAAAATGGGTCTTTATAGGTCTATTACGTTAAAAAAGAACTACCAAAAAAAGGAGGAACAATAGCAATCCATTGACTGAGATGCATATTTCAAGAGATGTGGAAGACGGAACAAATTTTGGAACAACGGACGAAGAATACTTATATATAAAAGGGGCGACTCTACAACTTGTGATAACTACAGGGCGATATGCTTAACCCCAGTTGCATTGAAACTCTATACCCCGATAATAGAAAATAAATTAGAACGAACGGCGTTTCGGCCAGGGCAACTAACACAGGATCACATATATACCATACAAGCCATAACAAAAAAAACCTAAACAAAAACAAAGAACTATACGTAGCATTCCTTGACCTAAAAGCAGCTTTTAACCTAGTACCACGAAAATACATCTGGCAAGCCATCAAGGAACTACAAATAAGTAGCAAGCTAGAAAGTTTTTTCTTTATTTTAAATGTTTTTTTGTTTAAAACAAGGCTTTTTATTCACGTTTAAAACAGTTTAAACAAAAAAAAAAACAGTTCTAATTTTAAAATAAATCGCTTTTTTAATAAAAAAAATGTGTAGTCAAATCTCGACTATAATTTTTTTCTTAACTTAATGCTTGTAAACACAACTTTTTATTTATTTAAAATATAATACATATTAATACTAAAAATAACCCACATTTAATTATTTTAAATATTAAAGAAAATAAAACAAATATGTAATTAAAAATACGTTATTCTTTTCAACATACAATTTACAATAGAATTTCTCAAGTAATACTACCAGGTTGTTCCATTTTCAAAGCCATATCCAAAGGAACAGCTTCCTTTGCATGAACTTTCATGTGAGTTCGCAACGAACTCTTATGTGCAGTCCTATGCGGACAAACCGGACACGAAAACGGTTTTTCCCCAGTGTGCGTTTTCATGTGTTTATGCAAATTATTATTATGTGCCGTTTTATATTCGCATAAACTACAATGAAAACGTTTCTCCCCTGTGTGTCCTTGCATATGCAAAACTAACGAACGCCGCCAAGCAGACTTGAAATCGCAAATCTCGCACTTGTAACTTTTTTCTTCGTTGTGCATTTTTGCGTGCATTTGCAATGAGCGTTTCCATGCACTTTTAAAATCACAAAATTGACATTTATAAATTGTTTCCCTAGAATGTGCATTCATGTGATTTTCCAATATGCGCTTCCCTGCAGTGGTGAAACCACAAACATCACAGAAGTAATGTTTGTCTTTATTATGAACCTTCTTATGCTGATGTAATGCACATCTCCATACGGTACTGTAGTCACACTCTTTACACTGATAAACCTTGTTACTTTTGGATTTCTTTACCTCGCTTGTGGTTGATTGTTGGTCGGGATTGGGTTCAGTTTCGTCTTCACTTGCGTATTCAGTATTTACAGCAGCGTCAACTTTTTCCACCAGTTCGGGAATATCACCTGATTCCGTCTCCACTTCATCATCACAATCTTGACTCGCCTCGGAATTATTATGAAACTCGGCTTCCGTTTGAGTTTCTTTTGTTTCCACCAAGTCGGAATTATACACCAAATCAGAATTATCAACCAAGTCGGGATTATCCACCAAATCGGGATTATCCGCCAATTCTGTTTTGATTTCATCATCATAATCTTGACTGATCTCAGAATTATCATGAAATTCCTCTTCATTTGTTTCTGTTTGTGTTTCTTTTGTTGATGTTTCTGTTGATTGGATTTCAACGCTTCCGTCTGATTTAATTTCAAAATTTTGAGTTTCTTCAACTTCATTTGTAATTTCTAAACGATGCTCTGATTCGCTACCTTGATGCCCAATCCATTCTTCAAAATCCAGAGTGTCTTTATCTTCAATTTTTTTTGCCTTTTTGCCTTTGGAGGGTTTTTCTCCAGTATGCGACCTCATGTGTTTGGCGAAATTACTGTTATGGGAAGTTTTATAATCACATAAAGCACAACTGAAGCGTTTCTCTCCAGTGTGGAGATGTCTATGCAACACTAAAGCACGCCGCCATGCACTTCGGAAATTGCAAAATTCACATTTGTACGGTTTTTCTTCATTGTGCGTCTTTTTGTGCATTTGAACGGAACGTTTCCATACACTTTTAAAATCACATAAATCACATTTAAAAATTTTCTCACCTGTGTGAATATTCAAGTGCCAGTCAAGCACACGTTTATATGCGGTTGTGAATCCACAAACTTCGCAGTTGTAATCCTTTTCGTCTGTGTGCGTTTTTAAATGAGCTCGGAGGGCAGATTTCCATGCCGTTTCGTATGTACAAAATTCACACTTAAATGGTTTTGGATCAAATTCGGTTTTCACTACAATTTCGTGGGTTTTCATATGTGCATTGTAGTTACGTTTCTGAGGCGAAGTAAAATCACATTTATCACACTTAAACGGTTCTTTTCCATTGTGCGCACTCATATGCTGTGTGAGGCATTGCTTCCATGAAGTCGTATATTTACATTTCGTACATTGATATGGCTTTTCCTTGCAGTGGGTTGTTATATGCTTTTCCAGATATCTCTTATATTGAGTTTGAAAATCACATTCGGTACACTTAAAAAATTTATCTGAATTGTGCGTCAAAGTGTGACGCTTTAAACCAGCTTTTTGTGTACACGTAAAGTCGCAATCCTCACACTTGTACACTTTGAGTTTATTAAGAAATTTCTTGATTTTAATCTCACTTTCAACATCACCATCACTTTCCTCGTCTTCGTTCTTACTTCCTTCATCCTCAAATCCATTTTTTGTGTCATCATGCTTATGTCGTTTACTTTCGTCACTTCCAATCTCACTTTCTTCGTCGCTGTTCTGAATTTTTTTGCCTTTCACAAAACTTCTTTGCAAGTTCTTATCTTTAAAATGTGTTTTCATATGCCGTTCTAATCTAGTCTTCGAAGTAGCTTCGTATTTGCATTCATTACAGTTAAATGGCTTATCTGCACCATCTGTGTTTGGCATCGATTGCGATTCCATCATCATTTTGATTGCTTCTGCATCAATTTCCACTGTAACTTCTTCATTTGAAGTTTTTAAAGCAGCATCTGTAATAAAGTAAATTAAATTATTGAATTTGTATTACATTAACACTAAAATGACCTTCTACAGTAGGTTTCACGTTATCCAGCACGATCAACTCTTGCTTCACTACAATATCAACTGATTCCACATCCATTTTGTACACTTTTTCAGACTTTTACTAAAAATATGAAGCAATATGTTGTAAAACTTGAAATATTTTCTAATTTATGACAATTTACCTGAAAATAGGTTAAATTACAGAATCATTTTGAATGAAGTACTCATCACAAGAAAACGTTGTTATGGCATTTTGTAATTGAATAATATGCACACACTCTTGTTTTGAACAATCCATTTACATAAATTTTGCAAAAAATAATAAGTTACAAGGAAACTTTGCACCTTGTTATGGAGCAACGACCTTGCACTTGATCTACTTTCGGATGTTTACCAATTGTTAATTTATGTTGAGGCTGTTGTAGCGCCGCTGTGAATATAAGCAGATCAAATACTAAAATCCAGAGGCTGGCTCTGAGCAAGAGGATGACTACGAGCTTCTATGTGGCTCCTAAACAAGCCGGATTTTGAAGCAGACCTAGTTGTAGTTTGATACATGATCGTTGCAGTCACCACACCAACGACTTATACGTGACCATTGGTCTAACTACGACGGAGTTAGTTGACAGCTAGTATATAACTTTGGGGTTTAGTCTACAGGTTTTTGTAAGGGTTCGTTATAAACGTTAATAAACTTTATTTTCTCGAGTAAAACGCCTGAAATTAAAAATGTCAGCATTTTGTTGTGTTGTAGTCACACAAATACAAACAGCTAGCGTGCGATATTTTACGTGTCCTACGTCACCATGCTAGTTTGCTACATGTTCTAGAATGATGGATAATTGAGAATTAATCAAAGCGATTCTTAAGTTGGTCACAATTACATGATTACACACCATCTGTGTAGTCATGTAAATTTGACCAACTTAAGAATCGCTTCGTTCATTGATTAAGTCTTAATTATCATTCCAGAACACGTGACATGCCAGTATAGCGACGTAGGGCACGCAAAGTATCGAACGTCAGCTGTTTGCATTGCATTGCATGTGTGACTACAACACAACAAAATGCTGGCATTTTAATTTCAGGCGTTTTACTCGAGAAAACAACGTTTATTTAGCAAAACAAGGAAATAGCTGACTACGTGTATACTTTTGCCCTACGTCGCCATATTGGTTTGGCTTGTGACGTCATATTAAAATAATGGGTGGCATTATCTAGTAGGCATGTAACGAGAGACACTCTCAGAAAATAGTTCAAGTACCCCACAAATTTATAACCTTTTAGGCTTTACATGTCAAACTTTATAGAACCTTTTTTCAGAAAACATTGACATGTAAATATACCTAGTCGTAAACATCACTATTAAATTAAGTCTTAAAATGAATATAGAACTCAAAGACATTATATGTATACAAGAATTTAATGTCGAACCTCCAACGGAACCACAAGGTTTGTTTTTTGTTTAAGAAAAAAGATGGTCAGTACAATGAACGATTATTTGCAGTATATCCACAAAATACCAAGCCTGAAATCAAAGAAGAAGATGACATCGTTTTAGAGCCCTTATTGATATCAACAGAAACATTACAAGCATTGATGTCTGAAGAAGTGGACATAAAATACGAAATTCCCTCATCCACAAGTTCAAATGACATTTTCAGTTGTAAATTATGTGATTTTAAAACATATTATAAAAAAACCCTAGCAAGTCATACATTAATGCACAATAAAGAAAGGCTGTACAAGTGTAATCAATGCGAGTATATGGCCGGAAGTAAACGTGAGTTAACACAACATAAAATGGCACATGATGATGGTGGAGAAAAGCTTTGCAAATGCAGTGAAGGTGATTACGACGCCACATCAAAGTTTAATTTACAAACACATACTATGACTGTCCATCCTAAAGAATTCAAAGCGACGAAGCCAAGTCGTCAGATATCGTACAAATGCAACTTTTGCAGTTACATAACGTCAAGGAAACGTGATTATCAAAAACACACAAACGCTCATGCTCGAGAAAACACGTTTAGTTGCAGTAAATGCGAGTACAAAACTATATCACAATTTAAACTTGAACGTCACATCATCAGCCATTTGAGGGACAAACGGCGGCGTTTAAAATGTGAAACGTGTGATTATCGAACGACAGCAAAACGTAATCTACTTCGTCACATATTAACACACACTGGAGAAAAGCCATTCAAATGTACAGTATGTGACTATCAAACGGCTTCGGACACATATTTGGAAGTTCACATAAAAACTCACGCTAAAAATAAGCCATTTAAATGCCCTGAATGCAATTACAGCACTGTATGGAAGCACAGCCTTCGGCAACACTTAGCAACACATATTGAAGGAAACCCATTTAAATGTCAAAAATGTGAATACAGCACGAGGTACATCCTTCATTTACAGGAACACATGAAAGAGTCTCACAAATCTAAATATAAACCATTGGAATATATTATGACATTGACACAAAACAACACAGAGTGTGGTATCATCAATAATTTAAACAGTGAATTTCAAATCATCGAACAACTCACCCCTGAGGCACAAAAGAAAGAAAAACCTTTCAAGTGTGAGCTTTGTGATTTTAGATCTGCTTGGAAATGTGCTGTGCGAACACACATGAAGACGCACGGTGGTGAAAAACAATTCAATTGCGAAATCTGTGGTTTCAGGACTATATGGAAACGGGTGCTACTTTGGCATATGAATACGCATAGTAAGGAAAAAGTTTACGAATGCGAATTTTGCAATTTTAAAAGCACGTGGAAACGCTCATTAGAAACACATGTACTTTTACACACAGGAGAAAAACCATATAAATGCAACGTGTGCGATTTTAGAACTGCCTGGAATCGGGCTTTAAACTTACATATGAAAATACATACCGGGGAGAAACGATTTCAGTGTACGGTGTGTAAATACAAGACTGCACATAATAGTAATTTTAAAAAACATGTTATGACGCATACTGGGGAAAAGCCGTACGAGTGCGCTGTATGTGGCCATAGATCAGCACAGAAGAGTCATTTTCAAATTCATATGAAAACTCATGCTGAACGGACTGAAACAATGATTTCAAATACCATTGAAGAAACTGAAAGCATAATTCTAAAAACTGAGGATGATACAGAATTTTTAAATGGTTAACGAATCGAAAGTTGATATAAAGTTATTTGAGTGATATACTGTGTTCATATTTATTTATGTTTTTGCATAATTTAATTTTTTTAATTGTTTCTTAAAATGTAATTCATGAGCAGAAAATGTGTCTTAAGAAATAATAATAATAAAAAATATACCTACTTCTCCAACTGATTTTTTTTAGCCATAATAACCCACGCTCCACACTATGAAACGCCGTTTTACTTTTTATCCTGGCTAGCTAGTTGGGACCGGCTTACCGGCTGGCACAGGTTGGTTCACTGACTGGCCCGGGCTGGCTTATAGACTAGCTGACTCACTGAATGACCTGGGATAGCTTGTTAGTCCGGTTTTGCTTGCTAGCTGGCTGGTTGGGGCTTACTGGCTGGCACAAGTTGCCTTAGTAGCTTGACCATTTTATATTGTTGGTTATTTCCCACTATATCTCATTAGTTCTCAAGGGCTTACTGGCTGGCTTGTTGGTCTTTGTCTGGTTTACTGGCCGGCTCAGCATATGTTTGCTCACCGCTCTAACTGGGCCGAATTGATAGGTATTTCCCTCTTTATCCTCCATTAGCTCCTACACCTTACAGGCTGCTTGGTAGACGGGCCTGGCTAGCTGATTGAGACTGACATACTGACTAACAGCACAGGTTGGCTCACTGCTCCAACTAGGCTGGATTGCTAGTTTTTTCTCACTATATCCCCCGTTAGCTCCCATTTAAAAAAATGTTTTTAAATATTTCTTCAAAAAAACGAAACAGCTCGGATCATTCGGATATGTTTTAATATGTGCAAACAAAATATGAAAGCATAAAATTGAATATTGTTCGAGATTACGATATAGTCGTCGGTAGCAGCATTCTTCTGTGAGACTTCCGTTATTACCTTAAGTAACGTTCTGAATTTTTGGTACATATTTCTGTAGGTTATTTCTGTAATAGTTTGTACTAAACTATCTAAATTCGTTTTTATTAAGTTATGTAATAATTATCCTTATACCGCATTAAACCTGTTTTAAAATTTCCTGTGCCTATTAACAATGTTCTATTTTTATAGACAGATGAAAATGCTAAAAATAATGCTATTTTTTACTATAATAATACACAATCTGTGATAACATGACTGCCTATTTCCAGTTTTTCAAGTGAACTAGGGCAAATATTCATTATCTATCGGATTAAGAAGCGATATCATAATTTCTTATCATATTTAGATTTATGTTAGGAATTACTTTGCTGTTACTTAGTATTTCTAAATTTCAAGTCATCTTTTGTTGATTTGCTTATTGTAATTTAATCTAACCAATCGATGTATTTGGTTTGTTAACCGTTATTCAAGAAATTTAATCTGATCATGCTTTATTCAAAAAAATAAACATTTAAATCGGAAAAGCCAATTTGGAAGTTTTAGTAAAATAAATGAGTATAAGAAAACTGTTTTAATCATTTTAATAAATAAATGGCAATTATAATCAATACACTAATCTTTTGAGTAATCAAATAAACATAGTCCAAACTAGAAATCATATTCATTTATTGATTACCTACACGCAGTGGCGTAACCACAATTTGTGAGCCGCCACCGATATTGTTGAACCTCGTGAAAATAATAAATACAAAAAAAGAAAATGATGTATAAGTTAGGGGCTTCCTAAATTCCTTAAAATGCTAAAAAAAACTCCCGCGTCTGTGAGCCTCGCGAGCCCATAGTTAGAGTAGTTGCAAAATCTCATGATCCGCGAATTGCGCACCGCCGGGAGTGAGCAGGCTGTAGAAAAGGACGCGCAAACAGTGTTTTCGGCTCAACCTAAAAACATCAGGCTAGCATGTAGGCGCCAAATTTAAAATAGACTATGCGTTAAGTGTGTAATTTAACTCTTTAAATTTCACTAAATTAATGATAATATATTAAATAAACCACTTCCCCAAAAAAAATGATATGAATGAATGTAAATATTTTGAAATATTAAAGGGAAGTGTTTTCATTTAGCAAAAATCAGAACACAATAAAACAAATTATAGGTACATGAAGTCAAATGTAATGCAAATATCGTACAACACGATTACACAATTAAATATTATACATAAATTCAAATTGAATGCAAATACAATCCATATTAAAATGAAAGGAATGAATGTAAACAATTTTAAGTTAAATATCAAATCAAAGTGTCTTCAGATAATAAAAAGCAAAAATTATATATAATTATAATGGTTTACAACCTAAATCGTCTTCATCGTCAGAAGACCAATACCGTTCCGAGTCATCACTGCTGTCATGAACATTTATAATAAGTTCCTGCACATCATCTATTATATATTCCCTGGCAAGATATTCGTCCTCGACCTTTTTCACATGTGAACAAATGTTTGCCCATTCTTGCACACCAACAACATTAAATTTATCTTCTGCCAACTTCCTGACATCATCCATTTTAAACGTTGTATTATGGGCAGCCACATGATTTTTTACCAATGCCCATATTTTTTCTATGGGGTTGAGTTCCGGATGATATGGGGGCAAGCGCAGTGCCACGTGACCCTGTTCGGCTAAAATTTTGTCGATCACATATACTTTGTTAACTGGTTTATGCTGGTTTATGTTTGCATATAATTCCACTTTTATGTCTTGTAATTGAAACGGTAAGTTTCTTTCCGTTAGCCATCTCCTCATGTCCTCTTTTTTCCAAGCCGAGGTTGGATTTGGTTCGGTGGTTACGTTGTGGTACGATGCATTTTCGATAACCAACACAGAATTTTGTTGCATATTTGGAAGCAATTTCTCTTGTAACCACTTCGAAAAATTCTTGTTGTTCATGTCGTCATGATAGTCCCCAGTTTTAAGGCCCGATTTGAAAGTAAGTAAACCATTCGGAACAAAGCCTTCTTCACCGCCAGCATGCACAATAATTAAACGTTGTCCTTTGGCAACTGGAGACTTCATACATTTGCTTGATCCGTCATCCCAAGCTTTAGGTGCAGTGTGTGAACTATGCAAGTAGGTTTCATCACAGTATATAATATTCCTACCTTCGCTTCTGTATTGTTTTATTTTCCTCAAGTATTCAAGTCGCTTCGCTCGAATTTCTGTTTTCTCAATCAGCACTTGTCGATTATCTTGGCTTTTTTTCCAACGGAATCCTATTTTATGCACTAACTTCCTAAAGGAACGTATCTTTCCAGTAAAATTAATGCCTTCATCTTTCACTGCTTCAAATACAGCCTGCATCGTTGGTCTTCTTTTGTGAATATTTGCAAATCTATAAATAATTGTGCGTACAGTTTCTTCTTCGTACTGATCCAACGTAGACCTCGGACTGCTTTTATTGATGGTTTTCCTTGGGGAAGTAAATTTGCCACCATCTGGTTGTAGCCTGCCTTCCTTAACAATTCTTTTGACGGTGGCTGATCCAACACCAGTTGCTTGCGACACCCTTTCGATCAAACTGCTTAAAGGAATAATAAGTGCTTTGGTATCCTTTTCTTCCTTCATAAATTTATAAACGCTGTAAATTATTTTACGGCCTTGACTGTGCACTGTTCGTTTGGCGTTGCTCATAATTACTAGTGATCTGTAATACACTTTAATTAGTAAAATGGCTAAACAGAATATTATTACATTAGTTATGTAAAAATGGATTTCAACAAAGTAGAACTTGGTACTGCCAATAGAATATTATTGTTACTTACTGTACAACAGATACTGCTGCGAAGTTTTTGAATAACGAACTACTTTTGCAAAGAAAACGCTGTAGGTGGATTATAACCTAAAAACAGTTTTAATAAGTATTCCATAAAAATGTTAAATTTGGGTACTTCTACTTACAGCTACACAGTAAATAAACCGCTGTAGTCTTCAAAAAAACTGTTTCTTCTAATAACACAGGGAAATTTACATATAAACCACGGAAAAATTCGCACGCATAAAAATGACAGCAATATTTCCGCAACGATATTTTCAGGTTGGTCTTTAGAACAGTTCGTGACGTCAGTAGCATATTTTGGTTTATTGCGCACGGATCATGAGATTTTGCAACTACTCTACGTCGCTGCCTACACTATACATCAATATTGACTATAGAGCGACGTATCTTCAGTGTTACCAATTTTGATACATTTTTTTACATCGTTTCTGATCTCTGTATTTATTTCGCGGTCAAATTTTTTATTGCGCTTGTTTTCCTCTCTCATCTTTTTTCTTTTTCCTTATCACTGCATCATTTTGTATCTTTATCTTTATCCCTCTTCGCCTTCTTTTTCACGTTTATATTTTAACCCTTCACTCTCGTATTTATCCCCTTGTTCAAAACTATATTTCCCCATTTCAACATGGTTTTATGGCTAAACGCTCTACCCTATCTAACCTTGCTTGTTTTACACAATACGCCTCAGGGGTCCTTGATTCCCAAGGTCAAGTCGATGTAGTCTACACCGACTTTTCCAAAGCCTTTGACCGAATTGATCATGGTATTATCATTGCAAAATTACAAAGCTTTGGATTTCACGATTCGTTACTCTCATTTTTTATTTCATATCTTGAAAACCGCATGCAATATGTAACTTATAATAATTTTAATTCCAATGCCTTTGTCGCGTCTTCTGGGGTCCCTCAAGGTTCCAATCTAGGCCCTCTTTTATTTCTATTGTTTGTCAATGATTTATCTGAATTTATATCCTGCGAAAAACTGCTTTTTGCAGATGATTTAAAACTATTCTCTACTATCAATACGCTTAGTGATTGTGATATGATCCAACTGCAAATAAACCGTATTCAAGAATGGTGCGTAATAAATAGTCTTCACCTTAATGTTTTCAAATGTAAAGTGGTTACTTATACAAGAAAACTCCAGCCAATTATATATCCGTATATTTGTAATTCTATTCCGTTGAGTCGCTGTACCGCTACTACCGACCTAGGTGTTCATTTTGATCAAAAACTTACTTTCTCTGATCATATAAATACAATATGCAGTTCCGCCATGAGAATGTTAGGTTTTATTATCCGAAACTGTAGGACTTTTTCAAACATTTTATCTCTTAAGTTATTATTTATTGCATTTGTCCGATCCAAATTAGAATACTGTGCTCTGATTTGGTATCCTTGCTATGAATACCAGAAGGATTGCTTGGAGTCAGTTCAACGAAAATTTTTAAAATTCTTGTCTTTTAAGACTGATGGCACTTATCCGGAAATCGCTCTTGATCAGCATTTACTGCTCTCAAGGTTTGATCTTCAATCTCTTGATTTTCGAAGAATAGTATTCAGTCTTACTTTTTTGTACAACTTGCTACATAATAAAATTGACTGCATGTCTCTTCTTTCTTATCTGAATTTTCTTGTACCCCGCCATTCATCTCGTAGTGCACCTGCATTTTATTGTCCTACTGCACACACCAATCTACTACTAAAATCACCTATCACTGTGATGTCGCAAAATTATAATAAAATCTGTAGTAAAGACTGCGACATAAACTTTAGCTCGCTGAAACTTTTGAAAACTCGAGCCGCAATCACTTGTAATTAAATTTAATTGAAGTAATTGTAATTATATTTTTTGTTTTTCTTTGCTATATAGTATGTTTTATTTTTTGAATCATGCTTGAATTTTAAATTGCACGATTTACTATTATCTAGTACATCTATTATTTTTTTTTGTACAACTTATAATTATTTTTGTCCTGTAATTGGATACTTTATCTGTTGGGCAATAAAGATGTTATTATTATTATTATTATTATTAACTGTTTGATTCTTTTCTATTTCTTCAGTACGTTTTCCCCTCCCCCTTTATCTATCTGTACCCTTTCTCATCTCTTTTCTCTTATTTTTTATCACTATATTTGCCATCTTCTTCACTTTAACCATATAAAGTAATTTTTCAATGGTTTCTGTGCAACTGTTTAAGTAATTTAAATTAACTCACAGTTTAACTTATCAGGATATTTACAAACCTTTATCATGGAAGTTTTCATAATTCAGTTGATTAACAATATTTAGTTATTTAAAATTTCACTTCGACCTTGTTTGAGAACGATGACTCAATATAAACTAAGTAATGCTTACAAGCAATTTATTATCAGTTTATTACATTCCAACGCAATTTTATTAAAATAATGACATTGATATGACATACACTTCACATTTTTTCACGAAGGCAGAAATGTCAAAAGGGGGAGGGGACGAAGCAAAAACAAATAATAATAAGACGAAGAAGTATAAGAAAAACGAAAAATAAATCGTGATAAACACAAAAAAGCAAAGAAAATTAGTGAAAAGAGACAGTAAAAATCAGTGTATAAACAAATGAATAAATAAATATTAAAGATCTGTAACTACAAAAATAACCAATTCTTTTTACTACTAAGGTCATACTATCTAACTTCATTTAATTTATAAAATCATTTCAAACACCCTAAGAAGTGCAGTGAGTGAGACTCGAACTCATTCGCCTTTGCCAAAATAGCTCCAAAGTTTGAGACTCTGAAATCTACTACAGTGCCGGTTCCTAACAGTGGCGGCTCGTAGGTCTAGAAACAGGTGATACGTTTTTGTAAAAAAATTTGCCTATCCGCAGATTTACCACCAACGCGGTGTAATAATAAATAAAATTTTATTCGTCTTTTTCTTAATAACTGCTACAAGTTTTCTTTTGTCCCGGATTGGCGTCAGTAGCAAATGGTCATCTTAGGCTAGTAGTATGTGCGGGCTGGCGGTGGGGGATACGTTGTCATGGTAGCCACGTGCACGACAATCTACGGGCGCGGAATAGCAATTTTTAGAATTGTGTTTGATAGAAAAATTTTACTAGTAATGAATTTGTAGTTTTATAGACATGGATAATTGTTAATTAGAATATTTGCTTTTGACAAATTATTTGAGGTGAAGCAATGCCTCACACGCTTTGTCTCGCGAGCTGCCACTGGTACCAAATAAATATTCATACTAAACATAAAATAGGTAAGTAAACTAAGCAAAAGTTAGCAATAAAAATGAAATTTTAGTCTAAAATCTGAATTAATAAGCGAGTAAAAGAGAGAGAATAAAAATAAAAGAAGAAAAACTTCCCACCTCCCTTATATCTAAATATAACTGGTTTCAACAAACATTTCATTCATTAAGCTCTAAAAATTAAGATATTAGACAAAGAAACAGCTTTCTGCAATGCAAAAAGAATTTATCTGTATCATGGTAATGATAACAATTAAGGGCTTTTGTAATAGGGTTAAAAGTCGACAAAGTGCTATCGTGCAGGTATATATGATTATTGTAGCACCATCACTTATCAGTTTAGACGAGATAGTTCGTAATTGTGGTGGTGTTTGTTCAATTACCTATAAAGTGGATCATTTATTCCTCTAGTCGATTTGTGATTTTGCCAAAGTGTTTAATTGTTCAAATTGTGTCATTTACTCGGAGTGAGAAAGGGTAAGAAAATTTAAAATTTTCTACCATGTATAATAAGGCGAAACAAATTGATTTAATTCGACAAAATTTAAGCTTAGTCATCTAATTTGCTACTGTTATAATGTCAATCCATCTTTTTATAATTCCATAAAATTTATCGAGTAAACAAATGGACGTATTTATTTAGGCTAAAGTTAGCACTAAAACATATGATAGGTACTTCAAAAATAGCTTATCGAGAGGCCAGCTTTGACCTTCGTTCAATGTTAAGCATCAGCAAAACTCTAAAAGTTGCGCACTGTATTTTCGCTTCTCCATACACACTGATTTTTCGTCATAAAACGTTAAAATTCTAATGATAATAGTTCAAAATACTTTTCTTTTATATTTATGAAACAGGAGGGTGAAAATTATTCTATAAAACATATTGTGAATTCCAAAAAAATCTTATCTACGTTGAAAAGTAATTGAGATTAACAATGAAATCGTCTGTGCCTAATCATCGCATTCCTAAAGTATCATCAATAATTTTATCTGACAATCTAATCATGTTTTCGCAACAAACTGAGTTGCGATTTTCAAAAAGCTTTCAGGAATTTTTCTTTTGTCATAACATTTTAATGGGTTTAATTTATGTCAATAAAGGGAGGAATGACCAATTTTTTTGCACTAATAACAATTTTTAAATTTAACACAGATCATCTTGCAGATTTTTCTCTCTTAATTCTTCTCTCTAACTTTTCCTGTTTATGTTTATACAAGTTTTGTTCATGAGAATTTTAAATTATTAGTCGGAGTTATTTTTTGGCGGGAAATTCTTCTAACAATTATAAGTCATAGAGTACGAAAGTGAAAATTTCCGTTTTGCTAAAAACATCCTTATCATTAACATTTCCCCAATATTTATATCTATTACATGAGACTTCACTTTTATTTTTATCTTTTCTATGGTATTTTACAAAGTAATGACGCATGTTATAAACTACCTTACTTTTTTATTGATTATTTTGATTATCTTATCTTTTACTGTAAAGATTCCCGTTTTGCAATCCACTACGTACTTGCTTATATATTCATTATAAATATTAATTTTAAAAGCATATGTTTAAACAAAATATATGTAAGCTCTGACGAGCTTTAATAAGACCGAAACATCAACTAGCTTTTATTTCATAAGGGCTTAATTAGTTACTAGCTGAACCCGTTGCCTTCGCGTCAACCTTCGTGATAGTTACATAAACATTCGCTCAAAATAATAAATAAACTGTATCAAGATGTAAGAGCCTGTCGCTGCGTAAAATTGAGACAGTTTCGGATTTAATATATATATAATAACAGAGTTTTTCCTACTGAACTAAATATTTTAATTAAGCCGTTTGATTTGTTTTTATAACTAAGACAAATATTTCTTTAACAGTCAACATGGAACAAAAATCAGCGCTAAGTACTGAAGATCTGATTATACAAAATGGGTCAGACAAAAAAGAAAATCCGCTAGATGCGTAAGTTTCACCAATATTTAAAATTATTTATTTGATTTAAGTTTTATTTTATAGAAAATTTACAAAAGAAGCAAAAATAGAAGAAAACGACAAAAAAGAAGAAACTGTCGGCTTTTTCCAAGTGGTAAGTAAATAGTCAACGTTTTATCATCATTATTATTAATAATAATTTTCATATTTTAAATTTTACAGTACAGATATGCCACAGGACTAGACAAAATAATGCTTTTTATCGGAACTCTATGTTCCATCGGCACAGGAGTATGTCCGTCATTAAACGTTTTAATATTTGGAAACCTCACCGGGAATATAATAAGTTTCGCCATGATTCTAAGCAGACCTGACCTAACTCCTGTGGAACGAGAACAAGCCGAAGAGCAATTCATGGATAACATTATAAGTTTTGCTGTTTATAATAGTTTAATTGGAGCTGCCATGTTAATTTTAAGTTATTTCTCTACAATGCTCTTCAATTATAGTGCTATACGACAGGTTTGTATTTTTTTACTTGTCATCTTTAGTTTTATTAGGTATTATTATAATAGTAAATATTGTTTACAGATCCACAAAATTCGCACGTTGTATTTTAAAAGTGCTCTAAATCAAGATATTCCGTGGTATGACGCCCATCAAACAGGAGATTTTGCAAGTCGTATGTCTGAGTAAGTATTATTTCTTAATATTTCCAAAAAATAACGGCGTCACCACCATATGTCACGAATCAATAACAATGAAAATTTCTTATTTGTTACTAAACCTTCTCCAAATAACATAGCTTTACTAAAATTCAAAAGAATTTTGTATTTGCTTGAAATTTCACCAACTCTTCGCATATTTGAGCAAATATAACCCATTTATTTCCATTACAGAGATATAACCAAATTAGAAGACGGTCTAGGTGAAAAGGTTTCCATGTTTGTACATTTCCAAGTCGCCTTTGTTGCGAGTTTAGTTCTGGCTCTTGTCAAAGGATGGGAACTTGCACTCATCTGTCTCACCTCGTTACCAATCTCGATGATTTCTTTAGGGGTTGTAGCTTTGCTAACGAGCAGATTGGCCAAAAAAGAAATGGATGCGTACGGTGCAGCAGGTGCAATCGCAGAAGAAGTATTAAGCACAATTAGAACCGTGGTTGCTTTCGGTGGACAACATAAAGAAATCGCTAGATATTCGGAAAAATTAGTTTTTGCTAAAAGTAACAACATAAAAAGGTCATTTTTTTCTGGGATTGGTTTTGGCATGCTTTGGTTCTTTATCTATGGAAGTTACGCCCTTGCATTTTGGTATGGAGTTAAATTGGTACTTGAAGAAAGATATTATCCAGAAAACGAACAAACTTATGATGCAGGAAATATGGTCACTGTAAGTAATCATAAAGGAAAATATTACTCTTAACTAACACATCTGATTTATTTTCAGGTTTTCTTCGGCGTGATGCAAGGCAGTATGAATTTGGGCTTATCATCACCTTATATTGAAATTTTCGGAATTTCAAAAGGTGCAGCTGCAAAAATCTTTTCTGTTATAGACAACATTACAGTTATTAACCGTTCTAAAAATAACGGTAAAAAATCAGAAAAAACAAAAGGAAACATTGTCTTCAAAGATGTTTATTTCGATTACCCTTCAAGACCTGATGTCAAGGTAAGTACCAATCATTTCCATACCTGTTAGCTAAGTTAAAATTTTTCTTTGTCTTTACAGATTTTGCAAGGCCTAAATTTAACAATAAAATCAGGCGAAACTGTTGCTTTGGTTGGTAGCTCAGGGTGTGGAAAATCAACATGTATTCAATTAATACAAAGGTTTTATGATCCATTATCTGGCCAGGTAACAAAATATTTCAGAATGGATTGCAAGTTAAAGTACATTAAATAATTTATAGATTTATTTGGATGACAACAAATTAGACGAACTAGATTTAACTTGGCTCAGAAGTAATATCGGCGTTGTAGGACAAGAACCAGTCCTGTTCGGTACCACCATTGCTGAAAACATCAGATACGGACACATGCCAGCAACTCGTGATGACATTGAAAGGGCCGCTAAAAAAGCCAACGCACATGTTTTCATTTCATCACTTCCTCATGGCTATGATACTTTGGTGGGAGAAAGGGGGGCTCAACTTTCGGGCGGACAAAAACAACGTATTGCAATTGCACGAGCACTCGTACGTGAACCATCCATACTGCTCCTAGATGAAGCAACTTCAGCTCTTGATACCAACAGTGAAGCTAAAGTACAAAGAGCCCTTGATAATGTAAGTTTTAGCAAATTCTTCTCATACTCCATTACACCGGGGATGGTAATGTGTTGAACCTCTATTCAATTGGTTTTGAATTTTTTTTATAAATTTTGTATTTATTCATATAATTGCAATAACCGTAATATCCGGAGACTAAAGCTTAATTTAGTGACCGTAGGCTACAGCTCGATCTGGGGATGATCGAAGGCTAAAGCTCGATCTAAGAACTGAAAGTTTAGAGCTCGGTCGTTTATGTCATTTATGTTATGATTGGTCATACCGATTTTTAACTTTCTGCGTTCTTGTGCTTGCTTTTATACTCTTTCGGCGCCAGTTATTATTTTCCCGCGCTTTTTACTCCTCGGGGTGAATTTTGCTATTTTTCCATTTACGTAATTATCTTACAATGTCAAGAGAGTACGAGACGGGCCGTAGTTTTGGTACAGTGAGAAGAGGAGAGATAAGAGACGGCTTCCATTTCTTTCGCCAACTTTAATTCGTGATTGTGTCAGACCCCGCCCTCCGGGGCGCTGATTAGCTGGGAGCGAACGAAGGGACCGCAGTTCTCATTGTACTTTCAGAAATTCGTAGCGTGCACTTTGAAGCCGTTGTTGATGTTTCCCACGTTACAATACGTAGCCCAGACGTCCAAATCTACATGCTAGTATGGTTTTTGACGGTGTCGCGGGCGTTAACTATTGAATCATATCAACCAGTTGAAGCTTTTTCTATGTTTATTCTACCTCCCACTTTAACTTGCTTACTACTATTCATCTGAATCGTTCCACAGGCCAGTAAAGAATGTACAACCATCATAGTAGCCCATCGTTTGTCCACCATACGCAACGCAAACAGGATTGTTGTGCTGTCAGAAGGAAAAGCAGTGGAAGAAGGCACCCATCAGTCTCTAATGATCAAAAAGGGCATTTATTTCAACCTAGTAACGACTCAAGCATCACCTCATGGTGTATCAGAATCAGCTTCAGGTTAGTTTTACCACACAATTTTCTTAAATAAAAATTAAATTAATAATTTTCCAGAGGAAGATGGATCAGAAACGGTTCTAATGCTTGATGATAAAAAGGATTCGCTAGTGCAGGATGTTGTTAGTGTAAGTACAGATGGTAAATAGTTTAAAATGTGAAATAACTATCCAATTCTTGTAGATTGAAGATATAATTGAAAGTCATGAACCCAGCCCTGCGTCTTTAATGGCGATTATAAAAGTTAATGGCCCGGAGTGGTGGAATATACTTATAGGCTGCTTAACTTCAATTGTAATGGGTGCTGCTATGCCTGCATTTGCTGTTCTCTTTGGTGAAATTATTGGGGTATGTGTATAATAAAATTTTTCAAAAAAAAGTCCTTATTGTATGGCATAATCTTTTGTGTTGTAGATACTTACAAATCCATCAGACGATTATGTTAGAGAAGAAACAAATAAATACGTAATACTGTTTGCTGTAACAGGAGTTGTTATAGGTCTAGCCACATTCCTTCAGGTAATAATTATGTCAAAATAAATATGAAATTTTTAAACTAATCAACGCTTCTTCCATAGATATACATGTTTGGTATTGCTGGAGAAAAACTTACCATGAGATTGCGTTATCAGATGTTTGAAGCAATGTTACGACAAGAAATGGGTTGGTTTGATCAAAAAGAAAATGGAGTTGGGTCTCTTTGTGCCAAACTTTCCGGGGAGGCTGCAAGTGTCCAAGGGGTAAGACCAAAATTATTCGCATTTTAAGCATCACCTAAAAACAAATAATGTTTTGTAGGCAACAGGACAACGAATTGGAACAATTCTCCAATCCATATCAACTTTAGTACTCTCAGTGGGTCTGTCTATGTTTTACGAGTGGAGACTTGGCCTTGTTGCCTTGGCATTCACACCCGCCATACTCCTTGCTATTTTCTTCCAACAACGACTTATGAATGTAGAAAATCAAGGACGTCACCAATCTTTGGAAAACTCGACTAAGGTTTGTTCTTGTCTTTTTCTTAAAAACGAATTTTGGAACAGTTTTAATTGCAGATTGCAGTAGAAGCTGTTAGCAATATAAGAACTGTGGCATCCCTTGGTTGTGAAGACACCTTTTACCAACAATACACAGTTGAACTTCTACCGCACCTTCAAATTCTTAAACGAAACACTCATGTAAGGGCAGTTGTTCTTGGATTGGCTCGTAGTATTATGTTCTTTGCCTTTGCTGTTTGTATGTATTATGGAGGCGTTCTCATTAAGGACGAGGGCATGGCATTTGAAAAAGTATTTAAGTAAGTTAAACCAGAATTTCATAGTAGACAAAATTTTAAATAAATGAATTAATTTCAGAGTCTCACAGTCTTTGATTATGGGCACAGTGTCAATTGCGAACGCCTTAGCTTTCACACCAAACTTACAAAAAGGTTTAACAGCAGCGGCTAAAATATTCAGGTTATTAAACAGAACTCCTGCTATTATGGACGTTCCAAATGCAACCTCGGAACAGTGGGTTAGTTTACTTTGTTTTTAAAATTCTCACAATTTTTATTTTTAATTTTTTTTTTAAGGAAAAAGGCAACATTGAATACTCCAAAGTATTCTTTTCCTATCCTACAAGACCAACCATTCGGGTATTAAAAGGGCTTGACCTTTCCATTTTAGAAGGTAAAACAGTAGCCTTGGTAGGGCCCAGTGGTTGCGGAAAATCAACCGTCTTGCAGTTATTGGAACGTTATTATGACCCTAGCAATGGTTGTGTTACCATTGATGGAGACGACATCAGGGGAATGAAGCTGAGTAGTTTAAGATCACAACTGGGGGTTGTTTCTCAAGAACCCAACTTGTTTGATAAAACCATCGCTGAAAATATCGCTTATGGAGACAATGAACGAGAAGTTGGTTTGGAGGAAATTATTGAAGCTGCCAAAAATGCTAATATTCATAATTTTATATCGTCTTTACCATTGGTAAGTGATTTTTATTAGATTATCGTCAGAATTATTATGGTAATTTTTTTATTATAAACAGGGTTATGACACAAGATTAGGAGAAAGAGGTACTCAGTTATCAGGAGGTCAGAAACAACGGGTAGCCATTGCTAGAGCTTTGGTGAGGAACCCTAAAGTGCTTCTCTTGGACGAAGCAACGTCAGCACTTGACAGCGAAAGTGAAAAGGTAAAATCAAAACAGTTTATGAGTTTTTCTAAATTTTTTAAATATCGAATTTTAGGTGGTTCAAGAAGCCCTGGACAATGCTAAAATGGGCCGAACTTGTATAACAATAGCACATCGTTTAACAACAATACAAGATGCTGATGTCATATGCGTCATAAATCAAGGTAGAGTAGCTGAAATGGGTACTCACTTGGAATTGGTCAGCCAAAAAGGAATATATTACACGCTGCATCGATTACAAAAGGGTCATGGGCATAGTTAATAAATTTTAGTTGATTTTTTAGATTAGTTTTTATTTATTGAAATGACAAAAATACTGAAGTGATAAAATGTAGGAAATAAAATATTTAAAATCCGGAAAATGTATTATAATTATATAATTAGATTTAGCCACTGTAGCTCTAATAATATTGACTAAATAAAATTCACTAGTCAGCACTTTTTGTATTTATAAGCATTAATTTTTATACTTGTGTTTAATTTTCTTGTTTATGTATCGCAATTTATTTGTTTCTCTTTAACACTATTGTTAGCTGTAGTTATTGTTTTAATAATAAAATTCATATAGCTTACATAATTTGATGTATTATTAAAAATATTTTCTAACAATATGCTCAAAAGAGTAGTTTTTAAAAAATGTCCGTCTGTGGGTGGGTATGTGCGCTCCATAACTCTCAAACCTATGGACCGATCAATGAACTTTGGAATGTGGGGGCATATCAAAAATTCACCGACAAAATAGGCTTTTAAAAAAATCTGAAACTGGAAGCGGAAGTTGTCTGGACATGTATTTTTGGTAGCATTTATTCCTAAACCAAATTTTATAAATTTAAAAACTAAATCCGCTAAAAGACTTTAGGGCAAATCCAACCCATTGTTTCCTTTATAGATTCAAAATGGCTTTCATTATGGATTTTTGAAATTTTGACTTTAGCGCCTTATTACTCAAAAACAGGTTAACAGATCGGGTTCAAATATTTTAACATAATAGACCTAAAGAGACACAATGTTACTGAGTACAAAAATTTTAGAAAAGTTAAAAGCTACAAAGTGAAAAAAAATTTCCAAAAAAAATATCGCTTTAAAAACTGGCCATATAATTTTTTAATATTTTATAAGCTCTTAAAGCTGAGGATGAACTATAATTTGGTTCGTGTCCCAGCTCGCAAATTTCTCTCCGACGGATGAAAATCTGAGCTTGTAGCTTTTTACAACATGGGCCTACAATTTCTACCCAGCAGCTGATTGTTGTCCTTGCAATAAAAATTAGCAGTTTTATATTTAAATATCCTACAACTGAAAACAGTTCTTAGTTAGATTTGCTGTAATTGTTGTGATTAGATATATAAAAGTAATTATATTGTATAAAAGTAATACAATTAAACTTAGGGATGTTTAAGACATCACTAAGGTCTTAAAATTGTACTCATAAAAAACTGAAATTTAATTTTTTGTAATAAATATTATTTTTACTGTACGGATCAAACACTAACATACATTTATACATTTAATTACTCACTACGACTTATTAGTAAGTTTTAGATGATGCAATATAAAAAATTACGAAACAAAACAATAAACTATACTGCAGCAGTAATTTATTTAATATAAAACATTATTTTTATTCAGCATTAGATTCAACTGATTGTTTTGCGTGGTTCTCTGTAGCCGCGTGAATATTCATGTGTCTTCTGTAGCTTGTTTTCCAAAGAAACTTTCTTTGACAAATTTCACATATCAGTGGTTCAGTTGCAGTGTGCATTCTCATGTGTTCCTTTAAATGACCCAACTCTGAAAAATTCTTCGTACACATTGTACATGCAAACGGCTTTTCTCCTAAATGTGTTCTCATGTGACGTTGTGCATTGGCTTTTCGTGAAAATTTATTACTACAAAACTCGCATTCAAATGGTTTCTCTCCAGTATGGATTTGCATGTGTCTGTGTAAATTACCATATTCGGAGAACTTTTTTGAACATATTCTGCACTCAAATGGTTTTTCACCAGTATGGGTTTTCATGTGCCGATTTAAACGACCTAGACGCGTAAACATGTTTAGACATATCTTGCATTTAAAAGGCCTCACTACTGCTCGAGTCAATAAGGTGTCATCTTTTACATTAAATTTCTCTGTAGATGGCGACTCTAAATCAGTATTACTGACATTATCCTCTTTTTTGTTCACGATTTCAGACTTGACGCTCGGTTGCTCAACAATAACAACTTCAATTTTGTCTGAAATTAACGTTCCAATACAATATATTATGCTCAATTAATTAAAATAGTCACCCTCTGTGTAAGATGTGTTTTCTTCTTTGATGTCCTCACTAGAAGTATCGATCGTATCGACGACTTGCAACTCATCATAGGAGATTTCTTGTTTCAAATAAACTGCCTCTGCGTACGGGAAATCCATTTAATTGTAACTAGGAGGGGCTCTTCGACTGAATAATAGAAATGAATTAATTATCAAATGGCAACACCCAATGCCCAAAAAATCTAGTATTGTATTGATAATTGCTGCAAACCTACAGAAATTTTGTTTTCACAATGTTAAATTTTCACTAATAATAATTGTAAACAAATACTTTAACACTTCCGCACAAATTTTGAGGTAGATTTTAGCAAAAAATGAAGAGGTTATAAAGAAGTAATCAATATTGCTTATTTAGTTCAAATGTATGACGTTTCAGAATTAGTTCAGAAATCCAAATACTCTAAAATGACGTAACTTTCAAATGTCGTTTAATCCGATTGTAACAGACTACACAAACTGTTGGAATATAAGGAACGCCGTATACTTTTTCGATAAAACATTTATTAACGCAAAAAAATATTTTTTGACGTTAGAAAATGAATTATTGACGTCAACACATTTTTTGACGTCAAAAAACGTCTATTTATCCCCCCCTCTAAAACTGCCACTATTTCCACTTAATATTTATGGTTGGCTTTTTCTGCTTCCCACACCCTCTTGAGTTTCTGTTAAAAATTTTTTAGGTTCATACTTTTAATTATAAACAAATAATGTAGAAAGAGTAAATTTAAGCTCTCATCTCTGCCTTACTCACACCTGCAATACGCTAAATAGAGACGAAGTTTTGAAAAGATCCGACAGGTGGCCCCATTTTTGTTGGTGTTTCCAGGGAATTGTCTAGGATAGCCTGTTTACGGGTACGGCTCTGGTAAAATAAATATTGTTGAATAGTAAAATCATAATAATAAATCGATTTGTTATGTTATGCACAAGTTAAAAATGAGGTTGCGTATACATATATCTAATAGAAGTATTCAAAATTCCCGCGCGAATTTTATAAACAATAGAACTATTATTCATTGTAGTGGTGGACAGAGCCGCTGCATACAAGACAAACGTCAAGCGATTTATTAGAAATTAGACTAACTTTTTTACATCCTCTTTCTGTTTGTAAGTCGAAAAGTCGGTATTAGTGCTTGTTGTTATTTAAAAGAACTACAACTGGAATGCAAAACCACTTTAGTGCTGAAAGGTAGACTTATTTATAGGTTATAACGAATAATTAGTGCGAGACCCACTCTGTATTTGGACTTCGGTGGTAAGTATTTGTATATGACGATATCAATAGATTTACCTGTTTTTATTAGCACAGAATTAATGTGCAGTCATAACAACGCCATTACGTTAAAATATATATATAAAGATATAGGTATGTTCATACATTTGTTTATGTACATACAAGTATATAGGTAGGAGCTACTATAGCCCTACCATTATAATATAGAGACATAGTTGGGTTATCTAAGGTGTATTTATGCAGGCATTAAGATTCCTTTTTCTTCTTTTATAGATGTACCTGTTCAATAAAGAAAACCCTTTTGCTAAAGTTCTAGAGGCTTGCAAATGCAAAAAAGTCCCACCAGTAAAGAAAGCGCTTATATTACAGAAAAGTAGTTTTTTTATTTAAATTTGTTCTAATTTATTCAAATTCGCCACAAGCAGATGCTACATCTTTATAGAAATCTCACAATATTGCCTGGTGCTTAGTTTTTAATAAAACTAGTTTTTCAATCATGTTTGCTCTGGTGAAGTTGTATTTCGTTTGCCCGCTGAATTCTGTTAGTAAAAACGACCAGGGAACTTACTGTGCCAAATTTAAAGATGGGGCATACTATGATGCTGATATTGTTACGACTCATGGTAAGTTGTCTTTTTTTAAATATTTTTAGCTAGTTGAATTTGATAAAAACTGGTTTCAAGAACCACCAATTTACCTGACCCTTACACATTTGTAACTCGTTTATCTCATTTAAATTTTGAGGAAAATTACTGTTTTCCTAAAGAACTAACCGAATGGTTTTCCTATTTTATATTTTTACAGGTTCTTTTAATGTTTTGGAAAAACTTAAACATTCTTTATGTTCTAATCAGCCTCGAATTGGTAAGTTAATATCGAAACTTAATTTAAAATATTTGTCAACATATTGTTACAGTTTTAAGTCGATGTGATCTTAACACTTCAATTAAATTGGAACAAAATGAAGAGTTTGAATCAGACACTTCAGCAGGTGTAGTTAAAAGGGAAATAACAACAGAAGAATATTTCAATGAAGAAGAAGAAATGTCTAATTTAATAGATCATTATACAGGCTTCAATGCCTCAACAAACAATGGTTCAGTTAATGAAATGTCTTGGGATAAAAATCTTTATGAGATTGATTTCGACCCTCCACCAAATATAGTTAAAGAAGAAATATCAATCGACGATAGTTTTACTAAGGAAGAACAAAGTTTTACTTTTATAGACCATCAGGTAGACTCCAAAACCGTTTCAGCTAATGAAAAGACTACCAAGAAAAATCTTTATTTAGAGTCCCTCAATTCAAATGTTTTAGCTAAAACAGATTCTGTTATTGTTAATGATATTTTATTGAAACATACTTGTAAAAGTAATGTGATGTTTCAGGATCACAATTACAGTCCCTTTTTTTTGGAAAAGCCAGAGAAACAATTACTTCATGATACTGCAAGTCTAGATGATAGCCGAAACTTATTACAAGGTAAATTTAAAGGTTGAATTTTTATCTGTTTTTTCTTGACGATTGAGTTTTTTTTGTTAATACAGCGGACGAAAATGACTCTGATGAAGAAATGCACTATGCTTTTAGTTTTCCCAAAGAGACCATTGAAAACGATCATGATAACATTTCTGAAGATCCTGCTTCTTTGCAAATAAATGGTATTAATTCGCCTTATTGCAACATTCATACTACTGAAATTATCTGCAACTCATCATGTGTACCATCACCCGAAGAATCATTACCACAATACAATGAAAGCGAAAATGAAGTTCCAGCTTCTAGAAGAAGATCCAAGCGGAGTTTTTGTGTCTACTGTAAGAAATTAGTTCTTGCACTACCACGGCACCTACAAACTGTTCATAAAGATGAAGAAAAACAATTTATCTCATTGCCCAAAGGTATTGAAAGACATAATCGAGATTGCAGCTCCAACAAAGAAAAAGATTTGCATAATATGGTTGCACCAGAAAATATAACTTATAGACGAATACACACCAATCCTTGCCCGGTTTTAGTAAAACATATTTTTCCATTCTTGAAGGAGACTGAGCTTGGAAAGATGATTCAATATGACAGCTTAGCCATTGCTTATGGAAACTTTATCTGTGCCAAATACAATCAACATAAACATTATTGCACCATTCGATCACGATTGCGTTCTATTGGGAACTTAATAATTGAAACGAAGCGGTTGGATTCCACCATAAGAAACTTTGCTTCATTAATGGCTCCCGCTCACATTGATTTGATAATGCAAGCTATTAATAACCTAGCTGGCTTAGATGAAAAAGGATTGTATGGAGCTCCAAGTATTGCAGAAAGTTTAAAGTACATTTGTACAGATGCTGCTGAGGTATTGAAAAAGGAGTGTGCCAAAAATAAAGATTTGGAAGGTAGCCAACAGGCTGATGCATTCTTAAAATCTTTCAAACTTTTAACTAATTCTACAATTCGGAAAAGAGTGTTAAGAAATAGGGAAATAGATGCTCCAGACTGCAAACGGAAAAAAGTATGTTTTATGTTAAAGGAAAAAAAAGAAATGCTTTGTCAGAAGTACGAAGACAATGGGGAAGATTCCACATTAGACAGCTGTAAGTTTAGAATTAATTTAGTATTATGGTAGGATAGTGTGATATTTTTTATTTAAGCTTTCCAGCTGCCGGCAGCAAACTGGAAAGAAATTTTACTGACCCATGCACTGTTTTATTACTTAAAGATTTGTTTGCTTGTTTAAATGATATAAAACTTTCATGCTCTTCTATCACAAAAATTATTATATATAATTGAAACGAGAAAATAAAATCCGAGGGGTAAACTTCCCCTTAGTAAAAGACTTTCCCGATTTACCCCAGACTTCTTTTGGTTTTCCCGACTTTCCCTAAAAAATAAACTGGGATATGTGTTCTACGCATATCAAGTAGCTAATTTGCGGAAGCGCAATTTTTTGACATTACAAAAATTTTCAAATATGTTTAGTCCAGTCAATGAATGCTCAAAAGGGGTGTGTAGAGGGAAATGGAAGGAACACAATTTTTGACTTTGGGACTTTGTTTGGACTAGTTAGGAGGTAAACATACTAAAAGTCCCCACTCCTAGGAGGTGAGCGGGGTGCAGGGGGGCACGTAGAAGGTCCCCTTTTTCGGTTCTTCGCTTAAATCTCGGAAACTATGCGTCCTAGCGATAAGACCATTGTATACAAAATTAAAGCTGATGCAATGTGCCACAAGATTGATTCCATTCATTTTTTCGATACCTCGCATAGTTTCCGATATATCAGCGCTCAAAATTCGCTAATTTAAAAAAAAATTGCCTCACATTTTTTGCCTTATTTGACTAGCTAACTCTTCAGCCCCTCGTCCTACGAAAAAGTCATAAGAAAGGAAGTTGTAGAGCATTACATTTCTACGGCCGCTCTCCTATCCGCCATGTGCTACATCTTACGGTTGTTCGATATCGAGAGTGTTTTACCGTCACCATGAGTAGTAGGTGTTTTGTGTGATGAAGAGATAAGTGAATCAAGTGATGGTGTTTCAAAAGTGAGTCAAAAGGGAATACGTTCGCTCAAAAAATCGCTGAGGATGGTGTTTATCACAATGATAACCGAAATCAGACACTCGCGTTCCCCAATCTGTCCATGTTACAAGAGCAATGGATGAAGTTTGTGCCTACATTGAGGAAACTACTGACTGCCAATTTTCACAGACCGAAATACTTGGTGTCGTCACTGGTGTCAAACCTGTATGGAAAACAATAAAAGCACAACTTGAAGCAAAGTATGGGGATCGTATATTAGTGACTGAAGGTTAGAGCAGATTCAATGTTCCAGTACTATGTTTTAGAGATGCTGGGCAACAATTGATACGTAATGCTTGGTACGAACACAAGGAGGACAACGCATGTGACGAGCGACTCAGGATTGTCAAAAAAGCAGCCGACATCATTAGGCAGGATATTCAGAGTGAATTGTACACTTATGACAAATATCCCCCTAGTAATACTTCCTAAAGGATGCAGAAGCTCTCCCTCAAACCCTACTAACTTTTCTGGAGGATGTGATGATGAAAAAAACGAAAAGAGTCAAAGAAACAAAGACAAAGTGTATTGCTATCGGGCATGCTATCGTCTCAATCGTCAGACCACGTACCTTCACATTTTCGGTAATGAGCAGCCTTTCCCTCCTTCTCCACGGGAAATATGCCTCTAAGAGACTAATTGATGTTCTAACGAATTTGGGTTTTTGTTCATCGTATTATGAAACCCAAACATTGGAAATGTCTGCTCTCATGCATGCTCAACCAACTTTCAAGTCAGATTCATTCAGCCAATTCGTGTTTGACAACGCTGACTTTAATGCGTGCACCGTCGATGGGCTCAATTCTTTTCATGCAATTGGTATCAGATGTTGAAGTTATGTACAAATTGTTGTTGACTCTGGAATCACCCTACCCCAATGCCTTTGCGGAGCGAATGTACAGTATTATTGCCTATGTAGAGGGTTATTATGGCTCCTTCATAACAGTAAAGATTCAGCGATCCTCGATAAATTGTCAATTTTGAGTATTATCAAAACATTTCCATCATATATAGTCATTGTATTTCTGTAGGGGTGAGAGATGGAGCTTTCAAAGTGGTTCCATTAGATTCGGGGTGTCGAAAATAGTATTCAACGACACCAAACAATATTACTTTTGAAGAACTACATATGTACCTGAAACTATATTATATAATACATATATACATATAATTTCTTTATGTGCCATTTATATATATAGTACATACTATTTATACATATAAATACGTATATATTGGCTTATATATACAGTTAGAGCAGTGGAATAACGGAAAATACGAAAGTTAAGTTTTTCTGCCAAATCTCGAAATTTACATAAAGTTAAAATTGCTCTAACTTTTGAACGGTTAAAGATAACAGTAAAATATCATACATTCGTGAAGGAAATTTAATGTTCTACAACTTCCTTTTGCATGAATTTTTCGTAGGATGAAGGGCTGAAGAGTTAGCTAGTCAAATAAAGCAAAAAACGTGAGGCAAAAATTTTGTTTTCAAAATAAGCGCATTTTGAGCGGGGATATCTCGGAAACTATGCGAGATAGCGAAAAAATAAATGCAATCAATCTTGTGGCATATTTTGTCAGCTTTAATTTTGTATAGAATGGTATTATCGCTAGGACGCATAGTTTCCGAGATATAAGCGAAAACCCTAAAAAAGAGACCTTCTACGTGCCCCCCTGCACCCCGCTCACCTCCTAGGAGTGGGAACTTTTAGTATGTTTACCTCCTAACTAGTCCAAACAAAGTCCCAAAGTCAAAAATTGTGTTCCTACCATTTCCCTCTACAACCTTTCCGTTGACTGGACTAGTTCTATATTTATAAATATTTTTTAAATCTCCGAAAATTTCGAAATTGCAAAAATTGTTAAAAGTTTTTCTGATTCAAAATTTTGCCAAACTTTTTCAAATAATTTCTAAATTTTTAAAAATTTAGAAATTTCATAAATTATTAAAAATTTCAAATTTTTCAGATTTACAATTTTGCCAAATGTTTTCTAAATTTTCAAAATATTTTTTAAATCTCCGAAAGTTTCGAAATTTCAAAAATTATTAAAAATATCAAATTTATCATATACAAAATTTTGCCAAATTTTTCTAAATTTTCTAAATATTTTTAAAACTTCGAAAATTTAGAAATTTCATAAATTATTAAAAAGTTCAAATTCTTCAGGTTCAAGATTTTGCCGTATGTCATGGAGTTGTGCTTACGCACGGCCTCGTGATTCTTTTAAGAGAGAAGGTCTAAGTCTACAGTAAAAGGTTTATTTGTACAAAAAAAATACAATGGTTTTGTACAAAATTTCCATATAAGAAATAATTCTCTTTTTGTAACTTTCTGCCTTATTCTAAAAAAAAATTTTGTGCAGAAACCATCCATTTCTTTTAAAAAACTTTTCTGTTTTCTATAAGAAAATTGTAATGAAATCAATACTTACCAAAGTAAAGGATAGTATAAATAACACATTACTGTATTTCTGTAATATTATACCTATAGACAAAATATTCACTAAGCAATACTTCCTTTTTAAGGTTCTGCAAATGCTGATACGAATTTTGGCAATACCATTGCTGACCTGAATAATGTAATAAAAGAAAAGGTCTTTGAAAAAGAAACAAATTTTGATTCTGATGTCTTTAAAAGACTCACAGATGTCATAAGCGACATTCCAGACCACGGAAGTAATAGTAATCATCAATATCCTGTGTATGTACCAACAAAAGAGAATAATATTGATGATGATGTTAGTGATAACATTAGCGATGACATTAGTGATTCTAAGTTTTCCAAAGAGTTTGCTATTAACACATTGACCGAAATCCAAAAAGGCAATATCCCATTAGCGGAAGAACCATTACCATTTTACAATCAAGAAGCAGAGAATAAACTTGCAGTGTCTCCAAAAAAGCAGAAACACTACTTTTGTGTCTACTGTAAAACACTTTATACTAACCTTCCAAGACATCTAGAAAGAAAGCACCGAGAAGAAGAGGCAGTGAAACAATTCTGTTCCTTTCCCATTGGTACATACTGTTATTTAATTTGATATAAAAAGTGTGTTCTATGTGAAAGTGGCAAGCATATACCGTCCATTCTAAAAAACCGCTACCACTGCCAGCCCTGCTTTACCTAATGGCAACAGTGGAATAACAAATGACAGTTCCAATGTCATGGCAGTGTTGTTGTTAATTTTACATTTTAAATTCCCCCAGATTGATCAAATTTTAATTTTTTGTCAGTAATTCTGTTATTCAAAATATGGACTATTTGCTGTGGTTGAAAACAGAAGAAAACACCACTCTGTTTAAAAAATCAAAATTGATGTTACTTCCGGTAAAACAGGAAGTGCAGCCAGAAAGCAATACTGCCATTTTTGTAAACATTCTCATGCCGTTTAACTTTTATTTAAGTAGTTTTTTATATTTCTATTAAATTATGAAGTTATGAGTTTTGCAAATTTTGCTTGGGACGCACTGTATATTTTTTATATGCATGTATTTACATTAATTATTTTTTTAAGGTTCTAAACAACGACAAACAATTTTAAAAGAAATATCACGAAGAAGCAGCTTCATTTACAACACCAATGGAAATTATAACACTACTGGTGAATTGATAGTTACAAGAAGACCCGTCAAAGGCAAATCTTTTGATGCAAATGAATATGTGCCTTGTCCAAATTGTAAAGGTTTTTATCTTAAACGAACACTTCGAAAACATTATAGATTGTGTAGTAGCAACACAAAAACAGGGCGGAATGTTGTGATTCCACTTGCAAAAGTGACTCACGGACAGATACACAGCAGTGCTTGTGAAGATTTAAGAAAAGATATTTTCCCATATTTAAAAGACGCAGAGCATGTTAAAATAATTCGATACGACAACTTAGCCATTGCGTATGGAAACTATTTGTGTAATAAGTATAAGAATTTAAAATGTCAGTATCTTATTAGGTCAAATTTGAGATACGTGGCTAGATTGTTAATTGAAACTAAACAGTTAGACCCGTCCATTAATGACTTTGCATCATTAATGGTTCCCTCTTGCGTTAACACGGTAATGAAAGCCATCAACAATGTGGCTGGATTGGACAAAAATGGACATTACAGAGCTCCATCTACTGCAGATAATTTAAGAAGAATCTGTAAAGATGCTGCTGAACTGTGGAAACTGGAATGTTTGAAACACAATGATGCTGAAGGCGAAAAACAAGCTGATAATTTCTTAAGGTGTTTCATACCGGCTAGCTTCACGAAAATATATACAAAAGTAAAGCAAAACATGTTGGAACGAGTGAGGGTAAAACTGAACCTTGAAGAGGAGAAAAATGTTTCGTCGTTAGAATGTAAGTTTTATCATTTTTATAATCACTTCATTTAATATTTAAAAAACATAAATAATTATCTTAACGTCTTTATACGACCTACCGCATCAAACAATTTTAAACCAATTCTGCATGCTGCAGAGGTGCTGCTAACCGAAGTTGAGTGTGATTGGTTAACGTAAATATGGTAAAATCAAAAAAATGCCTGAACTGAACAGTGGTTACGTCAAAACTAATTTAGTGAATGCATTGGGACTGATTTTAAGACACGTTTTTCAGACCGTTTTTTCAGACGCTTTTTTTGACCGGTTTATTAAACCGGTTTGAAATGGTTTAAAAACAGTTTTTTAAAGAATCTGTGAAAATTGCAAAACCGGTTAACCCGCAAAATTTTTTTTTTTTGGCAGCATTAATTGTTCCCTAATTTAGTCAAGTGTAAAATGGGTTGTCTCACCATTTTTCCTTAAGAAAACATTTTTTTTTATTACTAAGCTATTAACAATACAGTTAATTATTAAATAATCTCATGTGTGTTTATGTTTCAGGCACACGTCAAAGATGGTCTTGGTCGACTAAAACTGATTTTTATAAAATGTTCCAACATCATTTAGAAAACAAAACCTTACCATCAAATAAGCAGTGCCAAATGGCAATGCAGAACATACCAGCCCTAAGGTCCAAAACAGTAGCTGCTCTTAAAACAGCTGTACAGAATGAAATTCGTAGAAGAGAAAGACATCTGAAATAATATTCGATTTATTATGACAGTCATTACATTTTTAGATTTGTTAGTGTTAGACGAAACAAAAAAAAAACTAAAATGTTATTTAATATTAGACACAAATACCACAAGGTGTGTCTACATCATTACCATGCCAAATATATTTTGCATTCAAGAAAAGGAAAGAGTTAAGTCGGCTTTGGATATGGTACATTTCTGCTCATACCATCCAATGTTGTATGGGGGGGTCGGCAAAACAGTTGAGTCCAATGCCCACTCAACTGTTTCCTTTTTTTTAACGCATGTTAGTTGTTTTTGTCCACGGCAACTAGATGCAAAATTTAATACAATTTTTGTTGGTATCAAAATTAAAGTAATTAACAACTCTTTTACATAATTGAAAGTAGAATTTGAAGGAGAAGAATAATTCAAATAACTCATATTTGCAATATCATGACGACATTTAAGAAAAAAAGTTGAATTATTACCACAAACACATTATGTCAGAATTTTTAATCTCCATGGCCGTAATTTTATGCACATTTTATTCCATTTAAGAATCCTTGATGCTTCATAGGGTTATTTTAAAAAATAGATTATATACAGAGCGAGTCATTTAATTGTTATCCCGCTATTATTTCTTAAACTATTAACATCAAATTTTTTACTTAATAAAAGTTGAAGAAGAAACACTCGCAATGTGGAATAATAACACTTGAAAAATACAGCACCCTTCCACACAAGTAACTAAATACCAGTATTTAGTTAAATGTGTGGAAGGGTGCTGTATTTTTCAAAAATTAATAAAATTGTTGGTAATTCACTGTTGCATAGCGTAAAATTATTACCAGTGTTTAGTTATACCTGTACAGAACATTACTAGTATATCTAAAGACCCAGTGTAATTAGTAATAATTTTAAGTTAAGTAGCAATTTTTAATAAAAAAATTTGATATTCTCAATAGTTTAGGGAATTAGTAGCAGGGTGAAACTTAAATGACTCGCTCTATATTGGGCCTGGTGCCTGTAACAGCCTGGACAGCCGGCTGTGACAAAATTATTAATATATAGTTTGATATTTCGTTTCTTGGGCAATTTGGCCTTTATTTAAGCAAGTAGATCGTATGTATTGTTAATAAGTATTTAGTATGAGTTTTGTAGATATAAGGTTGAATTTGTGTTATTTTAAGCACGAATGGTATTTTTTTAAATAAAAATGTAATGTGTATGTCTTTGAAATAAATAAAATAAAACAAATCTTTATTTTAAAAGTAGCTAATTTAGGCTAATGGTAGAAACTGAAAATAAGCGAAACACTGCGGAACCAACAACAATTTCTACCAATCGAAACTGTCAGAATTATAAAATATTACAACAATTTTTTTTTATTTTCGAAATTTATATAATTATCAAAGTAATCAAACATTTTGAAAAATTGAAATTTTTGAGAATTCAAAAGAAATTCTAAATTTCCATAAAAAAAATTTCGAAAGATTACAAATTTTCAAAAATTTCAATAAATGTTAGGAAGGTTCCGTGGCGGTTGCTGGAAAGATTTTTTCTCTATAGTTCAGTACGTAATTATCAAAAATTTTCTGAAGGTTACATAACTTTTAAAATTTTTGTTTTCACTTTGTTTCAAGCACAATAACTACAATACAGGGTGAGTCATTTAGGTGTCGCCCCACTATTATTTTCTAAACTACCGGTAATATCAATTTTTTTTCTAAATAAAAGTTGGTAATTAACTGTTGCATAAACTAAAATTGTTATAAATTATACTGGGTGTTAAGTTATGCCTATACAGCACATTCATTACTTTGTTATTTTAAATTAATTAATTAATAAAAATCAATAATATACAGAATGTTGCCATTTAAAAGAAATTAAAGTGCTGTACAGGCATCACTAGCCACTCACTGTAGTGGTAATAATTTTAGTTTATGCAGCAGTTAATTATCAACAACTTTTCTTAAGAAAAAAATTAGGTTTTCCTCATACTTTAGGAAATAATAGTGATGTGATACGTAAATGCCTTACCCTGTATAAAAAAAAAGAACTAAACAACTGGAAAATGGCCAAACCTCCTATTTGAGTTTCTAGTAGAGACTAAAGTAAAGAACCAAGTGGCCTTTTAGATGATACCAAACACAACTGGTTTTCGATCAGTTATAAAATGTTTAACTCGGTGGCAGCCATGATTTAGCCCCTCCCCTTCCCGCCGCCAGTAACTCCACCCAAATTTGTGTTTGCTGTCAAAGTAGGTACCTATGGTGCGATAAAATTGATAAATAACCTGACTAAAACTTACGAAAAATTGTTACATAATAACGTTCATTTGACGAAAGAGAAACAAATTCTCAAGCTAAAACAAACATTAGTTGCTATGCAGCAAGGTCGCTTGATTGGTTAGGGTAGTTGATTAGGTCATCTAATACAAATGCCATTGAGTCAAAAAGCACCAAAATGGCGACTGCCTGCTCAATATAACTTCCCCATCCGACAAACTAACAGAAGCTGCCAGTTACGAATGGATTTATGTAAGTTTCAATATTAAAATTTGAATAAATATAAATGAGCAACTGTGAGAAAATTCAAATAAAGAAAATTCAAAACCCCTTAGTTCTCACAAGAACTTTTGTACTCTAAATGTACATTTCGACTGCTATGCAGTCATCATCAGTAGAAAAAATACAAAAAGGAAAACTACAGCGAAAACTGAAATCACAGTTACGGTGCAGAAACGTCCCTATTGCTTGGTAAGTCAGAACTCACGCATTGTCGATGCGTGCGTCTGTTTTTATGGTTTCGTGGATCCTCGGTTCTATTTGCCGTGCGTGCGTTGAACTTAAGTAATGATGAATTTGGAATTACGCCGGGATCTTGATTTAAAATGTTGTCTTTGAATTTGTAAATAAATCTACTTTCCCATGCATCGAGTTCTCTGCTGTTTTTTACGGATTTTAAGAGTTTTAAATCCGATATTAAAATAGGATGTTCAGAATCTAAAATATGTGCTGCTACACAAGATTTTTCGGGTCTGTTAAAACGAAAGTGCGATAGGTGTTCTTTAAAACGTGTGCCTAATTTCCTTTTGGTTTGTCCAATATAATGCATGGGACAAGTAGAACAGTTTATTTGATAAATTCCTGACTGGTCTTCTGTCGACAAAGGATCCTTGGTGTTACCTAGTAGATTTTTGAGACTATTTTTCGTTGAAACGATGGGCCGAAAACCTGCTGATCGGCCTCTTCGTCTCACCGATGTAGATGTAGGGCCGGATTGCGGGTTAAATGACACATGTCCGGCGGGCCGGAAAAAAGTTGTACGCGGGCCGCATACGGCCCGCGGGCCGTAGGTTGCCCATGCCTGCTCCAACCCAACATCCCGCATCGAAAAATCCACATCTGCTCTTATAAAATCCTCTTCAATTCCAAAAGAAATTCAAAAATCTCTAATTCCCAGACATTCTCAGACACCAAGACTGTACGGACTTCCTAAAATCCACAAACCTAATATTCCTTTACGTCCTATTGTTAGTGCTAACATTTTTATGGAAGCATTCGAACAGGAAGCCCTAGACTCCGCACCTTTAAAACCTAAATGTTGGTTCAGATACGTCGATGATACCTTCGTTATCTGGCCTCATGGACGGGATTCCCTTTCCGACTTTCTCTCTCACCTAAATTCCCAACATGCTAGCATCCATTTTACTATGGAGATTGAATCCAATGACAACCTTCCTTTCCTCGACGTCTTAGTGAGTCGTCGCCCTGACGGCAAACTAGGACATTCCGTGTACCGCAAACCTACACACACTGACCGCTACCTAAACGCACATTCCCATCAACATCCCGCCCAGAAACGTTCTGTCATCAATTCCTTAGTTAACCGAGCCTTTGCCATTTCTGAACCATCCCACCTAAAAGACGAACTCAACCACATTACGACTGTCCTTTCCCAAAACAGCTACAACAAACGAGACATCCAACACGCTATTACTCAAAAGACCCAACCCGCAAACACAGAACGTACTAATACTCCTACACCACCTACCTCTATAGCATTTCTACCTTACATACACAAAACCACCGACCGCATCAGCAGACTACTGAAACAACAAAACATAAAAACCGTTTTTACTCCCTTTCAAAAACTTTCCAATTTCCTTCCTCCGACCAAAGACAAGTTACCTACCCTCCAATCCTGCGGTGTGTATAGTGTACCTTGCTCCTGTGGGAAAGCCTACATCGGTGAGACGAAGAGGCCGATCAGCGTTCGAGTTTCTGAACACGAGCGCTGCACTCGACTGAAACGTCCCGCAGAGTCGGCTATCCCAGAACATAAACACGATACAGGCCATAACATTCAATTTGACAAGACCAAAATCCTAGCCCTTTCTTCCACCTACCTCAACCGTGTGATCCGTGAATCCATACAAATACACAAAACTCCTAACAATATTAACCGAGACCACAGCTATCCCCTGCACAATGCCTACAAACTTTTATTTCCGAGTAAATCCAAGCCCCGCCCTGCAACCGCTCAACCCCTACAGCCCGACAGCCAATCACAGGCCCAGCATTCACACCTTGTTACCCACCCGTCCCTTATAAACCCGGTGCCTGCACCGGTCTCGCCAGTTGTGTTCCAGATCCCAAAGTGACCACAGCCCTGAAGATGTCCCGTGGAACCGAGGACGAAACGTCGGCAGTTTATGCACCGATGACGCGGCTCCAACCCGGAAGCCTAACTGTTTTTAAGTATTTTTATTGACCTGGTGCTGAGATGGGATTGCCTATTGAGTTCCTTAGTAAAAAATTGTCCAAAATTGTATATTTGTTGCGTATCTTAAAAACTAGCATTCCGCATGCGCTTATTGCATATTATGCACTTTTTCAATCTAATTTTGTGTACCTATGCTATAAATATTTAGGGGCACAGTTGCGGTGCTAAAGATATTTTCAGATTACAAAGGAAGGCCAAAATAGTAAACAGTACGAATTTCACGAATGATGTTAAACAAACTTTTATACATTTTTAATAGTGTTGAAACGTATTTATTCACGGTCCGTTCAAGTAATTCAGATCACTCTTCAAGCATGAGCTTTTTAAGTGCCGCTGAAGGCTACTTCTTTGAGAAAACCTCATGGCACATATTTTACATTCAAATGGTCTTTCTCCAGTATGAGTCTTTAAGTGCTTTTTTATGGTAGATTTACGAGAAAATTTCTTCCCACACAATTCGCACTCGAACGGTTTTTCCCCATTGTGGATCAACATGTGTTCGTTTAAATGGCATTTCAAGGAAAACTGTCTCGTGCATGTTTTACACGTAAATGGTTTTTCTCCTGTGTGAACTTTCATGTGTTGTTTAAGATTACTTTTTTTAATAAACTTTTTTGTACATAATTTACAACCAAACGGCTTTTCTCCAGTGTGCGTCTTTATGTGTTCCTCTAGGTGGCTTTTTTGGGAATACTTCTTCGAACACATTTTACATTCAAACGAGTTCAGTCCAATGTGAATTTTCATATGTCGGTGTAGGCTAACTTTTAGAGCATATTTTTTCGGGCATATTTTGCACTCAAATGGTTTCTCCCCAGTGTGTGATCTTATATGTTGCGTTAATTGGCCTTTTTGCAGGAACTTCTTTTTACACATTTTACAACTAAAAGTCTGTTCAAAAGGTTCAGTTGTAGAAATCTCATCTTTTATGTACAGTTCTTCTATAATCGGTGAGTTTGATACAATATCATTTTCGACTTTGATGTCAAAATTTTGTTTGGGTATTTCATGCAATTCACTAGTGATATATTCAGTCTCCTCTACAAGTAAACTTCAAGTATAATGCTGATTGTACAAACAAAAATTACCTTTGGTTTCAAATGCATGTTCTTGTTTGGTTACGTCGAGACTCAAATGATTATCGCAATCATAAATAAAGGTAATGTTAGATGGTGGTAGATCATCATGAGTAATTTCGTGCTTTAGTAGATATTTCACTTCAGGTAACACATCCATGTTTAATAATAATAATAAAACAACTATCTGAAATATAAAATTTTGGTAAAATAGCCACACCCTCGCATACGCAAATTAATGTTTACGTGGAAGAATGTGTATAAATTAATACCTTTCATAAACTAATCGTGGTATTAAAGACTTCCAAACATAACTTTCAGTAATGTACGTCCTTTTTACATAAAAGATGAAAATTGTGTAAAAAAAGCAATATTTGAGAAGCAAATAGAGGGTTAGAGGCAGTTCATTTGAACTAATTTACTGAATTACATCAACTATGAGCTACCAATCTCAGGCAAATTCTGTTAGATACCCAATGCAAACCAAGGTTGAAAATAATAATAGTTGGGGAATTTATGGAACGCTGTTTTACTTTATAAATTCAAATTACATTTTTCTAAATTGATAAATAATTTCTGACGCCAAAAATTGAATTTTAAATGTTGGAAATTGAATTTCAACCTCTAAGCATTCATTTATTGAAGTCAAATATCCATTTTATGAAGTCAAGAAGTTATTTCTTGTCATCAGAAAAAATTAATTATGGTTAAAGAATAGCATTTATATCGATTTATTATTTACTCCTAAACTCCGTATACGATTTTGAAACGTCAGGAAATGTTTTTTTGGCGTTCAAATATCAATTTTTGGCGTCAAAACAAGATTTTAGACGTCTGAAAATTATTTATTGGCGATGAAAAACGTTATTTATTAATATTAAATCTATTTTTTTTAATTCCTACATTAACAAAATAATACAAAACATCAATTTTTTACGTCACAATTCAAATTTTGATGTCAAACAATTCATTTAAAACGTCTGAAAATTATTTTTGACGTGAAAAAGCCCAAAGAATCTTTTGAAGTAATAAATGTTTCATTTGACTTCATTTTAAGACGTCAATAATTCGTTGTTTGACGTCAATACATAATTTGCAGACGTCTGAAAAGTATTAATTGTTGTTAAAGAATAACATTTATGGCGGGTTATTATTTAATACTAAATTGTGTAAACTATCTTGAAACGTCAACAAATGATTTTTAGGCGTTAAAACGTCAACTTGACGACATAACATAAAATTTTTATGTAAAAAAAACAAGTTAAACACGTTCACTGCCGATGGCACGCCCTGTGTGGCACTGACTACTGATCGTAGACGCCGCTGGCACAAATGGTGTGCCGCAGGTCTACACTTGTTTAGGTGTGCAGCGTAAGTTGGCCGTTGAGTTACGATGTGGATTATTTGTCGGCCCTCTTGTTTACATATAACAAATTTGTTTTTAACCTTGCTTTCTGAAGCTTTAGGAGTAAATTTATAATGTCAATTAAGCAGTGAACGTGTTAAGACGTCTGTAGATAATTTTGGAGTCAAAAAAACAATTACTGACGCCAAAGAATGTTTTTTGACGTCAATAGATGTTTACATTGATATCAAAACATCGTTTTATGACGTGCAAAATATGTTTCATCACTAATTGGTTTTTGACGTCAAAAAATCATTTAAAGACGTATGAAAATAATTAATTCCGGTTAAAGAATAGCATGTATGGCGAGTTATCTAATTTTAAATTGTGTAAGCTATTTTGAAACGTCATGAAACGATTTTTAGGCGTTAAAACGTCAACTTTAGACGTCGAAAAAAACATTTTAGACGTCTGAAAATAATTCAATGATGTTAAAAAATGTATTTTTATTATTTATTATAGTTTCTGTGTAAATACCTACGTTAAAAAAATTATGTCGGACATAAGAATATCAATTTTTGACGTCAATAATTGCTGGTTGATGTCAAAAATGTCCGTAAAGGTTTCATCAAGAAATAAAACGGTGTTCCATAGAACCCTAATTCCCTTTTCACAATCAAAATAAATTTTGCAAATACATTTATTATAACTAACTAAAAACAATTAATTTTAATTATATGCTTTTAACAAATTTCTCTTTCCGCTTCACTTCACACTCTGAATTTTACCGGCATGAGTTTCCATTTGCAAAAACATTCGTGTTTTTCGGAAAAATTTAAACCTAATATTTCGTATTTAAATTTCCTTACCCTAGTATGCATATTTATATGCTTCCCTAGATCTTTTTTTCGTGAACACATGCACACAGAGCACATTCAAAATGTTTTAATAACGTATGCTTATTCACCTAACTCACATTGAAATAGTTCTCCTTAAGTATGAAATTTTATATGTCGCCCGAAGGTATATTTTCGAATAGTTATAGTTTCTATTTATCTAGTATTAATTATTATGTGTTGCTACAGTTGGGGGGTTCATGCGCATATTTTTTACTGCATATTTCACATTAGAAGGATTTTTACCCAGTGTAAGTTTCCAGGAGTTGGTACATTTTTTCATTTTGCATTCCAATTGTTTTATTACATTATAGTGTTGCTGCAATTGAGGGTTTATGGGGATATTTTTTGTTGCATATTTTACATTTAAATGACTTTCACATATATTTCACATTTGAATGGTTTTTCCCCAGTGTGAATTAGCATAGATTTTGTTTGTACAAATTTATTTTATTTTGCATTCTAATTGTTTTACCAGTATGAGTTATCATGTGCTGCTACAGGTGGGGGCATAAGTAAATTTTTTCTACAGTATGTGATTTTTAGTAAATCTTCGTAAATCTCCCTTTTGTGAAAATCTCTACTCCCGCATATGTTGCCTTCAAGTTGAAGTAGCCACAATCACTTCAGTAAGCATCTACATACAATTAATGTTGTTGCCGGCCCTAACTGTCATCCTCTCATCTCGTTACCAATTGTCTCAGGATAACGGTTTTGGCATTTCATTTCCGAAGCCAAGGGAGTTATGACCTTCCCGACGGCTAGGCCTAGGCACCGACCGACCCTGAATAAATGGTTTTAGCACAATGGGCCGTTTTAGACCTGAATGTTGCGGCTGAGATGCACCACCGAAAGAAAAAAACGAAGAAGAAGGAATGCAACTGGGATGATAAAGAAGTAACTTGGAGTGTTTTCTGCATAGTGCATTGTTTATTACTAAGACTACATATTAAAGCTTTAACATTATGGTTTTAAGTTGTCTAAAATCCAATCAACAATTTCAGGACTTATCCGTTCAGCAACAACGGGTTCGTGTTTAGCACATGAACTGATTCCGGTGATAATTCCTAACGCGACCCAATTTAGATTTTTTATGGCACTGTACCGATACATCAGAGCACCTCCTTTATCTCCAGGGCAGACGTAGCTGGTACTATTTGGAAACGTTTCCGCGCATACTGGATTCGGAACAGGGTTGCCACTTTCGCATTCTTCCTTACTCAGTATTGTGTGCTTAATTCGTTTCTTTATCTTCACGTTTTTTCCTAAATGTTATGGGAAAATTAAGCTAAAAATATATTTTCTGTTTGGTAATTAATGGTTACCTTGTGTATTTTGTTCTTCGCCCCAACCAGAAGTTACTGCAGTATCACCGGCTTTTGCTTTTTCGTCTTCCGGCATTGGCAAGCATATGGGTCTGACGAAATCTAGATATAAAAATCTTATTAGTTGGTTTTATAGGCTTTCTGATTTACATACATACCACTATAGTCAATTTTTCTTTCCAGTCTTAAGAGCGCAAAATTGTTAGTTTCGGAAGTAATGTCTTCTTCTACAAACTCGTTTAATAAAGGGTTAGTGCAATCGTCAATGCCGTATGAAGTATCAACGCAACTTACATCTTGATAAATATGATGTTGTCCAATTATTACGTAATTGCTGTAATTAAATTAGTTGAATTTGCAAACTACGGTTAGTCTGAAAGGTTTGTAGAAGGACGTTCGCAAGGAAGGGTTTCCGGACCAATGTTTACGTAAATTCTTTTTTTTTTCTTTTAGTTTGAGGTGTAGAACTTGTTCTCAAAATTTGTATGGCATTTTTAAATTCACCCGTATTTATATTCTAGTGCACAATAAAATTACCTAAACAGCTACTTTGACGAAAAATAAATTGAAAAATACAATACAAATTAACTTACGAATTACAATCCTTGGTTGTTAAAACATATCTGTTGCTGATTAATACACCAACACAATTACTCTCTATCCTCAAATAATAATCATGCGCATAGGTCCTGGTGGGTATGTAAACCATCCAAGGAAATTCGTCAACAGAAGTCCCACTTTTATTATAGAAATAATCATCAGTGTGTTGAAGCCCGCAATATACTCTGCTGGGCAAGAGCTTTTTTAATGCGAATTCTCTTCGTGCTTCTATAGACAAGGTTTCGTTTTCCTCATTTTTGTTTGGCAATTCTGCTGTGAAAGTTCCCACTGTTCCACAACAGACCATGAAATTTTGTTTCCCACAAGCTGACGCTTGGATGAATTCTTTTGCAAGTGGATTGTCGCTAGCTGCGGCAGTTAGTAAAATTGGGCAGTTGAACAGCAAGATACAAGATGCTGATTCGCCATTTGGGGTTGTACAGGTGGATAAAGCTAAAAGTATCATATTGTCATTACAAAAATTATAAAAAAATGTTTTGTAACAAGTACACAAGTTGGCAGAGTATTTGTGTGCTTTCATAGGTTAATATATATGTCATCATCACATCATTTTAAAATATATCTGAAGAAGGAGAAAATATATTAACCTCCGAAACGTAATAAAGAAAAACTACCTTCAATATTTTTATATTTTTTTACGTGACCCTAAACCCCAAAAAATAGTTTACATACTTATTATATATCTCAACGGGTCAAGAAACAACTTTCACTATTTATATATATATAATGCCTAATAATTATTTTCATACTTAAAAACTAAAAGTTTAAATTATTTTTACATATAATTATAAAAGGATATGAATTTTGTATTGTTGCAAATACTCTTCGAGGTCGTGTAGATCCTATTATGTCATTAATTTGGATAAGGTAATGAGATGAGAGTGGTGGTTTTGTTTTCGTCAATTTTAAATGCTTATAATTTTAGCATTATATTTTCCAGAATGCAAATACTAAAATAAAAAAATAATTGTTAGTATAATTAAGTGACAAGATCACATTCAAGGCTAATTTTAAGGTGTTTATGCATTTTAAAAACATTTATGTAAGGTAAAGTATGAAAAGAACATACTGGTGTAATTTATTTTGACACAAACTGTGTATAATTTAAGATTAATTTAATGTTTTCTTCGATTAAAATGTTTGTGTAAGGTAATGTGTGAAAAGGACATACTTGAGTAATTTATTCTGACGCAAACTGTATATTTAATTTAATTGTAATGTTAATTTAATATGTTTAATGTGTTAGGATTGTTTGTATTGTTAAATCAACATAATTATTAATTTAGGGTAAAAACACCCTGTACTTCAACTTTTGTAAGTGCCGGTATAATAACCTGTTATACTGAAATAGTTTCCTACGCAATTTAAAATTAAGTCAAGGTTGAAAGAAAGTAAGCCAGACAGTTTTTTTAGGTACACTCAGGAAAGTTGGAGAGTTCAATGACCTCTACAAATAAATTTTAATAAAGGAGTTTATATTGTAAATTGTTAATGTAACAAAGTTTATAAAACTTTTTTTTTATTAATTGAAAATTGTATAATCAACTTATCTGATAATTAGTTGTGTTCATAGTTTATTAGGGGTGAAAAATTTTAATTAGATTATTATAGTAATAGTAAATTTTTAAAGGTGAATGTACATTGTTAGTGAACATATTGATCTTTATGTACTGTATTCTTAAGGTTGAATTTTGAAAATTCCGAGAATTATTGTAAGGAACGAGACTAAAAAATTGTTTTTCTTCGAGGCTTTTTGGTAAAAATTTAGATAGCGTGGGATGCATTTGTAATTAGCTCCCAAGAAATTTAATTAAATTAGTTAGAAAATTTAATATTAAATTAATAAATAGTGGTTCTCAGTGAAGTTAATGTGTTTTCTTACTTAAAATAAAATTAGAAAAATCTGACGAGTAATTAAAAAATTATTAAATTAATTAAAATTGTAATGAGAGCGTGGGAACCTGAGCACAGTGGTGACCTAGAAAAGAAGTTCTGGGTTTCCTGATTTGAAGTGCGGAGTGATACATCATGGCATCCAAAGTTGGCACTTGGAAAAATAATCATTGAAAATCATAAATTTAATTATTTATCAATTCTTCGGCACAGGTGATTCTAATGAATTTATTGAATCATTGTGGTTTTAAATTAAATCTACAAGATACAAATAAAAAAATGTTCAATAAGTGCTTTAAATTGTAATTAATCAAATTCATGGAAATTAAAAATACAAAATATTAAAAAGTTTGAAGTAGAATGGTCTTTAAGTAATAAACAGTGCTTTAAAAAAATAATATGAAGGAATCAAATGAACTCACCAGTGATTTAATTGTTGAACTGTACTTTGGAACGGCACGTGTAGTAGGCCGGTATTACACTATCAAAGATTTGATAAAAGATCTTTTATAAAAGATTTTATAAAATATTCTTTTATTCAAAGATTAAAAAAAGATTTGAAAACTAGTATTACACTACATAAAATATTTTATCACAGTTGTCATCATATGATGGATGAACAACAGCTCTATGCTTGTGTGGCTTCAATTAGTTCAATTGTCATAATTTGTGCAATATTAAAAAAACAAAAGACTAAGAGTAAAAAGCAAAGAAGACGTGAGTGGGGGTTAAACCATGTGTTTCGAGACGTGACGATCTGGGTATACACCAAAACTTATTGAAGGAACTCGGAGTTGAAGACATGTCATGTTATAAAAATTATTTAAGAATGAATGATGCTACATTTCAGCTGGTTCTATCAAAAGTTTTGCTCCTTTTATTGCGCGAAAGAATACCCATTTAAGAAATTGCATTAGTGTAGAAGATCGCGTTCTTGTGACTCTTCGGTTTTTGGCCACTGGAGAAAGTTATTCCAGCTTAAAGTATTCTATGCGAATATCACAATGTACATTAAGCTCTATAATACCCGAAACCTGTGATGCCATTTATAAAGCACATACAGAAGATTTTTTACACCAATGTGTGCTGATCACATTGGAAATTTCTAGATACGCCTCTAATCTTTTATTTCTATTTTTGTAATCTTCGTGTTGAACATTATACAAAAATTCATAACTTTCATATTCAGAAATTAAAGTTTTAGTAGCATCAAGTGACCACGTGAACTTAGTTGACGCCATTTTGTAAAGTGGTTGTTAAATCTTTTATCAAATATGGTCGAATGTAGCTAACTTTGATAAAAGATATTTTCTAAAAGAAATCTTTTATAAAATATAGCCCATTACATTGTAAAATTTCTTTGACAAAGATATTTTATAAAAGATCTTTTATCAAATCTTTGATAGTGTAATACCGGCCGTAAACCATCTGGGTACACGTGTGAAATGAGTAAAATTTTACTATTGCAAGTTGTTAGAGGAGTCCAGATGATTCGGAGTTGGCGCATTAAGGTAACCGTGTGAAGGTATGGAAACACACGGAAATAAAGAAATTTCAGGAGAAAATTTAGTCAAAAGCTAAGTAATATTTAGATTTAATTAAATAAAGATTTTGGTTTTATTTATTGTTGGACGTGCAATTGTAATGTTGATGTATTTATGTAAAATTGTTTATTCGCATCCTGGAAAAGTTATCAATAATCCCAATTTAAATAAGGGAAGCCATGAAATATTTCATAAAATTAATTTTATCCCTGAGATTTTTAAAATTAAAGTATGTCAGTCAAAAAATGATTTATTAATTAAAAAAGAGTCTCATGCTACAAATAAATTCCTATGCTTATAAAGGAATTAAAACAAATTTGGCAATTATATTCATTTATTTTATTACAAATAATAATTTCTTAAAATGATAAATATTCTTATAATTAAATTAAAACACACAGCATTTGTTTATGTTTGAGCTAGTTAGCCGGGGCATTTTGTAAAAAAATATTTCAAATTTACAAAAATTCAGAATTATAAAATTAAAATTAAATTGGATTTATTAAATTTTAAAAATCCATATTCCACAGCAATATATATATTTCATAACTGATTTTGATAAAAAAAAAGATTTAAGATTTCTGTTGGCGTATACTTTTACGCAGTTTATTGCAGATAAAGTCGATTTGACCATTAAAAGGTAAAATATGGCGTTATTTTTTTAATTTAATCGTAGTTTGACTTCATACTTTTTTAAAGATAATAAAATGCGCAATTCAAAAATATAAAAAAATATAGAACGTTCCGCTTAAAAAACAGTCATTTTAACAAATAATTCGAAAAGGCGATGCGCAATTGTTTTTTTTGTTTACGCCATCGTAACGAGAAGAAAAAGTTACACTTTTTTCCCAATTTAACCAACTTTGTATCTTTAAAAATAAAAAAGTTGGCAATAGTGGCCCGGTCCCCATGATCACCCTATATAATAATTATTGACAACGTTATTGAGTTTTTGCACCTACTGCGCGGTTATGAGGTAATTTTTTTCAGAAACATTATAATAGAAAAATTGTTCCACATCGGCAGAGTCAATAACGAATTATACGTGGCACACAAATTATGCACTATTGTGCAATTATATTCACACTAATAAGTTTGTTAACTACGACATTTATCATTTTTTTGAGTTTCAGGACGGGACCGCAGTTAGAGGTATTAAAATTTTCAGACTTGCAACAACATTTTTAAACAAAAAGAATATTAACGATTTTTTTTTAATTTTCAGCCCGTGATCGCGGTTCATGCTCGAAAGCATACGTTGCGTCCGCGGAGTGTTGTGAACTGCGTTGCTTTTTAGTGTCGCGATTTTAACCCGAATCAGGCGCGGATCCAGGAATTTGTAATGGGGAGGGCTCAGTGGCGGCACGTGAAATTTTGTAGTGGCGGTTCTGCTGTGGGTAAAGTAAAATAGGCCTAGAGACCTGACCGGGGGGTCTGGGGGGTAACCCCAGTTAGCGGAGGTCCGGGGGAGAATTTTTTGAAATTTTTTTGAAATTTTTTGAAAATTTGAGGCAAAATATGCATCAAGATGGCTATTTTTATAAACATTTTAGACCATTACAACCAGTCCTAATTGTAAAATATAAAACCTTTACTTTGTAGTTACAACAGTACTTTTAAATACCGGATTTTGCACTTACAATTTACTTTTGACAGACATGATAATCTGGTTTAGGACGACCTTGCTCTTTTACCGCTAACTGTTCTTGATAACTAAGTTTGGAAAACTTTTCACCTAATTTAAATAATATGGTTATATTTTATCTAAAAAAATTATTTATACCTAACGTAAGACATATTTACAATATAAAAATAAGCCTAAAATCATAGTTGCACAAAAATTAAATTAAAAAAAACAACATTGGTTATACATCACTTTTTTTTAGTCGGACCATTTCTCTGTCTTCATTCGACGAGGTTTCATTAGCGAGAAGACGGTTATGGCTTTCTCGATGTTGATGCTTCTTTTCTTATCTTATATCGCCACTACTGCTTGCACTTCTCTTCATTGCAATAATAATTATAGTTTTTGCTATCAAGTTTTTTTGCACAAAATACCACCACTATACGACACAAAAACAATAAACAACCACACACTACTGCTAGAAAACTGCTAATGCTAAAATTTAAAACACCTTTACATTGACTATCGAGCAAATTGTATTGTTTTGAACAGGAACACGTAATGACAGAAATTCCGAAAACCGATAAGGTGATAACGACCCTTTAAGGTTTAACGACCCTAAGAAGATTACTTTTGAGGTCAACCGGATTATCGAGTAACAAACAAAAGTATTTAAAATTGCTCAAAATATAAACGCATCTTAATAAAAAAATAATTTTCAAGTTTTATGGGGGGGGGGGGGGGGCTACAGCCCCTATAGCCCCCCCCCCCCGTGGATCCGCGCCTGACCCGAATCTTTGCCCCCCCCAGTTTGAGTGACAATCCTCTTTAAAATAATACTTTCGTGCTTCGTTGTAAATCAAGTGGTTGAAATTAAAAATAGTTTAAACGATATTTCCGTCCATTTAAAAACTGTTTCTACTGGTGCAACAACGTAGAAGCGGGGGCAGGAAGAGGTTTGGACCGTGAGATTTGTGGAATGGATTTGTATCGCGAGGAGGTATTGAAGACATGTAATAAATAGGTAGGTTCCACATCAAGGGAGCTGGCGACGCTGGAAAACACGGGGTGAGTCACGTTTAAATTTTTCTACCGCGAACGCGAGTGGATGCCTGTTAGCGTGCGTATTTTTTTTTTATTCTAATCAAGTGTAGTGTGTGTCGTACTTCTTACGTTTGGAATAGCTGGTAAAAGAAAAGTAAGTAATAAATGTGATAGTTAGAGGCCCACCTACTTTTTCTTGAGCCCAACAGTTTTATATTAATATTCTAGTTACGCGCCTGTCCAGTTTATGCCAAACTGACATCACGTTTTTGAGTAAATAAGCATATTACTGAAATTTTTAAAAAATTGTTTGGCGCCATTTTAAAGCTAAAATTTTCCGAGTGTTTGATTGGTCTTAACGGCGTTTAGCACACTCTTTTCGTATATTTTTAAACAACTTTGTTGAAAAAAATTATGACAAAATACATAGCATAAGTACGTTTCCGGTTCGGATCGTTTTAATTGTGCATACTTTCAAATTTAATTACAATAGGTAACATAAAACCAAGATTTTGAGTATTACCCTGTTACGCACACATACAGGCAGAGGTTTTTTTTAACAAAACACCGTTTTGGACGTCCAAAGATGTATTCCGTCAAAATCTGAGAATCGAATTTTTTCACATTACCATACTGGGAGGTAGTAATGGTGGAGCTACGCTTCCTCAAAACAACGTTTTAAAACCTTATTAAATGGAAATCGGACAAAGCAATAAACAAGAAAGATATAATGTTAAAAACTTAGAAAATAATTATTATACTTACGTTCAAGCGTTGTGACAACTGCACAAAAGTAACACCACAGAACAACCAACAGATTCATTTCGAATGATGCATAAAATTGCAATGTTGCAAACAAGATTTGCTTTAATTAAACAGTTAAACAAACATGTGATCTCGTGCCAAGTGAAGTCAAGGTAATTCCAGTAAATGGTCGAAGCAGATATCGGATTTAGAAATGAACTTATTTTAATAAATGCATTGTTTACCGTATTTTCCCATTTTAAACCGATTGTTGATGCGTATTTAGTTAAACTAGTGACATTGTCGGGAAATATAAAACTGGTTTATATGTATGAGGTTAACTCGTTTTGCAATTTAAAAACTTTCCTTGTAATTGACGGTCTCGCTTTGATGGGAAGGATGTGTAATTATTAGTTGCGAATCAACGGCTACAGGTTGGTATTTTATATTCTAGTTTGCATTCAGATTTTTTTTTAAATGTGGTTTATTTAATAATTTTTTTAGCAAAGTTTCAACCCAAAACTTTTAAATAACTTACTAATTATAAATTAATAAACGATGAGTATTGTTCCGGAAATTGTAAATCCTTTACGAATAATTTAAAAAATAGTTTAACAAATACACTTTAATTTTATAATAATACATTTAGAAATTTGTATTCGCTTATACTGGCTTAAATATTAATTCTACAAAGTTTACGTGCTGATTTTAACCATCACAGTAACGACTTCGTCAACTTTTGTTCAGCAGTGGCGGCTCGTTGTGTGGTGTACTGGGAGGCATTTTAAAGTATTTTTTTTTTGAAAAAATTTGTTCTTACTCAAGTTTTAGGTAGCCTTATATTTCAAACCCATCCTTTACGTTGGAAAATGATCTATTTTTACCAACATTTTCATTAAAGTCTTTCATAGACTTTCGATAAGCACTCTTTAATAAAATTATTGTAAATTGATACTCACATTGCCAGTGTGTCAAAGTGCACAAAATTTTTCATGTGGTTTGCCAATAAAAAATGTGTTTGAATTTTAGTTTTTAAATGATTGCAGTCAATACCACACAATGAATTATCACAAAATAGCAAACAGTGGAAACAAGTGAAGGCATTTTCTTACATGGCATTCACAATCCAAAATTATTTTGCACGGACATCGTACAATACCACTAAATTATTATTACACAACCAACAACTGTTTTCACACTACTACGTCGTGTACGTGCGAATACCGCAAATTAGGCGGCTATTGGCACGCGCTTATCACGGACAGCTTGCAGCATAAAAGTCTTTAATATGCAGATACTTTTATCCTCTTTTAGCTTGTGTAATATGAATTACACCGCAATGAGCTTTCTATTTCACTCTTATTCATTTGAAGGCCGTTTAAGCCGGCGGCTTTATTCGGTGGCGTATAGCTGAATTGGGGACCGACAGCCAAATGACCCTCGCACAGATTCGTTTAATGCGCGCGAAATACACAAACATTCAAACGTTTTTGGATCCTGCGGCAGCTCTTTAATAAACGTTCTCGCATAGAAATCTCATACAACAGTTAACTATAAAGTATTTTTTAAATATTATAGTGTATAATATGTTATGTACTCAAACAAAGAGTATTTATAAATAAATTTATTTTTTTCTTATTTTATTGGGAGTTCAATGACCATTTGACCCAATGGAGAAACTGCCACTGACTGATTCAGAATCTGAAAGTTCGTGCAAACATTACACGTGTCCAAAAACGCTTATTTATAGAATTGCTGCCTCCTGAAAATGGACCAGTCTAATCGATTTTTTGTCGATAACTTATTTACTTTTGCAGTAGTTGCACTAAAATTTTGAAATTATGTATGTGAGCATTACGCTTAGTATTACTACTAATTTTTATTTGCACCAGATGCGAGTCTCGTAGGCCGCAGGCTAAAATTTGTACACAGATTTCTTCTGGGTAAAGCACTTCCCCCGGACTTCCTCCAATCTACCTTCGGACTTTCCCCGGACTAACTTCGGATTTTTCCGACTTAGTCGGACTGTACCGATTTTTCTCGGACTTCCCCAAGCCTACCCTCGGAATATTCCTTGTAATCCTGAAATTTATTTGTAATGTGCTAGTTGGTATACAAAACAATATAATTATAGGTCATACTATAAACCTATTCTAAAGTTTAAATATACAACACGTTTGGAAAATATATTAAAAAAAACATAAGAAATACATAACAAGCTCATAAAATATAATGCAGTTAAATTTATATTCCTCCCTATGAAGTCTATTCGCTATGTGATTACTCACCAATATACGATTTATTCCTATAAGGAAGGTACATTTCGGATAAACATTAGTTGCAGCTAGAAAATATCAAATATTATATAACCACGGGAATCCTTCAAAAAGTAGGATGAGTAAGGTGGGTGAGGTGTATTTTATTTTAATATAGGCGCGCTCGAAAAATATAGATTCGTATTTTAAACATCTCGTGTAACCGATCTGCGCAAGCGCGAACTTCCTACCATTCCCCAGTGCCCCCACCATTAATTTTGCGATATTTTAAAATTTTCGGCTTGAAAATCGGTGTTGAGATATTTAACGATAATAGAAACCACTTTCTCTTCAGAAAACACCTCTAGGAGGTATCCTTTTGGTCGCTTAAAATATCGTTTGCAATAATAAATACGAAAAATGATTCCAAAAATGTGAAGCGGGGGGAGGCACGGTGGGGTCTAAGAAAATAAACTCAAATATCCGTTCTACGCATATCTAGTAGCTGATTTGCATAACCGCGATTTTCCTACCATCCCTCAACGCCCCCTCGGCTCCCACCATTATTTTTTCTCTTTTTCAAAACTGTACGAATTCCTGTTCCAAATTCTGTATGAAGGAGTTAAATGGCAATAGGAGTAACATTTGAGAGACAAAAACCTTCTTTCGGTCGCTTGCCGGAACACATTATAGTTGCATAAAAAAAAAGTTGTAAAGTCGATTTTAAGCTACAACGGATACGTATTGTTTGTAATTATTAGAAAAATAAAAATCCTAAAATAGGTATTTAAAAATATCGAAATTTCAAAAATATTTTAAATTTTCAAAATTGTGTCTAAATGGTACTTTTTTAAAAATATTCAAAATTTTTGAATATTTAGTTTAAATTTTATTTATATAAATTTATTTTTTAGTTGGTTTAAAGCCAATCACGCACTTTAGACGTACTGAAAAGTCTTCATGGTTGAAGAGCACGCGTCATATTTAAAAAATCGTCGCAACCAATTTTGTTCTATACGGAAGTTTTGTTTGCCGATGAGAATACAAGCAAACATTTTGTTTTAAAAGACTTGCTCGGAATCCAACACCAACACTTCGTAATCTGAAGCGAAGCGCTGTATAAGTGTATGTTAGCGCCAGCCATATGTTCAATGAGGAATTCGCCGAAAAATGATGTAGTCATATAATGGTCAAGAGTGGGGGCGTAGTGCGTGTGCTTTTAGAGCGAACGTCCTCCGGGCAGAACCAAGGGAGTCGCCTTGATCTTATGTTGCTGCGGTGTTATATCTAATTTTCTAATTCGAATAAATGATAAAGTGCTTATAAACTTTGTTTTCTTTTATTATTATTATTTTAAATCTGACATCAGAAGTGGGATTGGCCTGCAATCACTTTATTTCGCAATTATGGCTCAAGAAGCTTTGCTGGAAATATTCCAAGACATTCATAATTCATTATTAAGTGCTACGCGACGTACTCAGGATGATGTTGCACTATCGATATTCGACCCACTTCGGGCTGATTCCGGTGCTGTTGTGTGGTGTGGTGAAATTGAACAATTGGCGCACGAATTTAGTTGGAGCGGACGAGAAATGGTTGCTCGAGCTGGCAAGGTGTTAAAAGGAGCAGCTCACAGTTGGTTTGAAAATTGGGAGCCTGAGCAAAGAGACTGGGAAACGTTCCGATCCGATATCGTCGATCTATTTCCACCTAAGCGAAACTTGGCAGAAAAGTTAAGAAAAGCTGTCTTGCTGACTATAGAAAATTTTGATACGTATTGTGAGTATGCAAGGGAGAAATTATTGCTTTTGTCTCGTACCAAAATTAAATTTTCCGAAGTTGAGCTCGTTGATATTATTGCCGGAGATATTCGCGAAGTTTCTGTGAAAATGGGGGCGTTGAACAGTGGCGTCAGAACAACTAGTAATCTTTTAATTTTGCTGTCGGGTTACTCTAAAAATTTGCGAAAACGACCATTGGAATCGCCCGAGTCCTTTCCGAATAATAATAATTTTTCTTTTAAATCTAAACGCTACTTTTCCTGCGGCAGGGTTGGCCACTTACAATCCAGTTGTCCAAAACGATCTACTTTAAACCCTTTTAAGAACCCCTGCAATGACGAGAGAACAATAAGTACTAGACGTGAGTCAGATGTCCGTAAACCGTGCGCTTATTGCAATAAGATGGGGCACCAACCTGAATCCTGTTGGGCTAAGCAGAGAGCTGAACGTGACACTAAAGGAAAAATTAATTTCTGTAAAAATCCAGTCCGTGTTAACGAGCTATCTTTGATTATGATTAGGGGTAGACCTGTTTATTGCCTAGTAGATACCGGCGCCGATTGTTCTCTTATTCCTGAGAGGACCGCTTTACTAATTGGTTGTCGCGTAGAGCCGCATTTCACCTATTTGAAGGGTTTGGGAAATAAGTTTGTGTCAACTTATGGAAAAACGACTGTAATTATAGAATGCGAGGACGTGTCAATGGAGTTAGATTTTATTCTTGTTCGTGATCGAGATCTTGAGTATGACGCAATTATTGGCAAAAATGTTGTCGAATGATGATATCACCATTATTACCGATAATTTTGGGACTCGGCTGGTTCGCAGAATTACGGCGCCTGCAAGAATAAACATAATAACTGGCAGTGACGAAGACTGGTTGTCAACTGCCGTGACCAATCTTAATGGCAAAAATCGTGAAATACTATCCCGTTTGTTAAACGAAAATGCTGAAATGATTACGACCGGAAACAAAGTACGATGTATTAATACAGCCGACTTAAAAATAAAGTTAAAAGATGATACAGTAATTAATTACCACCCGTACCGTTTGTCCTTATATGAAAGGGAAAAATTACGTTCTATTATAGACGACCTAATTTCTAATTCCATAATTCGAGAGAGTAATTCTCCATTTGCAAGCCCTGTATTGTTGGTCAAGAAGCGGGACGGCAGTGACCGATTGTGTGTAGACTTCAGAGCCCTTAACAGAATTACTGTTAAAGACCGATACCCTTTACCTCTGATTGATGATCAATTAGATCGCCTCGGTAAGAATAAATACTTTACAACCCTCGACATGGCGGCGGGATTTCATCAGATCCCAATTGCTAAAGACTCAATAGACAAGACTGGGTTTGTGACACCCGACGGTCACTATGAGTACTTAAGGATGCCCTTTGGGCTATCTAACGCTCCAGCAGTATTCCAAAGGGCAATTAATACTGCATTGGGTACCCTTAAGGACTCTACGGCGTTAATCTATTTGGACGATATTCTCATACCATCCTTAACAATTCCCGAGGGGTTAGAGGCATTAAAACACGTACTACTTGCCTTAAATAAGGCTGGATTTTCTCTTAATATAAAGAAATGCAAATTTCTTGAAACTAATATTGAATACCTTGGTCGCGATATATCCGCCGAGGGAATTAGACCGGGAAAAAATAAAATTCTTGCGCTAATTGACTCCCCAGTGCCGCTAAATGTCCGTCAGGTGCGACAATTTATGGGACTGGCCGGATATTTCAGAAAGTTTGTCCCCGAATTTGCGAGTCGAACTGCATGCATTACAAAACTGACAAAAAGCAATGAACCCTGGGCGTGGACGGAAGAACAAGTTAAGGCAAGAGAATATGTCATTAATCACTTAAGTAAGCGACCTTTGTTAGTAACATTTGACCACAATCTCCCTACAGAAGTACATACTGATGCAAGCTCTTTAGGTTTTGGTGCTATACTAAACTCATTACAGATTGTAATGCCATTAAGGCTACAGCTCATAAAAAGGATATTTTGCCCCGTGTTGCGCGTTGGTGGATGTATCTTCAAGATTTCCAATTCGATATCGAGTATCGTAAAGGAAAATACGTTGAGCATGTCGACTATCTCAGCAGAAATCCTCCAACAAAAACATATAAAGTTAACATAATATGTGAAGGTTCATGGTTGGAGGTTGAACAAACAAAAGATCCCGAAACTCAATCAATAATTACAAAAGTACTTTCTGGAGAATCTATTGTTTCCGATTTTTTAATTAAAAATTCTCTACTGTGTCGAAAAATATGTAAAGACGACGGCCAGGTAGATTTCAAATTATTTGTTCCGAAAGGTTGTCGATTAGGATTACTTCGCCTGTATCATGATGAGCAATGTCATATCGGTTGCGATAAGACTACCCACAAGATTCGCGAACGCTTTTGGTTTCCGCGCATGAATTCCTTTGTTCGTAAATATATCTCCCATTGCCTAGTTTGCGTGAGTACAAAGAAACTATCTGGACCTAAACAAGGTTATTTGCACCCCATTGAAAAAAACCCTATTCCTTTTCAGACAATTCACGCCGATTGCGTGGGACCATTTAAAGTCACTACAGACGGTTTTAAACGTATTTTGTTACTAATTGATGCGTTTACTAAATTCATTATTTTATTACCATTAAGGACGTTAGGTGGTGATGAAACATGTAAACAGTTAGAATCACATTTAACATTGTTTGGGACGCCCATGCGCATGATTAGTGATAGGGGAACAAATTTTTCAGATAAAAAAGTTACGGATTTATTAAAATCACTTTGCATTGAGCACCATATGGTCGCCACTGGTGCTTCTCGATCAAATGGTCAAGTTGAGAGATATGTTGCCACCACTATTAGTTACTTAGCTGTTGAAATAAATAAAGTAACAGAATGGACGAGCGCGATTCCAAAAATCCAACTTACGTTAAACACAACTGTGCAAAAATCGACAGGTTTTTCTCCTCTGCGCCTTTTAGTAGGAATTGAGGCCAATAACGTTACTGTTCAAAGTTTAGTCGATTCGGTTCCTCGTGTTAATAAACAGAGCATTGATGTTGTAAAAGACCGTAACCTTGCATACGACAATATGAAGCGTTGGCCGGGTGAATGGTCGGACAAACAGCTGGAAAATATAGAGAGTAAGTTGCTTTATTGTGAGAAAGTAGAATGAACCGTGTTAGCGTGTCACTGGCCGTGTTAGCGCCAGCCATATGTTCAATGAGGAATTCGCCGAAAAATGATGTAGTCATATAATGGTCAAGAGTGGGGGCGTAGTGCGTGTGCTTTTAGAGCGAACGTCCTCCGGGCAGAACCAAGGGAGCCGCCTTGATCTTATGTTGCTGCGGTGTTATATCTAATTTTCTAATTCGAATAAATGATAAAGTGCTTATAAACTTTGTTTTCTTTTATTATTATTATTTTAAATCTGACATGTATATATCGAGTCACAAGCTGCATGAGGCTATAGCAGTACGTGCGGGCGTAGTCACTTTAATAAGCACCTACCATTGAACTAGAGAGGTATACCTCACTAGTTAAATGGCACCTACATACAATTGGCGTTGTTGCCGGCCCTAACTCTCATCCCCTCGCCTCATTACAAATTCCTCGGGCTAATAGTTTTGTGGCAGAAACAATTTTGCATTTCGTTTCTGAAGCCAGGGGAGATATGGGACGTTTCTGACGGCAAAGCCTGGTACACCGGCCTGGTACATGCGGTACATAGATAGTACCTAAATAAGTATGGTTGTAACAAAATGGGTCATTTTAGGTGTGAGTGTTGCGGCTGAGCTGCAACACCGAAAGAAAAAAGCGAAGAAGAAGGAATGCAACTCTAGATAATGTGTTTTCTGCATAGTGCATTGTTTATTACTAAAACTACATATTAAAGCTTTAACATTATGGTTTTAAGTTGTCTAAAATCCAATTAACAATTTCAGGAGTTATCCGTTCAGCAACAACGGGTTCGTGTTTGGCACATGACCTGATTCCGGTGATAATTCCTAACGCGACCCAATTTAGATTTTTATTGGCACTGTACCGATACATCAGAGCACCTCCTTTATCTCCAGGGCAGACGTAGCTGGTACTATTTGGAAATGTTTCCGCGCATACTGGATTCGGAACAGGGTTGCCACTTTCGCATTCTTCCTTACTCAGTATTGTGTGCTTAATTCGTTTCTTTATCTTCACGTTTTTTCCTAAATATTTTCGGAAAATTAAGCTAAAAATATATTTTCTGTTTCGTAAATAATGGTTATACCTTGTGTATTTTGTTCTTCGCCCCAACCAGAAGTTACTGCCGTATCAGCGGGTTTTGGTTTTTCGTCTTCCGGCATTGGCAAGCATATGGGTCTGACAAAATCTAGATATAAAAATCTTTTTAGTTAGTTTTAAAGACTTTCTAATTCACATACATACCAGTATAGTCAATTTTTCTATCCAGTCTTAAGAGTGCAAAATTGTTGGTTTCGGAAGTAATGTATTTCTCTACATACTCGTTTAATAAAGGATTAGTGCAATCGTCAATGCCGTATGCGGTATCAACGCAACTTACATCTTGATAAATATGATGTTGTCCAATTATTACGTTAATGCTGTAATTAAATTAGTTGACTGCAATCTACGGGTTATTCTGAAAGGTTTGTACCAAGGAGGTTTGTAAGAAAGCGTTTCCGGACCAATGTTTACATAAATTCTTTTTTTTTTCTTTTAGTTTGAGGTGTGAAACTTATTCTCAAAATTTGTATGGCCTTTTTAAATTCTACCGTATTTATATTTCACTACACAATAAAATTACTTAAATACCTGCTTTGACGAAAAATACAATACAAATTAACTTACGTACTACAGTTCTTGGTTGTTAAAACATATCTGTTGCTAATTAATACACCAACACAATTAGTCTCCATCCTCAAATAATAATCCGCATAAGTCCTGGTGGGTATGTAAACCATCCAAGGAAATTCGTCAACAGAAGTCCCACTTTTATTATAGAAATAATCATCGGTGTGTTGAAGCCCACAATATACTCTGCTGGGCAAGAGCTTTTTTAAAGCGAATTCTCTTCGTGCTTCTATAGACAAGGTTTCGTTTTCCTCATTTTTGTTTGGCAATTCTGCTGTGAAAGTTCCCACTGTTCCACAACAGACCATGAAATTTTTTTTCCCACAAGCTGACGCTTGGATGAATTCTTTTGCAAGTGGATTGTCGTTAGTTGCGGCAGTTAGTAAAATTGGGCAGTTGAACAGCAAGATACAAGATGCTGATTCGCCATTTGGGGTTGTACAGGTGGATGAAGCTAAAAGTATCATATTGTGATTACAATAAATTACAAAAAAAAAGTTTTGTAATAAGTACACAAGTTGGCAGAGTATTTGTATGCTTTCGTAGGTTAATGATTTTACGCTAGATTTTTAGACCTCAACGTATCATACAAGTGTACGTAGGATGAGCCAAAAAATATCTTTTAATGTCAGAAAATAAATTTATATATTTTTGACGGCAAAAAATCGTTATATTACGCCAAAGAAACTTTTTTGAAATCAAAAATCCATTTTATTTTGGACGTCAATAATTGTAAACACTGAAAAAGGGTTTCATAAAAATTTAATTTGTGACGACAAAAAATCTATTGTTAACGTCAAACAATGTTTTGATGTCAGAATTTTTTTCACGTCAATATTTGAGTTTTTAGCGTCACAAAATAAAAATGATGTCCGGAGCAAATACGTTTTAGACGTCTGAAAATGATTTTTAAACGTTACTATCCACGTCAGAATATACATAAAAATAATTTTTGACGTCAATGAACAAGTCTTGACGTCAAAAATTATTATATTACGCCAAAGAAACTTTTTTGAAATCAAAAATGTATTTTATTGTTTGACGTCAATAAATGTTTAATAAAAAAAGGCCGTTCATAAAATTTTTATTTGAGACGTCAAAAAGCATATATTTAAATAAATTAAATTTTTTATTTGTTCCTTCCAAATGTTTACATGTATTGGAATAAGTCGGTAAATACATAGGCCTAATCAGTAGGCAGTAAATATAAAAATAATACAGTTAACACTTACAATTATTTTTTAAATCAAACAATCGTTTATTAGGTCTGTACAAGAGGCACTCAATATAGGAAAAAATATCTACAAATTAACATTAATACATAGTTAGTTTAACAAGGTTAGCAACAAAATTATCGAGGTTAAGTGTAAATGTTACAAAGACAAAAGAAAAAAAGTCTGCGATTACATGTGTTTGAAACCAGTCAAATAATATAACAATGGATCTAGTCCAACGGCAAAGAACATAAAACTCGAATCACACTTTTTCAAAAATTAAAGTTAATTAAAAGGTTAAGTATATTTAGTTTCAAAATATTCGTCCAATGAGTAAATAGAAGTTTGAAGTAAAGTTTCCTTAACTAACATTTTAAAATTATATTATTCGATGCCTCTTTAACTCTATTTGGCAGAAGGTTGTATAATTAATTGTAACTGCATGATCAAGGAACTATTTCCAGTTGAGGAAAGGAGGAATTCTAAGATTATTATTATTTCTAAGGTTGTAAGACTGCGCATCACTACATTCAATGTGATTACTTACATTTGTAGATCTAACATATAGAACGCCGTTTAATATGTACAGTGACACCACAGTTAATATTTGTAAATCAAAAAAAGCCCCCTACATGGAAAATTAAAATTTAATTTTCTTCTTGAGAATTAGAATCTCCGAAACTCTTCTAGAATTTCCCCAGCCCACTACTTCATAATTTAATATTGCATACATACGAATATTTTTCTGACCGTATTTCTAAGTCTCCAGAATAAAAAAAAATGAAACTACATTTGTTTGTGACGCCAAAAAAATCTAATTTTTGACGTCACAAAATAAAATTATTTTTGACGTTCAAAATTTACTATTGAAGTCAGAAAATGTTTGATGTCAGAGAATAAATAAAAATCATTAGATTACGCCAATGAAGTTTTTTGACGTCAAAATATTTTTTATTATTCACGTCAATATTTGTTTGATACAGAAAAACGGTGTTTCATAACAAAATTATTTCTGAAAAGAGTTTGATGGCGTTAAAAAACGCAAAAAATATTTTTTATGTAATTTAAAATTGTGAACTCAAAACATACTATGTTTTGAAGTCAATAAATTAGTTTTTAACGTCAAAAATCATTGTATTACGTAAAAAAATGTTGAAGTAAAAAATTATTTTCTGACGTCAAAAATTGTTTCATATAAAATAAAAGGGCGTTTAATGTTTCTGCATTTAAAAACAAAATTTAGAATCTTATGTTACTATCATTGAGGAGCAATTTAGCTCAAATAGTAATGTTGTAATGTCCCCCCGGTTATTAAATAACAAACTTTTTGTTTGAAAATTGGAAACTAAAATTTTCAAAAAAAGGGAGGAAAGTAGCAGGTCAAAGTTTGATTGGAGGACATTAATAATAGTAGTATTTATTAACTTTATGCTGCACGGCTGCAGATGGGCTATCACAATAATACATCATTTTATATAACGCTCGGTATTCGTTTTTGGAGAATAACAATTCTTTTTGCTGCACTAGAGATTCCCTATGTTAAAATACTGTAGGATAGCGATGATTGCACCATCGCATAATATATATTTAATAACTGATCCTGATAAAAGCAAAATTTAAGAGTTATAATGGAAAAGTATGCTTTTACGCAATTTATTGCCGATCAAGTCGATTTGAGGCACCCAGTTCAAGTTTTTGTTCGAACGACACAAATTTTTTATTGGATTTGGCATAGGTAACTGCTACCATTGCTCATTTGCTACTGTCAACTTTTTCTTTCTTATGAGCTGCATTTTAAATTTTTTCATATTTCAATAGAGTTTTTAATTCTGATTTCAACGATGTGTACACTTTGTATTTAGTTTAAGTTTTGAACATTTTATTGTACAAAAAAAAATTTCATAAGAGTGCCATGGAAAGACCACGTCATTTAATTTATTTTGACAAATTCTAGTAGGCCATGAACTGATGGAAATAAAACCCTACTTTTACTTACTTTGGTCTTTAGATACATTAGTTTTGCGAAAATTTCAGGATAGTTTGTTTTGAGCGTAAGCAGCAGATTAACTTATTGTTTACGAAGACAAATGAATGACAAAGTTTCCAACATACGCAATTTACTGAAAATTCCATTTGCAGTTTTTATGTTTACAACTGACATAACAAACTTGAATAACAAATTATATAAATACAACAGATAATACTAGAATGGCACTAATAGAAACAATTATTGAATAAATGTTCAAAACATTTGACAACTTTGTTAAACATGCTCAGAAGCTTGTCGAAAATGAACTTTATAATCTGTGCGTTAGTAAGTTTGTTATTCATTTGTTTTTGTAAAAAATAACTTAATCTGCTCCCTACGCATACCTAATGTATATAAAGGTCAAAAGTAAATAAAAGTAGTGTTTTGTTTTACTCCATCAGTTCATGGCCTACTAGAATTTTTCAAAATAAATTTAATGAGGTGATCTTTCCATGGCACTCTTATGAAACCTTTATTTTCTGTAATAAAATCCTGAAAATTTAAACAAAATACAAAGTGTGACACATCGTTGAAATCAGAATTAAAAACCTTATTCAAATATAAAAGAATTTAAAATGCCAACCATAAGAAAAAAAAAAGTTGATAGTCGAAAATGAGCAATGGTAACAGTTATACCAAATCTGATGAAAAAATTAGATTGAGCCTAAAAGAGTGTTTAAATAATGCGTTTACTAGAAATATGTAATATAAATGTCAAATGCGTTATAGCGGAAATCAAATCAATCCAAAATTTCAGTTTTTTTCAATTTGTTAAGAAACTAAGCAAGATAGCTCCAATTTCTTTTCAGATCTTTAGTGAGCATAAAATTCCACAACTTTTCTCTAATTTTACCATCGTCGTATCTCTTCAAATGAGCGAGATCCCCATACGCAATTTGATATATCCTGTATACGAGAGGTTTTGTCAATATTGACAATTAAGTTATTTTTCTGGCACCAGATTTCAATTCATGAATCTCAAACTCTCGGTCTTTATATCTGTAACTTCTCGGGGGTTTCAGCAGGTACTGCCATGGAAGTATCGTCAACATAAGTGATATCGATAATGTAATCACTTTTTAAGTTTCCTTTTAAATCATTAGTATACAAAAAGGAAACTAAAAATATTCCAAAAATTGTTTTTTTTAAATTTTAACTACTAATGAACGGTTTTTCATATACGACATAATCAAATCATTGACATTAACACGCACAGACAGCAAACGTTTCTAAGTTTCTTTAATCCCAAAGCAATTAATATTATTTCGCAGAAATCTGTTTGTAAATACAATACTACACGCAAGTGACCTTTCATTTGGAGCAATCTCCAAATGATATGTAACAATTTCAGAAGCATAGCAAAGTCCAGTCTTTCGTTTATTGTAGCATCCCATTTTTTCGTAACATTCATGATTAAAAAATAAACCATTTCTTATCATTTTTTTTGATACCGCTAAACATTAAAAATAATAAAATTGTTCCACATCGGCGAAGTCAATAGCGAATTAGACGTGGCACACAAATTATGCACTATTGTGCAATTATCATTCATAGTTACGCGCCTGTCCAGTTTATGCCAAACTGACATCACGTTTTTGAGTAAATAAGCATATTATTGAAATTTTAAAAAAATTGTATTTGGCGCCATTTTAAAGCTAGAATTTTCCGAGTGTTCGATTTGTCTTACCGGCTTTTAGCACACTCTTTGCGCATATTTTTTAACAACTTTTTTGAAAAAAATTATGCCAAAAAAAAACATAGCATAAGTACGTTTCCGGTTCGGATCTTTTTAATTGTCCTTACTTTCAAATTTAATTACAATAGGTAACATAAATCCAAGATTTTGAGTATTACCTTGTTACGCACACATACAGACAGAAGTTTATTTAAAAAAATTCCGTCAAAATCTAAAAATCGGATTGTTTCACATTACCATACTGTGAGGGAGTATGGGAAAGTAAAAATCATGCTGCGCTGCCGTAAAACAAAGCTTTTAAAACCGTATTAAATGGAAAGTGGTCAAAGCAATAAACAAGAAAGTAACAATGTTAGGAACTTAGAAAAAAAATTGTTATACTCACATCCAAGCGTTGTAACAACTGCACAAAAGTAACAACAACACAGAACAACCAACAGATTCATTTCGAATGATGCACAAAACCGCAATGTTGCAAACAATATTTACTTTAATTAAACAGTTAAGCAAACATGTGATCTCGTGCCAAGTGAAGTCAAGGTAATTCCAGTAAATGTGGAAGCAGATGTCGGATTTAGAAATTAACTAATTTTAATAAAGGCATTGCTAACCGTATTTCCCCAGCTTTGAACCGAGTGTTGTTGCGTATTCAGTTAACCCAGTGACGCTATCGGTAAATTTAAAACTGGTTTATATGTATGAGGTTATTACCTCGTTTTGCAATTTAAAAACTTTGTTTAGATAATTGACAGTCTCGCTTTGATGGGAAGAGTGTTTGTGTAATTATTAGTTGCGAATCAACGGTTTCTACAGGTTGGTATTTTATATTCTAGTTTGCATTGAGATTTTTTTTAAATGCGGTTTATTTATTAATTTTATTTTAACAAAGTTTTAACACAAAATTTTTTTAAATACTTGCCTATTACTTATTAATTTTTAAACGACGTTTACAACTCTAACATCCTAAGTAATAATTAAAAAATTGTAACTCCTTTACGGATAATTTAAAGAAATGATTTAACAAATAGGTTTCAATTTTATAATAATTTATTCAGAAATTTGTATTCGTTTCAATTATACAAAAGTAGTCAGAAGTACTGGCTCAAATATTAATTCTACAAAGTTTACGTGCTGATTTTAACAATCACAGTAGCGACTTCATCATCTTTTGTTTTAAATGGTAACCTATTCGTTTGTAAATTTTAATTTGTGACCGTTTTTAATATTTAATAGCTTCTTTGCACACAATGTTACATTTGCATGGGGTTATACGCGGTGATTCATAACAAGTGAGACGCACTAACTTGATAGGTTCAGAATTAGAAAATAATGAAAAACAAAGTTCTTGCAAACACGACACGTGTCCAAAAACGCTTATTTACGGAGTTACTGCCTCCTGAAATTATTACTAATTTTTGTTTGCACCAGACGAGTCTCATAGAAAGAGTCACGTAATATCGAGGGGTAAACCGCAGGCTAAAATTTGCACACCGACTTCTCCTTGGTAAAGGACTTCCCCCGGACATCTTTCGAACTTCCCCCGGACTTCTTTCGTCTTCTCCCGGACTTCCTTCGAATTTCCCCCGGACTTCATTCGAATTTCCCCCGGACTTCCCTCAGACTTCCCTAAGACTACCCTCGGATTATTCCTTGTAATCCTGAAATTTATTTGTAATATGCAACTTGGTATACAAAGCAATATAATTATAGGTCATACTATAAAATTATTCTAAAGCTTAAATATGCAACACGTTTTAACATATATTTAAAAAAAAATAGTAATACATATATACGAGTTATGTCTAAATGAAAGGTACGTTTATGCAAGCATTTACCACCTAAACATTTCGGATAAACATAGGTTGCAACTAGAAAATACCAAACACTATCTAACCACGGAAATTTTTCAAAAAGTGGGGTGGGTGGGGGAGGTGTGTTGTACTGCAATATATACAAATAATAAAAATCCTAAAACATTGAAAATAAAAAATATTTTTGGAAAATTTTGAATGATTTGTTTTTTGAAATTTTCAAAATTACAAGTATTTTTAAGAATATCTAAATTCTAAAATATTTTAAATTTTCTAAACTTTCGAAATTGTCTTTAAACTTAGGAATTGTGAAAATATTCAAAAATTTTCAATATTTTAGATTCAAAATTACAAAATTATCCAAAATTGTTTTTCTAAAATTTTCAAAACGTTCAATAGTTTCTAAATTTTAGATATTTTCGAATATACCAAATGCTGCAGTTTCAATATTTGGACGAAAAATTTTAAATTTTATGAACTTCGTGAATTTGTTAATTTAAATAAATGATATTTTCAAAATTTTAGCAATTTTCAAAACCCATACTTACGTGTCTATTATATAGGGCTCATATTTCTCTGCACAGCAAACCGGTACATCGTGCATGTGTAATGCAAATACGCCACTTTGGGTGAACAACATTTGTTTGACTGATTGGGCCGCGAGGCGCTGAACATTCATTCCCAATGCGAACTTTGAACAGCAACTGTAATGTAATGACATTTTCGTAGCGACATCTGGCGGAACTAACAGAAAATACGAAATCGGAATATGTCTTTTAGCAGCCCTTTGGGAATATTGTCGGTCATGTTGTGTGACGTAAAAGCGCGGTAAATTTGAATTTGGTCACATTGGCGCGGTGAAAAGGCGGGAATGTAGTCGGCCATGTTGTGTGGGGTGCCATGTCACAGTTAGTTGTGTTGACCATGTTGTGACGCACCGAGGGCCGTGACGCGGAAACGCGAAATTTGAATTTGGCCATGTTGAACGCGGGAATGTTGGCGATCATATTGTGACGTTTTTACACACTCCAACATGGCCCGACTTGACTAGCTGTCATGTTGCGTCTCAACTGCTGAGCCAGAAACGTTATATATAGCTCATCTACTCCTAACTCTTATTCAGAAGTGTAATATTGGCCCTATAGTAGTTTTTATTTTGCATCGCAGTGGTAATGCAATTAGCGTTAATTTTTTAGTTTGCTCAAGTAATAATATTTTTGGAGTAACTTAAGTGGCGCTGCAGCAATTAGTAAAATTTTATTTTACTATTGTTAAATTTTCAAAAACCCTTTTTTTTCAGCTAACAACAATGACACCAATTCTATACCTAAAATTTATGTTATGTATCGTTTTTCAACATCTAATTCACGCTCAAGATGAACCTTTAATTAATTGTACCTACAAATTCTGGAAGATGGTGAGCTGCCATGGGCATTGCGTCTCCTCCTATCAGTTTAGAGAAGAGCTCCAGCACAGCGTGGAAAGAAACCATACAAACTTAAACCAGCTCGTACGATTGGAAATAGAGAACAGCGACTACGGTTGCTTCGACGCTACAACATTCCAAGGAGCACAACATATATACACGTTAAATATCACAGAAAGTTATTTAAATTTGACAGCAGGAATGTTTGCAAATTTACCTTGGTTGGAAGAAATAAACCTGGACCGTAATATCATCAAAAACGTAGATCTTTATGCTTTTCCCACAAGAGGAAAATTAACAAGTTTGGTTATGTCAAATAACAACATTGCCGGTTTGGGAGCGTTTGATGTTCCTTCACTTTTACATCTGGATTTGCACGGAAATAAAATGCAGGAAATTAAATCTTATGTTTTTAAATACCTTAACCGTTTGAAAACGTTAAGATTAGATGATAACGTAATTTATAACTTAGAGCAACATTCGTTTAGTGGTTTGCACAACTTAACATCTTTAAGTTTAGAAAAAAATGCACTTGCTATTTTAACACCTGGTTTATTTAATGGTTTGAGTAATCTTACAATCCTTCGCATAAATAATAATTTAATTGCAAGTTTAGATAACATTTTTCCTGAAGATTTGCACAACTTGGAACTTTTGGTCGCATCCTTTAACAAAATAAGTTCGATACCAAAAGATGCTTTTACAAATTTAACCAATCTTCAAAATCTCTACTTGGAAAATAATTTTATACCAAGTTTAGATGCAGAAATTTTTGGAAAACTGCTTCAATTAAGAGCCCTTGGGTTGGACAATAACCGTATTGAAGTATTACCAGAAACGTTATTCCAAAATAATTCCAAACTGCAAATAATCAGGATGGCTTTTAACAACATTAAAGTAATACCACCAACGTTTTTAAATAATTTACCGAATTTAAAGTTTTTAACCCTTGTGGCAAATCACATATCGGTTATTTCCCCAGAAGGGCAACTTCAAGACGGTTATACTCCACGAAGTGTTCTTTTTGTAGGATTAGATTCGTTGCTAGAATTACTCTTAAGTGCTAACAAAATCAATGCTATTGCAGCTGACACATTTGATGGCCTGTCCGCATTAACCTCGTTGCATTTAAATAGTAATAATATTAGTGTTATTCCTAATGGTGGTTTTAGGGATTTATCATCACTGGCCAGACTCAATTTGGATAACAATAAAATAGAAAATATCGAAAGTGGTGGTTTTAGAGGATTAAGAAAATTACGCTTGTTATATTTAGAAAATAACCGGCTTAACAAAATTTTAAAGGGTTATTTTATAGGGCTGTCAAGATTGGCAAGCTTGTATATACAGAATAATCAAATAAGCGACATTGAATTGGACGCTTTTACAGACGTGCCAGAATTGCAAATATTGTTTTTAGAAAACAACCGATTAAACTCTATTGCGGTTGGTACTTTTAGGCAATTATCAAAATTATATTTTTTGACCTTGGTGAACAATAGTATAGAAACTATTCAAACCGACAATTTTGTAGGGCTATCTGGATTGCTGGTGTTGAATTTGGAAAATAACCAAATAGAAGAAATTAAATCGAATGGGTTTAGAGGACTGACAAACGTAATTGCTTTAGTTTTAAAAAATAACAAAATTAAAGTTATTCGCGAGGACAACTTTAAAGGGCTGGCAGTACTGAGAGAGTGTAATTTAGAACACAATCAAATTAACACAATTGAAGCAAATGGTTTTAGAGGAATACAAAAATTAACTAAAATACTTTTGAATAACAACCAGATTAATGTTATTGCTGCTGATAATTTTAAAGGTTTGACGGAATTGACATTTTTGGGGTTGCAAAATAATCAAATTCAATCAATAGACACCGATGGGTTTGTAAGCTTAACAAAGCTAAATTTTCTAGGTTTGAGTTACAATAATATCAGTTTCATTCACGCTGACAATTTTAAAGGATTAACGGAATTGGAAGAATTAAATTTGGGAAATAACCAAATAGGCAAGATCGAACAGGACGGATTTAAAGGACTAGACAAATTGGACAGACTCTTTTTACATAACAATAATATTGAAATCATTCGCGTTGATTGTTTTAAAGGGTTATCGGAATTGACATATCTTGACCTCTATGATAACCCAATAAAAATCATAGAAGTTGATGCATTTAAAGGATTGTCAAAACTAGATGCGTTACCTTTATTTAATAACCAAATTGGTTATATTTTAAAGAATAATTTTAGAGGGCTAGAGCAACTAAAAGAGTTAGGTATAGAAAATGATGGAATTAGTTTTATTGAAAGTGATGGTTTTAAAGGGCTAGCAAAATTAGAGCAATTATTTTTGAAAAATAATCGTATTCCATCAATTCGGGTTAATAATTTCCGAGGATTATCGGAATTGACTTATCTTGGGTTGGGTAATAACCAAATATGTTTTATTGAAGTAGACAGTTTTAAAGGTATTTCAAAATTAGACACATTAGATTTAAGTTTTAATAACATTACCACAATTTTAGAGGATAACTTTAGAGGACTTCTAGAACTGGCCGAGTTGAATTTGGGCAACAACCACATACAATTTGTGGATGTTAACGGTTTTAGAGGATTATCGAAACTGGTTAAATTATTTTTGGAGCACAACAAGATTAGCGTTATCTGGAAGGATAACTTTAGAGCGTTGCGTGAATTGAAAAATTTGCAATTGAATAACAATCAAATAAAGCGAATACACGTTGACGCTTTTACCGGTTTGTTAAATCTGGAAACTTTACATTTAATTAGGAACAATGTTACAATCATTAAAACTGACAATTTTAAAAACTTGTCGAACTTATCCGCTTTGAATTTAGATACCAACCAAATTACCGCCATACAACCTAACGGTTTTAGAGGATTAACAAAATTAGAAACATTAATTTTAAATAAAAATCGTATCGTTTGTATCCGCACTGATAATTTTAAAGAACTACCACAACTGACGTATTTGGATTTAAATAAAAACCAAATAAGTGTTATTCAAAACAACGCATTTAAAGATTTATCCAAATTATCCACGTTATTTTTAAGTAATAACCATATTAATTTTATCCATCCCAATAATTTTACAGGATTATCAAAACTTAATAATTTGTTTTTAAATACTAACCGTATTCGAGTTATTCATAACGAAACTTTTAAAGGATTGTTAGGATTAACATTAATGGATTTGGATAATAATCAAATTGAAGAAATCGAAATTGACGGTTTTAAAGGATTGCCAAGTCTATCAAAATTGTTTATAAATAATAATAATCTGAGTGTTATTCGTAAGGGTAATTTCAAAGATTTATCAAATTTGACGGAATTAGAATTGAACAATAATCAAATTCGTGATATTGAAGTCGATGGTTTTCAAGGATTGTCAAACTTGGTTAAACTGTTTCTAGATAAAAATAATCTTACAGTTATCCACGCTGATAATTTCAGAGGTTTGCCGGAACTGCAAACGTTGACTTTGGAAGATAATCAAATACATACTATGAAAGCTCACGGCTTAAGAGGTCTGACAAAAATAAGAATGCTGAGTTTTAAAAATAATCCAATTGCGACGGCGCTATCAGCAGCTTTTTCGACTTCATTATTAGTATAAAACCCCAGTAAAATTTGGTTGCTGGTTTTTAGTTTATGTTTGTATTTAAAATGTATTTTTTCTTATAAAATTGATATTAAAAAATTTGTTAAGATGTTTTTTCTTTGAAGCTTAAAAACAGGCCTCAGACCAGGTCTTTATATTTTTGCTAAGTTTTAACGAGGTCCCTAAAAGTTTTCACGGGAGAACTGCAACTATGCTAAAATCAACAAAGTTTCATTATGTGCGTAGGTAACGCATATCAGCAACTTTGCAGTTCTTGTATTGTAATGGTCAGGAATTTTCATTAGGGCACTTACGCAATAATTGTACACAGATATAAATGTAGGTATAGTGCACTCTAATACATAGTGTTATTCAATTATTTTATTATCCATACATATATAAAAGCACAACGGGTTTTTTTCTCCCCTTCGTCCAGCGGCTACCGCTTCACCAATTTGGACCATTTTTTTTTAAATGAAAGGTCTCTATCCACAGATGGAACATGAAACATTTTTATATTTTTATTCTACGTCGATTTTTTAATAATAATTATTTTAATTTATAATATATATGAAGGTCGGCTAGACGCGCGTCACTTGGCGCGCCATCTATAATAACGTCGCGTGTCATTATTTGAACTAATGCATCACGTGACTTGACATTTCGCCGGTTCTATCAACGCTGTCTGTCAGTGCATTGTGTGCTGGGGTAACACTAGTTTATAATAATTATGGATTGGAGGGCAGATCATTTGCAGATTACTTTGATCATTATAATTAAATAAAATAATAATTGAACTCATTTCTGTGTGTACAATTATTGCCCCACTAAAAATGAGGGCAGCGGGTAGGAACTCTCCTAAAGAGACGGTCCTACTTCAGGGAATTGAGTGACTCTGCCCACGTGAACTCCAGGTTCCTCCTGACCCGGGGGGTACTAACCTACAAGGGCCCCCCTTGTCTCAGGGCTACGGGTGAAGTCCTCAACAGCCCAATCGGCAGAGAATAACTTAAGGGATGGAACCGGCATCGTTCTAGTAATAACTGGAACAGCTTTACTAAGACTGTTTACTAATGAAAAACCTAATAGAATGGATAGCTTTGGAGTTGAAGGGTATCGACAGGATCGGTGGTGAAAAAATGCTTGACCATCAACAGCAGCTACCAAGATCATGGTAAAATTGACCACAACTCACTAGGTAGCCCGAAATCCCATACCGACTCGTCAGTCTGCCTCGTGGATTCTGGGGGCATATTTGTTTCTATCAATGGTCTTGTGTATATTTTATATATTTCTCTTGATTTAATGAAAATACCTAACTTTTAATAATTCTTGCATGTCTCTTCCTTTTTTTATACAATAATTATTCTTACAAAAAGCTGTCAGACATTCACCCCAAACCTTGCCTTATTGGGCGTTTATAGTGCCTAAAACCGTAATAACTTTGATAGAAATTTTAAGTGTCTAAATACGACAGCAAGGTAGTGGATTTTACGATTTATTCCTAGAACTTATATAATTCAAAGAATTGTATGTAGGTTATACATAAAAGTATCGATTCCTGTCCTATACACCTACTATTGCATGTAATACATGCAGGGTAGGTACTGAGAAAATGATGTAACAATCTGGCGATGTGTTGACCTATAAAAAAATGTTTTCGTTTAAGTAGGGCAGTAATTGCATCTTCCTGCTACAGCGACGACACCTCCCCATAACCAAAGGCATCTTTCATACTTAGCTCTTGTCGCGGGGTTCCCTTATACATTACTATTACTGTATCTCATGTCAGTGTGAATTTTTATATAACTTTAGCTTTAATACATTGTGGCAGTTTATAATGACCTTGAGGATGAATGCAAAACCTGCTGCTTGCTATCGTTCCCCATTTTTAAAGATGTCACTTACAGTGCAAATTCTTATTTTAAGAAACAACGTTGTTGTCAGGCTTTTTTTGTATTGGACCCCCCCGTTTTGGTATTTTTAATTAGAGTTATGGAAAACAATTACGTTTTTCACAAGTCGCTAAATAATTTGTGACGGCACAAATTGAATTTTAAACATCACAAAGTCAATTTTAGACTTTGATAATTGATTTTTTACGTCAAAACTTAATATATTGACTGTACAAAATCGCCGAATTTCGAATAAAAATATTTATGTATTAGATGCGGATGGAATTATTGACGCCAAAAAATCATGTGTTGACGCCAACAATTCATTTTATGACGTCAACAATCAATTTTATTTATGACATCAAAAAAACATTTATTAGCGTCTAAAAACCGTTCGAGCAATTTGAAATAGAATAATAAAAGAACGCAAACAAAATGGATTTTTGACGTCAGAAAATGAATTTATCACGTCAGTTAGAAAAATATTAATTTTTTGGCGTTAAAAACTAACTGAAAAACATAATTGTTGAAATTCCTTGAAAGGAAGTATGGAAAAGGAGGAAATTGTTTTTATTGACATCAAAAATTCAAAAATGATATCGGTAGTCATCGACTGAGCCTTTATGACGGCTTGCGATTTTTAGTCGTCACTTTTTCTATGCGGCCACCAGACAGCGCCAAACCATTTTTTTTCTTAGAACCGGACACAACATATGAAATACCCTACCTAGAACTTAAAACATTTATTAACACTGACTATTATAGGTACAATAACCACTTCACAAAATTTTATCAAGTAATATTCTTGATGATACACTAACAGAAACATTTACTATTTATTTAAAAACAAAACTCAAAACAAGTTGCTTAATTCTAACACCTATTGTATTGCTGGCAGCCTCCTCTGTTCCAAAAGCTTTGCTGTATCATAATGACCTAAAAAATCACCATAATTACATCTATATCAAGTCTTCGCTTAAATTCTTACCTTGCAAACGTGCTAGCACAAACGGGTCAGGGTGTATGGCAATTCTAGCACCTTTATTGAGCAACCATTGTGCTAATTGTGTGTGTCCGAACATGGCAGCTAAATGTAGGGGAGAATATCCCTTGCTGTTGGCATCATTAATATCTGCTCCTGCATAGTACAACGTGTGAATACAAGAAGCATCCTTTTTGCGGGGATTTTGTATGTGGTAAAACACAGCCAGGTAGAAAGGGGTTTCACCTTTACTAGATTTATGTGTAATGTCGGCACCTGCAAAATTCATATTATAAACATGATTTTTATATAAATGGCCGTAGACATTACCGCAGTTTAACAATAGTCGAACTAGTTGGGTGTTTCCATTCAAACAGGCTCTCTATAAAAAAAAGAATTAATTTTTAGGCTTAAATAAAACAGAACAAAGACGAACCATAAAAGGGGTATATCCGTCAATAGGGTGCGGTATATTAATCGCTGCCGGGTGTTTTTGTAATATTCTATAAGTTGTAACTACATCATTTTCCTAAAAGCATCTTTAATTATAAAATGCCGTAAAAAAATTATGTAAAAACCTACAAAAGTCGCTTTGTGTAAGTCGTTAAAAGCACTTGTAGTGTATATACGGTTAATGTTATTTTTCATGATTTTTTGATACAAAAACCATGATATACTGAGAAATAAAATGCTTATTGCCAATACACTACAAAATCTAATTGTAAATAAATTAATTATTGGGTTACAGTTGTTACCAAATGATAACACATAACCTAAAAAAAATATCATAAAAGTTAAAAATTATAAGTTATAAATCGGAATAATGATGAACAATTATTGCATTACTTACTTGGGATGTTTAGAAACTGCATCGTATATCTTAAATTTAATTTTTTTCATTAAATTTTGAATTCTGTAGCAAATACTAGTTTTTGATGATGACATTTGAATTACCGCCCATAGAACATAATGTTACCGCCTTTTAGAATTACCGTTTTGCGTTTATTTTTTTTGTTAGTTTTTTTCGCCAAATTTAAGGACTACCTGAGTTTTATATGCACATAATTTTAATTATAAATATTAAATTTTTTATTTATAGTTTCTGTTTCGAGCACTAGTTTCTTGTTAATAATTAAAATAATCATAATTTACGCTTTTACATGTAAATGTACCTAAAATTTTAAATAATGGGGTTTTTCCCAAAAGCTCTAATTCCATTGGTTTAAAATGTTTCTTTTTTTAAATGCTAGTTTTAGCAACCAATTTAAAAATTATAAACGTGGACTGTGAAGAAGGGTAAACGACTAAAACGTGCTAACTTAATTACAAGTTTGCGTAAATGCTACCAGTGTTGCACATACAACAAAAGGAAAGCAAAAAAATATTAAATCTGTGTTATCGACTTATCGTAAGCTACTTACTTTATTATTTAATATATTTATTACAATTCAAAAATATAATCAATTTACAGCTTTCTTTGAAAATATAGCTTATTTTATAGCCGCTACTACTACAACACCTCCTCAAGGTAGCTGCGAACACCTAAATTGTTAGTAGATTAATGTGAGGCCCTGCATTCAGATATTTATAGTGCTACATCCTACCTCAAACTTTTACAGTAAAGCCAAGCTGTGTTTATTTTTTCCTCTGATTTTATCGTATTTATTGTCTATTGAGAAAAATATGTGATAACGTTTAAGGTTTTTTATTTAGAACAATGTTTCTTGTCGTTCCATTTAAGCAGAACATCCTGTTTATATCTTTATAGAACTCAAGATTGATTGTTCCTTTATGATTTTTTAAAATAAATAAATTATACATAAAATACCCTTTGGGAATCACCCTGTAGAAAATCATAGCCGATTTGTAACTCCATGATAAAATATTTTGAGGATAGGTATATTTATCTGTCGTAATTTTATAAAACGGCCACTTAAATCGTGAAGTGAGCAAAGTGAACAAAACCATAAAATTGTGACTAAAGTCAAAAGGTGGGAAGTGACAATCGTAATTTTTTTTAGAAAAATAACAATGTACACCCTGTGGTAAGGTGAATACCCAGGTCAAGTTTGTGCAGGCAAATCAAAGCGACTGTAGTTAAAATGGACGGCCTGCGCAGGCCACACTGAACTGAGCGTGTGGAGACTTGATCAGGCCAATTTAACAGTCTGATCTTATTTATCAATGGCGAGCAATAAAAAAAAATTATCCTTTTGTAGAAGGATTTATCAAATTATATAAGAAAAATGAGTGCCTATGGATGGTAAAGTCAAAAGACTACAGCAATTAGAATGAAAAAGTCGTGGCTTATGTGATATTAGCTGAAAAACTAAGAGAAAAAGTCGCAGGAGCTAATAAAAGTAGCGTGGTGAAGAAAACCAGCAACTTGAGGATTTCTTTTAGAAAAGAGCTGTTAAAAGTCAAAGCGTCTATGCATTCAGGATGGGAGAACTGGGATAAAATTGCATTGATGGACTGTAGGTGTGGAGGCAATTAAAGCGTCCAGTTTGCCTGCACAGACATCACCTGTGTGTGTGTGTGTACCCGCTTGTATATAAAGCATGTGTCAAAGTTTTTGCCATATCTTTTAGCTGCACTCTGTCTACTTTTTAAAATAAAACGAGCTACATATTTTATTTTAATATACTCGACCACTGTATTTAGTATCACTACATTAACTTATAACGATACAAATTGCATTCCTAAATAATAATAACACATTTATCTATTCGGGAATCATATCGATGCTCAATTCCTCTCCAATATTGCTAGGCGACGTCTCCAACTCGCCAATATCATTCGATTCACTAAAACAATTCATGTTAATCTCAAAATAATTGTTTTGCACACTGCTTACCTATCAAGGGAAGGTTCATTACTAAACATTTCTGTTGGTACAGTTAAAGGAGCCCTTTCCGGTACCAACTCCAAGTAACTTTGTCGAGACTGAAGGTGTCTTTCTACTTCCTCCGGTGTCATGTGGCCGTCCGATAGAATACTGCTACTACTGCCAGCCATTGTGTTTATAGGCATTTGTAACTAAATTATAACAAAATTACAACAAAATCATGTTAATATAACCGTTCATCTCTTACAATAGGTTGGCTAATTTGTTGCTTTGGTTGTCTCGACATTTGTGGTGGCTTCTTCCTCTTAGCAGCAGCCATAACTTTACCAGAATTAGCATTAGATCCATTGCTGTGAGAAACCCCACTATCTAAGCGTCTTCTACAAACACCAAAATTATTTTAAGAAAACATGAACAACTGTAAGAACATAATAACAATAATTGTTCTCACAGAAATTTAAATAATTGTTGAAGTTAAAAACTCGCCAAGTTAAAATGTAACGTACTTTTTGGCAGGTTCAGGTCGAACTGACTCCTGATCATCCGACGATTCAGTGTCTTCACTTTCAGAACTTGTCTCCACCTTTTCATATTGCAAAATACGATCTAGTAAAAAGTTGCGATCTCTCGTTACTGTAAGGAGGCGTTTTTGGGCACCTCGAAGGGCTTCTCGAAAACACTCATTTTCCTAAAATGAATTTTTTGAGGCACGGTTTATAAATAAATATTGTTTACTTACATAAATCAAGGTTTTAAACTTTCTCTTAAGAAATCTGTACTGCTTTTTACATTTCGATTCTTCATTGGCTTGTTCTTCCTCTTCGGCTGCTGCAGCTGCGTTGGCCATAGAACGACAATACCATCCGTCTAACATAATTAAAATGACGATGATATATTAGTTGGATATTTTGTTATATTCCAAGGAAGGGATTAAAAATGTCAAAGAAAAGAAATTTTATTATAATAACCTCTTCAAACTTCATAAAAACAAATGTCTTCGTAAATAACCGAAATATCGCTGGACCTAATTCCATTAGATACAAAACTTGGTGCAACAATATTTTTAAGATGCCTACACAATTTTCTGAACGATTTAAGTATTTTGTAAACAATTTAAATGGTAAAATTTGGAAAACTGGCGCTATTCGACAAATATAAAGACCATACATAAGTCCATAGTTCTACGCCGTAGTAGTTTTACACTCACCAAAACGCGCTCACGCTAAAAAATTAATTAGAAAAAAGGTAAAAAAATTTAAACATTACAAGGTCAGGTGAATATTTTACAAAAACAAGGCAGATTCTAGTGCAATTATTAGTTTAAAACAAATTAATGTAATCGCGCTACATTGCATTTTAATGTGATCTCTTACAGAATGGCCGCCCGACTACACTTATTAATTGTTCAGAAAATGAAGTTGTGTATGTAGTGAAAACTTATATAGAAATTTATGGGGAGTTCATACTTGGAACACATTCAGCATCATGCCGACTCCTAACATATTTGAACTGGAACTCGATCGGTTGTCATTGAAAATATACCAACTATAGGTTCACAAATCTTAGCTCTAGATATCAAAATTTTATTGGCGCCTGTGCCAACTCGAGCCTGTAATTTTCCCATATAACAAACCCTCTTAATACAATGTATTTATGAGTATCAATGTTACTAAAAACATAATGGGCACTACCTAAATAGTTTTAAACAAATGAAGTGCGTTGCACCCCACCTGTCTAAAATAGTTGTAATGTCTAAAATAGGTGTAAACTCTCGGTCACTGTGACGCATGTTAGTCATTAATCTCACGTTAGCGTACCATTAAGTACGGCCTGTAATGTGTTAGCATTAACGGTCGAAAAAAAATATTTAATATAACTTAAAATTCGCAAGAGTATTGTTAATTTACCGTTATTAAAACTTTATTAGTTATTTTATTTCTTGTCTGTGTTCTTTCGAAGTTTGTTCGTATCCTGTGATTTTTGCAAATTGTGAGGTTAGAATTCCCAATCTTAAAAATTAAAAATTTAATAAATAATTATTATACATAAACCAATCCTAATTATGCTAATTTTAGTTTCCAGTCTGCAAACATGAGTTTCCTAATGGAAGTGTTATCGTCAGTCGAAAAAACAGACATTGAAAGTGGCCAAAAAAACCTTCCGATAATATCAGAAAAAATCATCAAATGTAAAGAAGAAATCAACGAGTACATCGATGACGTTTATCATAAATTTACGGAATGGCCAAAAAAGAACGAACACTTACTTATCACCGCATCGCAGATATCAAACGAACTACAAGACTTGCAAAACCGAATAGAACAAATTGCACTAAAAGACGTCGAAAAAAAGATGATCGAAGTTGATACTATTTATATGCAATTAGAAAGTTTGAATATATCTCTTGGAATTGTAACGAATTTGACTCAAATTAACGAGTTGCTTGTGCATGTTAATGATTTAGAAGCAAGAGGATTGTACGTGGAGGCAGCAAAGGAGCTCGTTAAAACAGATCACTGCATAGAAAGCATTCCAGAGGACGAAATCACTGAAGCTATTGATTCGTTGAAGTTAAAAGTGACCAGTAAGAGAAGTGAACTTGTTTGGAAGGTTTCAGAACTTTTGGAAGAAAATATTCAAACATCGCTAATAAAATCAGGAACTGTTCAAACAAACACCATCAAAGTTAAACGAAAATACGATCAACTCATCGATCTGCTTGAAATTTTAACATATTTCCAGCATGTTAGCGTACCTTTGAACAGATTTGCCACATTTTTGACCGAGTCTGTTTGTAAACCGATAATTACAAGCGTTACAACTGTTAAGGTCGAAGAGGATGATACTTTTTATAATTTAATCATTGCCATAAAGAAATCAAAGTCGAAAATTCCTTATAAAGATGTTTTTGGTAAACTAATCGAAGTTTTTACTTTCGTACAAGCTAATTTTAATTATGAAATTGGAGATTTTCAAACTATTGCTTATTTAGGAAATCAAATCAAGTACGATTTATCTGAAATGATTCTTAATGACTGTTTGAGTGATGCTTTACCGTCTAACGATGATGATTGTAAGATTTACAAAAACGTCATTGCTGATATTAAAATGTTTCAAAGCAAACTTGTCGAGTTGAAAATTTTCGATAATGATGCAAACCCGATTTTAGATTACGCTAACAATATGGATATAATATTTATTAATAAACAGTGCCACGAGTATACGACCACTGCCATTGTTGCAATGAAGAAGGATTTGCACGATTTGGTCGATGTTGTTAAACATGATGCAGGTAAGGAATAATTTTACTTTTGATTAAATCTTGTATATTTTATTTTTTTTATATTTTTTGTGTGGGAATGTAAGATTTAAAATTTAAACCTTACGTTCTCTTTACTTTAAAAATTAACCACTATGAGAGGCTTGATAAATGCATGGCACCCTTGCTCGAAATATTTTGTATTTAATCGCAAATTAGCCATGTTTGGTATCGTATGAAAGGCCTTTATGTCTACTTTTGAAATACTTTAATTTATTTCTTCTAGCTTTATTTTCACGATTATTTTTGGTTTAGGAGTCCTGCAGAAACTTATCGGAAATTCCGTGCAACCCAGGAAAAGTTTATTACGTTCACATAAAAAAAGTAATTCTTTGACTCACATACATATACACTCTTATAATTTTAGCTCTAGGAGTCCCCCCAGAAACTTGAACTTAAAGAAAAAAAACAAAGTAATTTAATTTTTTAATTTTAGTTTTGTCAATGATTAATTATTTTCCACAATTTTCTTGCAACTCAAAAATTCATTATGTGTATGTAACAGGCGTAATTAATACTTTCTTGTCGTTTTAGGGGGATCTGGATAACATACACATACTGCTTTCAAGTAAAAAAACAAAACAAACATTCCATTTGAGTTTGGCACAATTTTTAAGCTGTTGGTGTCTATACATTCTAGATATATAACATTTTTCGTGTTTTAGTGACATTTGAAAATACAGGGCTGTAGTAAATTTCATTTTCATTTTTTTTCTTTTTCTTAATTTAATTTTTTTTTTTCACATTTTATAATCCATATGTTTAAGCCCTTACTGTTCAACATTCAAAATATACAATATTTTTCATGGCACAGGTTCGTAACAATTTAAATTTCATTTTTTTTTTCAAAAATTTTTTCGGTATCTTCTACTGCATATTTGCAAGACTACACATTCAAAATATTAAAAAAATTCGTGTATTGTGTCAGTTTTTTGAAGTTTGTAAAATTTGAAAGTACAGGATCGTAATCATTTTTATTTTGTTTTTCTTTTTTCAAAAATAAGAGTTTTCCGTAATTTTCGCTTAATGTAAAATTCTTTACCCTCAAATTCGAGTTGGATTTAAAAGTTCCCAAACAGACAAGTTTTTAATGTATTTGTAAGTCTTTATAACGTATACTTTCAAAATTTTGGACGCTTTTGGAATAAAGACAGCTTTTCCCAGTAAGACCCTATTAGAGGAATCTTAACTGAAAGCATGAAAAAGTACCCCATTATTATTTTTTTTGTGTTGCTTCCAGGTAATCCTCTGACAATGGACGAATTTCCAGAGTCCTCCATATCCCGCAGCACTATCGAGATCCTTACCTTAGTGCAACAAATTCTTCAGAAAGCATTAGCCGAATCTGATCTTTCTGCAGCTCGTATGATCTGCACAGTGCAGAGTATTTTTTATCAGTATGGAAACATTGTTCGTGGACATCACCAAAAGTTACTTCAAACAATTCCTCAACAGGTCGCTTTATTCCGAAACAATTGCATGTACATTGCACATCAGTTAGCACAATTAAACGAAGTTTACAGCAACAAATTTTCTCCTACAGCTTTGCCCTCACCGCCACTCTTTACAGATCAAGCCCACCAGTTGAAAATGATCGGCGACGATATTTTCTTGACATATGTTGAAGAACAAGTGAGAGTAATGGAGAATACACTTCACGAGTATAAGTTTGATAGTCAACATGTATCCGGAAGGTTGCATCAAGACACGGATAAATGTTTAAGGCAATGTATCCGTCAACACGAGTTGTTAAAAACGGTTTGGCTTAAAGTACTCCCTCATTCTGTTTATAATAAAACTGTAGGATATCTTTTAAATACGTTCTGTAAGAAATTAATCGAGGTGGTGCTTGGAGTCGAAGATATACCTTCGAAAAATGCCGAAATGTTGGTCGAGTTGTATAAAGTTGTTCTTACACGTGGACCGAAATTGTTTCCCGATTCACAAGAGATTTGTTTGTATGTGGAAACGTGGCAGAAATTAAATGATTTAGTTTTTATACTGGGTGCAAGTTTAATTGATATCTGTGATAGATGGGCCGAAGGTAAAGGACCGCTTACGTTGAGTTTTACACCAGATGAAGTAAGGAACTTGATTAAGGCACTTTTTCAAAATACTGATCGTAGAACTGCTGCTTTAAAAGCAATACATAATTAAGTATATAATATGGTAAATTTGGATGTATTGGTTATAACAAGAAATGTATATTTATAAACACCAGGAATTTATTTTTTTAGGGAAAAGTAATAGGTAATGCTCCCAGGAAAATTTCCAATACCCTTCTTATTTTTGGTTATAATCGGTTTTGTTGCACAAACACATTAATTTTGATACCAAGTAACCCTATGTTTCAAGTGTCGCCCTATTTTTTCATAAAAATTAAAATAATTAATAATTAAAAAAATTTCGTATCGAGTTTTCCATTTTGAAAATTATGAAAAATGGAAAAAGAATGCAGAAAAATATATAAAACTGTACAGGGTGCGTAAAAAGTAAAGCATAATGTCTTTGTAAATATTAATTCTATGAAGAAATAGCCTAATAAAAGATATTTGTTAAATTTTAGCGCATACTTTGTGCATCTTCAATTTATTATAAAACAAAACTAAAAAGTAGTGTAAATACACTAGAAATGTTATGATGATTCATAACTAGGTCAGCAACAAAATTTCTTTAAAGAAAAAAACTGATAATCAGCGTTGATTGTAACCATTGCACAACTTAAATTTCTTCTATTATTTTGAGTAATGCAGTGTTGTATCAAAATTACAGGTTGCTTTTTTTTGAAATTCTTCCAAAGGTATAGGGTATCAATTTCTACCATTGGTGGCGCTGCTATCGATGTCACAATGGCTGTGTTGTCGAGTAATCACTTCATTTACAGGGTGTGTTAAGTCAACTTAAAAAATACAATTGGTAATTTAGTTCTGACTCTAACCACCAATGGCGCTGATTGCAGAATATGTTTTGGTTGGTAAGATAGGGTAGTGAATTACTTGTTGACAATTGGTTGTTTTGGTATTCTCTGACAGTTTTTTTGAAATTTGAAAATAATTTACACACAATTTAGATTACAGATATTTTATGTTTGATTTAGACTATTTTATAACGATGGTGTTAAATGTTGCGTTTTAAATTATAAATTTACAGATAATGAGAAGAAAATGCATAATTTTCCAAGTAATCCTGGTGTAAGTTATTTCTTTACATTATCAGTTTTATGTAGTTTTCACAAACTTTTAAAATAATTATTGTAAGTTAATAGATTTACAAGAAGTGGATTGAGGCTGTAGGACGAAACATTGTTTTTGAGAAGAAACGGAATTTTAGAGTCTGCGATGTACATTTTAGCGAAGATACGAAATTTCAGGAACATCATAACAAGACCAATCTAAAATTCAATAATTTTCCTACTTTACATTTACCAGAACATCTTCAGTTACCTGGGACATCTTCAGATAAGTTGGATGCTTTCCAAGTTTTACCTGAGAAGTCCACCACCAAAAATTCTCTAAATGAATAACTCCCCAATTTTATAAGCAGGAAATTTTTAGTAAAAACCTAGTGCAAATTTTCCTAAAAATTTCCCAATTCACCCCACATCACCAAATGTAATATTATGTAATCTGATATGGACATGTGTTTGCCAAAAGATCCTGTAATAACACCAGTAACTGTATTGTACGAATTTAATTTATTTCGTAGGTCCTCATTTATAAATTTTCTTATATTTATTAAAACGCTTTATTTCCGATATTTGTAGTTTTACTAATACATTTAAAAGGTATAATTTTATCTACAATTTGAATTTCCCGCTGTACAATGTTTAGCCATTTGCGATCATAGTCGGTACTATTTCATGTATTGTAGTATGTTTATAGAGTTTCCTATCTATATAAACGTATTATATTTTTTATCTATGGTTGTCAATGTGAGTGCACTCCTCACTACGCACCTTTATTTTTCAGTGGTAAAAAATCCATATTTTCATTTTTGTTGCCACATCAACTAAAGCGGGCAAACATAACAATGCTGCCAGTATTGCTAAGAATGCAAATAAAAGATCAATTGGGGATTCAAGAAAATCCAGAAGCTTTGGACGTGATACGAGAATCCAACATTTGCGCCTACTGTCCAAAAAGAAAAAACCGAAAAACACAAACCAAACATAGCAATCAAAATTGTGGTCTACCTATTTGCAAGGAACATATAAAATACGATTGCACGCATTGTTGGGAAAAAGAAGCCAGAAAATTTTATTTTTTTCTTTAACATTATATGAATTTTCATTTGATTTTAATTAATAAATATTTGATTATAATTATTTAATAAATGTAGTTTGATTATAAACATGTCTCTTATTTACATATTGACCGATTATATGTGCGTTGATTTTATTATATCAATGTTCTGACGGAAATATGCAAATGTGAGCACCGCACTCACACACGTGTAACGGCATTGTAAACCAAGGCGCGTGTAACGGAGAATTAAAAAAAAAGAAAAAAACGGATAATTAGCATTGATTGTAACCATTGCACAACTTAAATTTCTTCTATTATTTTGAGTAATGCAGTGTTGTATCAAAATTACAGGTTGCTTTTTTTTGATGTTCTTCCAAAGGTATAATAAAATAAAATATACAAGTTTCAAATATTATTCTTTTTTTCCTAGGTTTTCTTTTGGTAGGAATAAAACGGCACTATTAAGAAAGAAATGATTCTATTTCATATTATATTATAGTAAATTTTTCATGTGGGCTGATAAATAAAATTGCAAATGTTTGATATCACAGAGTACCTTAACATTTAAATATTCGTTTTCACCGAATGCAGTAAAACATGTAAAATTACACATCCACACACTTTTTTTAGTATATATATACTCAATGGCACTTTTAAAAACATAATAGTTGAAAATAATTTCAGACAAATTATCATAATAAAAACACTCACACAAAGGTAACTTTTAAAATAAAATTGACTAGCACGAACATATTATAATCTACCTTAAAGCTAGCTTAATACTAAATCTTAATTCTAACAATTAAGACGACCGATTAAGTAGATATTACTATTAATAAACTTAAATTAATACTTTCTTTAATGCAGTTTCATGTAATTGTCATCAATGGTAACTTCAAACTTATAAACTTAACAAACTTCAACAGTATGGCCTCTGGAAGTTTGAAAAATTTTAGAAATTGTGGCAACAGCAAGGAAAAAAATCGGAAAATTTTTAAAACTTAAAAATTAACAACGTGGAATTAAACAATAAACAAAACATGTAAAATTTTTATAGGTAACAACTAAAATAACTACTGTTAAATAAATAGCAAATTACCATGAAACTGCTTAACACAATATTTGGAACAGCTCATAGTGTTATGAGTCACAAGATGTTTAAAACAAACCCTTTACATTTAAAACTATTTGCAGCAGGATTAAAGGACTTAACAAACATGCATTTACAACAGCTCAAAATAACTTAGTATAATCCAATTCATTAATTTGGAGATTTAATGTAGGAATCGTCACCAAATACAACTGTTTTTGCATGAAAACAACCTTTACATTGAGTTGTTTTACCAGGAAAAACTTATTAACGTAAAAAAACTAAATTTATGATTATGATAACACCCATTAAGAGCTATTCCTTCTACAAAATATCGTAAAATCTAATTTCACTGGAATAATAACCACTGATTTTTAGCTTAAAAATAAAATTTATAGCCTCAACTTACAATGTAAGACTGGACTTTAAATAAAGGCTGCATTCCATCTCGTACACAATACTTTGCAAGACAATTTAGAATCGTCTTAATTTTATTTTATACAATGCAGCCTCAAAATTGGTAACACATTTGGATTTTAATACCAAACTAACGATTAAATTATCTGCAAAATCAGATGACTGGTTGAATGTACCACTTCCTCACAGATTTTATAATAAGGAACGTAATTTCCAGGAATTTCTTGCTTCTAGCTAGCTATCTTTGGCTACAATTAGGCATGTCTTTTTGTGTACCTAACATTAGCAACTATTTTTATGCTTCCAATACACAAAAATAAAAGTCCAATAACAATGGTAAAACAACCAGGTACCAACTTTGATTCTAATAATTATCAGCAAGAACAGCAAGTTTCGTACAGCTTTAATTTTTATAATGAAATGTAGCTTGTTAAAACTTCTTCTGGAATTCAAAATTGAAATGTGAAATCCAATCTGTAATTTACAGACAACTTGATTTGTACAAATGCGAATTGATTATTCTTTCTTTAACCCGAACATACTTCAGAATGCTCATCCCAAGCAACCACCTGTAAATAAAAAGTTATTAATAATAGCATTTAACTTTTCCATTTAAATATGTATGTAATGTATTTAGATGGATGTCGTTTTACTCTTCATGCTGAATTATGGAAAATAAACTTGTTTTTCTCAAGTTGTAAATAATTTCTGACGTCTAAAATTGATTTTTTTGGCATAAATAGTTCTTTTGCAAATTCCTGCATTAAAACATAACACCAGGCGTCAAAAAATCAATTTTTAATGTCAAAAAATCAAATTTAGACATCAAATAATAACTTATTGTTAAAAAAATCTGTTTGATTTATTACCAATAATAGATCTTTTTAAAATCCTACATGAAAAAATAAATTACAGAAGTCACACAATCCATTTCTGACGTCTTTGACGCAAAAACGAAACGTTAGCCGTTGGAAAATGATTTAAAAAAATCAATTGTTTGCGTCACATACTATTTATTGACAGCAAATTCTATTTTTAGACGTCAAAAACCCAAGTATTAATGTCAAATATTATTTCTTGACTGCAAATAATAGTTTTTGGCGCGACAAAATATTTTTTGACGTCAATAAATGTTTTTATAACGACAAAAAGCAGTTTATGACGTCAAAAATTTATATTCTGATGTCTAAAAATATTTGTTCAAGTCAGTATCTGTTTTTTAACGTCAAAAAACATGTTATGCTGTCAAAACTTTACATCCTGACGCGAAACCGTATTTTGTACCGCCAATAAATTTGAATGAAAAACAGAACGGCGTTCCATGTAATTATTTCGCAACACATTTAAGTGGGCATGAATAAAATTTACTTTGCGAGACTTCTGTCCCTATATTAACTTACAAGAACAAAACTGCAATTACACAACGGAAAACATTTTGCTAGGTGCCCAATTATTTTACTTACTTGACATTCACGACTACAGTACCATTGGTTACCACAACCAGCACAAACAAACTGAGCCGGTTTTTGATTACATCCCTGACATTGTGGAACCTCATCTCCAGCATCCGACCCATTATCCATGCGGTTTCGACCGTCTAATGCCTCACTTTCATCTATCACAAGTCGGTCTGCACTGTCTTCTGCTTCTTCTTCTTCCTGCCAAACAAAATTTCTGTATAAAATCTTTCACCGGCATCGTGCCCGAGTCATCTACTTACCGTAGCTGATTTCTCTTTCCCGGTTAAATCGTACTGACCACCCACAGGAGTAATCGTTATTTCATTTCTAGCCTGTACAAAATTGTTAGTTGTTAATTGCAGTAAAGTTGAAGTAAAATAAAATTATTCAACGCTACCTTATTATTGGACAACATATCTGTAATGGAAACGGGTGTCGCAGCGCTGTGGTTGTTATGATGTGGTGAACTAGCTGCAGCCCTTTCAGGTGCTGTCAATAACCGTGCTAATGTAGGGCTGAATGTTGATTTGCTGTTTTCAGATCTTGATTGTGCCTGAAAATAAGTTTGTTATTTATTATTTTATTCCACTTTTTAATTATCGGAGTTGTACAAAATTACGTCAATTGTATTTTACGAATTTTTATTATTGAGCAGCAAACTACCTTAGTTAATATTCCATGTAATAACGAATTAGATGTAGATTGAGTATGTGCTGGGACAGGATGTACCGTTACTTCAGAATAGGGTGGTGGTTTCATGGCTGTTTGAAGCAAGTCTTGTCTCTCATGCTGAGATAATTTTGCAAACTGCATTAGGACGTCTTTGAATGAAGTTGTTTCCAAATGTCCATCTCCGGACTTTGAACTGGATTGTTTTGCCTGATACAAACATTGCTATATTATTAATAGCTATCACCAATATTGTTTTAAACAAGTGAATACTGATACATTATTCGTATTGTGGGATAATCCAGAATCAGTTAGGTTTTTACTGTTTAAATAACCATCAGCCATGCGAATTCGTTATCCGTTTAATCGGCTATCCGGTTTTATCCCAAAAATACGATATCAAGATTCATTCAGAAATTTTGATACCCGGATTTATTTGACAAATTCAATATCAAGAATTTTCTGAAAAATCCATTAATCGGATGTATCGGAAAAAAGCATTCTCTCGATTTATCTGAAAAATCTAATATCTAGATTCACCCGAACACTCTGTTCTACATGTAGTTAATTTTAAGTAAAAATCACATTAAATTGAAAAAACAACTTTAAAACTAAAGTTTAAATTAAAATTAAAAAAATATATGAAATTAAATACTCTTCAGATAATTCAAATCTGGATGACAATTTTATTAAAAATCCAACATCCAGATCAAAATAAAAAATTCGAAAAAGTATATCTGAAATCCGGATCGACATACAAAACCTAAATTTAATGTCATAAAAAATCTGAAATCTGGATTTCATGCAAAATCCCAAATCCGGTTCAAAATATCCGTTTCAAATTGATAAATCCAAAAACAGGATTTTGAATTACACCAAATCCGGATACCCAGCTACAAAAAATCCGGTATTCCAATCTGGTTACTATCGGAAATCCAGATTGACATAAAAATAGTCACGCAAAATCCCAAATCCGAGCCAAATTACAATTCAAAACCCGAATTGACAGATAATCCGAACACCGGAATTATACCAAAACTGGATCTCCCCGCCTACAAAAACACACGTATCCGAATCTGGTTACCAGTGTTCATACCTGAAATCCGGATAGACATAAAAACCAAAATCTGAGCGTACATAAAAAATAAGAAATCCAAATCGACAGAAAATATACCAGATTTTTTTGGCTTACACCAAATCCATTAATCAACCTACACAAATTCGGTATCCGAATCTGGTTACCAGCTTTCATAATTACTGTTAAAACAATTCATGTTTTTATAAAAAAAAGTTTCCAGTAGCAATTGTTTTAGGTAAAAAAACAATCACCAGCAATCAACAAAAAGCATCCCTAAAATTCACTTATTTACAGGAAACCATTTTTTTAAATGACTGTTTTCTACTCATTTTGTTACACAAATAGAATTGCCCCTCTTATTTTTTTACATGAAGATCCTTCAAAAAATCGCCTCAAATTTCAAAAAATTTTTTCAAAATTTTTTTTTAGCTTTCTATCATTTTCGAGATTTACGAAACTGTCGAGTTTCAACATCTTTAAAATTTTTCATATTAGAAAATATTTGAATATGACGCAGTAATATTTACAAAATATTAAAAAAAAATTTTGAATTTCGAAAATTATCATAATTGTCATATTTTTCGGAACTAACATTTTCCAATAATGTTCAAAATCTTTAATTTTCCAGATTTTAAAATATATTTGATCTTGAAAAATTTATAAAAAAACATAGATACTAACATTATCCACTGCTGTGAGAAGAAGACCCAATTCGCTGTTAGCTTCGATGCCAGCAGCATTCAAGTTGTGTTTAACTTGTGCACCGGAACCTAATGAAATTGAGGAAAAATTCATTACTCCTCCTTGCCCTGCTCTCTTAGTCATTGTATCACCTTGTGTGTTTAGTAAGGATCGAATTCGGCGTCCTCTCCTCGGCACTGCTTCAGGATGTCGCTGTCTATAATCGGCAATAATTGACTGAACGTCTATGACGGGTCGTTGCCTATTCTTGTTAAGATCACCAACCTGACCATTTAGTTCAATGATTGCATTCGGAAACTGCTTGGAAAGAGAATTTTTCTTATTGGTGAGTTTATCGGATGAACCCGAGTCGCCTGGGATTTTCAAACCGGAGCCTTGGGAGGTTGTTGAGAAAATCACCAGACCACTACTGTTGTTCGTATTAAGATTATGCTTCAATATTGACTGCTTAATATGGGGCTCCGGTGACGTTTCGCGTTCATTCCAATCAATCTTATCACTATTCAGTATCATAATCTGCTTCCGCCTTTGTATACGTAACAACAATTCTTCCTTAATTTTCTTTAAATGTATGATGTTGTTCCATTCCTTTTCCTTTTCTCTTGCCAACTCGTTGAGAGTACGAATTTCCGATAAAATTTGGTCCATATGGATTTGGGTTTGCTGAAGCGAAGTGCAACCAGCAGTATCAATATACTCATTCAATATCTTATCACGTAAAATATAATTTTGTTCCAATTCAGATCTCATCCTTTTAGATGGAGATTCATCCGTATCGAGTTTTCGTTTTGAAAATTGATTCTCACTGTCGTTGCTACCGCCATCTTCATTCACCGAGTTTGATTCGGTATCCATGGCGGCTTCTTTTTCCAAGGATTCGGCACTGTTATCGTTTCCATTATCGTTTTTTGGTTCTTCGATGTTGTTCACATCCTGCAAATTTGTTTTCGAATCATCACTACCATTTGCTTGGTTTTGGCTTTGACTGGGCTCTTTGGAAAATTTGTTTACTTTTTCTTCGGTTTCAATGCAATTCTCATTGCCGTTTGCTGGTTCTTCTATGTCTGGACGCTGTTCTGCATGTCCCGGTGATGAGGGTTGAGCTCCTGGTACATCGGAACCTTCTCGAACGTCCTCCATCACATGCATTTTGTTCAAACTGTAACAATAATTATTTGGTTAGAAGATCTTAAGTCGAGGGGAAAAAATTATTGGAAAATTTGAAATATGCGACGGATTTCGGTGAATTCAATTTTGAAATATCAGCTACACTGGTAGCCCACCCGCGCGCTTACCACAGCTACGGCCGCTACGTTTATTACAAACACTGTTATAATGAGGTAATTTTAAGCGTAATCGAAAGCGAAACGTAATGTACGCAAAGTATCGATAGAAAAAAATTTAGAAAATTTCACGCAAACTAAAAGTTTTTGTTATGAAAAAAATTTACTGTGAAATTCCAAGTAATTACAAGTACTGGCGTGATAATTTACACACTTAGTATAATATTCGCAATATTTCCTTATAAAATATTTTGCGTAATAAATGCGAATAAGAGTAACAAATTAGCCTATCCGACAAGAAGGCGTTGCTTGCCGATATTACCTTGCGTCAAAATTGTAGGTTGAAATTTGATTTAAATATTCCAATGCAATGTATAAGTACTAAGTCACCACTCACGTACTGATTTTGACTAAGCAGTCGGATGTAAATGTGTGTAGAGTATAAGATAGACTTCCAAAAAGGTAAAAATCGATTTTGGTTTGTCGACCGAAACAGTTTATGATTACAAAACACACCCCAGAAAACGAAATAGGCCAAACAAGAAATGTGCTTGTCCATTCCATCCTCCTACTATACGACTCATAGGCGCCGACAGAGGGGTGCTCGAGTGGTCAAGTACATCTGAAAATTGTTTAAAAAAAAACGGTTTCTTAATTTTTTGGAAAAAGACTTTAAATAATGGGCATGAATTTTCGATTTTCAAAAATTCATAGAAGACGTCACGAGAATTAGCGGACTGGAACACGGATCCTATAAAAGGTCATTCCTAAAACATTTAAAAAATCGTATTTACTGAGTACTATTTTTTTTTGAAAATTTCAATTTGAAAACTTTTTCACTTCAGTTTTAGTAGTGCCAACAATTTCGTAGTTCGTAACATTGTGTACCACTGGGCTATTTACAAAATATCAAACTACATCCCGATTTGATAACTCGTTTTTGAGTTAAATAGGCGATAAAACCAAAATTTTCAAAAATTCATAGAAGCCGTCACAAAACAATTGGCGGTCTGGGACACCAACCAAACTGTAACCCATCCCCAGCTCAATGAGCCTATACAATTTAATACAATTCGCGTGGCCAATTATTAAGCAATATTTTTTTGAAAATTACCAAAATTTTAACAAATTTTTTACCTTACAGTTTTCGGGCTTTTAAAGATTCTCGTGCATACAAATATTATGCCCCCCCCCCCCGAACTATTACAATACCAAACTTGATTTCGATCTATCTACTCGTTTCCGAGTAATACGGCGCGAAATTCAAAATTTACTGAAAAATCGTACCTACTTTATTAAGTGTTGGGTGGTGTCTCAAAGTGCATGCCTATTAAAAACGTAGTTGTTTTGCATACAAAAACTGTTTTTTTTTGTAAAATGGCGATTAAAATGTTTGTTTTGATTACGAAATAATACCCTGCGATCGGGAAAAAATCAGATAGGCTGTGATAAACATTCTAAAGTTGGCTTTATTGGTTGCCGCCAATGGTTTTTCTAATAATTAATTAACAAGTGCTTGTAATTGTTTTTATTTGAATGGCAGTTCAAACAAACTTAAAACGTCAGCTGCAGTCGGTAAAACAGAGCACTCTGCTCGCCAACCAGTAATGGCCAATATTTGAGTCTTTTGTCGCACGGTATAAATTCGATCAACTGTGTAAATTATTATGATTTTAGCCCGTCACATTAGTTGTCCCTAATACAAAACCCTCCAGCCGCCCCTGGTCGAGATATTTAAAACAAAAAAAAATCAAAAAAAAATTAAAACTTTTTCATCAAATGCAAAACATTTTTCTTATGCCTTCATAAATTTCCTAATAGAGTTAATTTAATTTTTTTCCCGCCAAATTGAATAGTAGCACGTTTAAAATTTTAATTCAAATCACGTGTGGTCTACTTTCTTAAAATCAGCTTAAAAACAGTACGTAATTTGGAAAATAAGCCCCAAAAACAAATAAAACACGGGAAGTTGCAAAAATTTCGAAAATTTCACACGGGCGTATCTCAAAAACGGTTTAAAATAAATAAATTTCGTTTTCTGCACCAAATATGTCTTGAAAAACACCTTATAAAGGACAATTTTGTTTCAATATTAACAAAAGTTTTTCTAGGATATGCACAAAATTAGGTCCAAATTGTTTAAGCAGCGGTTGCAAATTAGATCATGCTATTTTGAAATTTATGTCATACAAACTTACACTTTTCAAAATTATACATCACTCACTCTATTTTAGCGTTAAAAATCCTCAAAATATTCTAAAACTAGTTTAAATTTCTCTAAACTCATAACGACAATATTGTAAAAGTAAAAATTATTTATGAAGACGTGTAACAACAAAAGGTTCGTTTATAGCGAGCGCGCGCGGAATACTGGCCTCCAGTTGTTGCAATGAATCATGTGCCTGGCACGTGCTTTGGTAGTTGTCCAGGGTTTCACGATATTAGGTTGACGTTGTGGGAGGCTTTGCACTTGTGTGCTGCTGCAACCGATCGAGGTCAGAGACCTGTGGGCAAACGACCTGAAGTGCGGCTCGGAAGGGGCACCAGAAGGACAAATGAGACGATCGCAGCAGGCAATATATAAATTTCGGAGCGTAGATAGGAGATGCCTTGGTATAATACCCACGATTTGCGGTTTGCTCCGAGCCTGCGACTAGCGAACGAGTTCGATGTGCAAATTCGAGGACGTGAACTCTTTACAACAGTTGAAAGTGAAAATACACAGGCGTAGACGCACGGCGGGGCCAGGGTCACAACGAAATATTAGATTTTACCTTACCTACAATGTTTCAAGGAATGACCGCAATCACTGCAATTGAAGCACATTGCCAATATTTATTTTTTGGTATGAAATGCCAGGATTTCTCGGAGTGACAAACATAATTCGCGGTTCCTTCAACTTTTCAAACGGAAAACTACAAAAATTAAATTTCTACTTGCACGTATATGTTTGGTTCGAATTACAAGGACGATTGTTGCAATAACAGTGTTTATTGTAAGCAATGCAAAGGTGTGGTAATAATCTCCATGCATTGCTGAGTGCGAAATTTAAAAAAAAATATGGTTTCCTTCCTGTCAGCTATAAATTACCAAGACATTGTTGATGTTGTGATCTACCTACTTGCAAAACTTTGGAATGTACATAATAATAAATTTGCAAATGCATTATGAAACGTCTTGGTTGGAGTAATGTATTATTATTATTAAACGGAATCCGTAGTTGAAACAGGCAGGTGATCATAACCACTGAAGGACGTTTTGTAAACATAGAAATTGCCTTAAGGGCTGACTAAATTCTGGGTCAAAAAAATTATTCAAGATTTCTTGCAATCGTGGATTCGAATTGTTTGCGGATTGCAAATACAATACCAAGTGACGACCTTAGTATTATATTCTGCACTGCTCCCGTATTTATTAAAAACTTTGTCCGTAAAAAAATCGCCCATGTTCGTAATTCAAACTTCTAGGTCACAAAAATTCTGACGACCTTAGTATTATATTCTGCACTGCTCCCGTATTTATTAAAAACTCTGCCCCTAAAAAAATCGCCCCGTAGGTATTTCAAACTTGTGACTTAGAACAATTCTCCAACATTTATTGTGAACAAGGACGTTCCTATTTGGGGATTACAAATATTGTACCAAGTGACGAACTCGTACTTTTTTAATATTTTCTACATTGGACCCGTATGTATTAAAAACTTCCCATAAAAAATCGCCGATATCTAGTTCAAACTTTTAAGTCAAAAAAATTTTCCAACATTTACTATGATCATAGATTTGGATCGTTTGGAGATTACAATATTATACCAAATGACGACCAGTATGTTGGTTGCATGGCGATGCCTGTCACACGGTATTCAAAGTTAAGCACTCTGGTCCCCACACGGATGGGTAACCAATATAGGGGTATATCTGCAACCAACCGTGCTTCGGAGGGCACGTTAAGCCGTCGGTCCCGGTTGTCATACTAACAGCTTTGGCAATCGTAAACCATTTAGTGGAACTTCTTCTCCTTTTGATAGGTAAGGCCAGCCTCCTGCCCGGTATACGTGCGAAGAGGGCTCACAAAACCCGCACTTGTTTCGGGTATTAAACAGGTCATTGGCCTATAATATGAGAAATAAGAAGAAAGTGACGACCTGTAAATTTCTTATTATTTTCTGCACTGCTCCCGTATTTATTAAAAATTTCACCCTTACAAAAAGCCGATATCCGTACTTCAAACTTTTTTCACTGTAAATACGCCTTAAGAAAAACATTAACTATAACAAACTCACTCCTGAGGAAGACCCCCGCCGTTCTTTTCCACTGCCTGCAAGGTTGGTACCAAACCAACAGCCAACAACACAGCAATATTGCTGCTTTCGTTGGGAATTTCGTCTTGGTTCGAACTAAACGGAAGATTTATTTCTGGTAACGCGCCCTTTTTAAGTCGACACCTAGTCGGAAGTCCTAGAAGCTCATGTTGCACATCCCTTTCGTAACTAGTGTCGGTAAAATGGCGCGAGCATATCCTTGCAGTGGCGCAATTATGCACTTGGCGACCACACGCTTTTAACCACTTGGATCGCGTCGAAGGATCGCCCGGGAAACGATGGTACCGCACTGAACCTCCCTTTGTCTTTCGATGGGTGTTGTTGCAGTTTGCAACTGCACACTGTGGCATCGTTAATTAGTCTCACATTGTCACTTTCTGTATAGGTTTGTGATGATGATTCTGGAAACAACTTTTAATATAGCGATGGGATATTTCGAATGAAAATAATCAAAGCTTTTGAGAAGTTACGAAAAACCATTTAAACGATTTACACTCGATTAGAAAACTGTAAAGTAGCAAAATGTTGCGAACATTTCAAATGTATAATGTGTATGTCGGAAGGTTCGCATATTATTAGCACAGATAAGGTTAACACTACAGATATACGACCCCTTATAAAAAATGTCCGCTCAGATTTGGAAACGAAATTAGCGTTAGTGTGGATACAACGCACCAGACCAATTTTAGGGCGCTGCTATAGCTATTTGTTTATTACTGTTGAAATGTGTTGGAAACTGTTTTATCGCGAATTTGAATGTATCTGTCACAGATGACGTTAAAAACCTGACCTTGTCTGGGATCTGGTTAAAGCGCGTATTTTATATTTTCCTGATAAATAATAAATATTCAACATGTCGACTGTTGTTAGTGGCAAGTGCTCGATTATTATGATTTATATGAGTCCTATAAAAATATGTAGATGATTTTGGAATTATTATTAAATTTAATTCACCACAAACAGAAAATAAAGTTTTAAAATTAGACTGTGCAATAAATGTGTATGATTAATGATTGATAAATTAATTTATTTGCAATAAATTAAAAAACTAGGTACACATCATGAATATAGTTTAAGTAGAATTGGCGTCAATATTAATTATTTAAGCATGACAGATGTTTTTTGGTTTGAATATGTGCTAAGTAATTTGCTCAATTACAGTCATCTGTGACTTAATTATAAATTGTCATTGTAGCGCCATCTATTTGCAGATTATTAATCATATAAAACAAGCTGCCAATAGCTCCCATATTTACCGTATATCTGTAGTGTTAACCTTATCTGTGTTATTAGTAAGCAGCCAAAAAATCGCGCGCATTTTCAAAACAAAAAATTATTTCGAATGAATATATCGATTATTAAAATCATTCGGGAACGAATCGTTTGATTATTAAAATCATTCGATTAGGCCCATCACTACTTCTAAACCTTCAAAGATCGAAGGCCACTGATTAGGTTGGAGTTATTGTTAGAACGAATTACATTTTTTTCTACCTGCGTGCAGTAAACTGATAAAGGAATGATAATAAGTTTGTGACTAATTTGTTGTGGTAAGGCTGCTTGTATAAATGTGGTCGCCTTAACAATCATATTACGTCATAACATCTACAACACTATCAGCAATAGGAAAAAAAAATTTTACTTTAGTTCGAAGATCCATGGTTTATTTTAGCAGTCATTTAATTGTTGTTATAAATGTTAAGTAACTTATCTCCAAACGAGGATAATGGACAAAAATTACACCACCAAAAAAAATTATTATACGGGGAAGACTGGGTGTTAAACATTTACATAATCGGCTTTAAAACCAAAACGGTATTAAACTCTAGGGGCAAACCACAGGGGAAGTTCGGTGTACACGTTCAGAAAATTCTCGGGGAAGTCGATCGGTCGTAAAGAAGTCGAAGAAGTAAGAGTATCGAAAAAATGCTAGTCAGCGCTTGCCCATTAGTAGGGAAAGTCGGGAAGTCCAACAAAAGTCAGAGGAAAGTCAGAGAACGCGTATAAGACATTTTCTATAGTCTGCGCATGCCCACTACTAGGGGAAGTCCAGGGAATAAAGAAGCATTAAAAAAAGTCTAGAGTAGGCGGTAGGTAGTCCGGAGAAAATTGTGGTACTATGGGGAAGTCGGGAAAGTCCAAGGAAGAAGGATGCATTTAAAAGAAATGTTTCGGGTCGCAGATTCAAACAAAGTCCGAAAGAATTAGTGAAAGTCCAAAGGAAGATCGAATTAAGCAACCTATGAGTAGAAATTTTAAACTTCACGTTTTTTTCCCTCGATTACAACTGAAATGGCGTACATTATGGCGACCATTTATGCAAAACTAACTGATTATTTATGGCGAAATTATCAAAATTTGACGCCCCCTTCGCAGAAAACTCTGAATATTTAATATTTAATTCTAGAAAATTTAAAAAGGCGCTTTTGATGTCCAATACTATCAAATTTTTCCAAAATTTCAACTGTTTTTTAATTCTACAGGGTGTTGATGTTTAAATCCAAATGTTAAGTGACTTCACGTAATATTGCCGCAAAATTTGGTCTTCTCCTTGCAGAGAATTTCTTGCTACAATTAGCAGAATTTTTGATTTCCGGGCGTTTAGATTTACGTAGTGATTTTGCTGTAACTAAAATTAGAAAATAGTTTTGGTCACAGTAACTTTGAACTAATTTTTTTTTCGGAGGCGACGATTCCACAGCGGAATAATTTTTTTGTGTCCACGTTTTAATGTTGGAAACCTAGTTAAAAGACCAGGAATGTAAAGACACTGGTCAAGATAAAAAAAGTTACTTACAATAATTGCAAAGTGATAACAACTAACAATGACCTATATTGATAAAGCTTGTCAATACCCATTAAGAACTCAAGTCAGCATTATTCCGCAATACGTACAAGCTATGTTTCTCTTTTATAATTTCCTGTTTACTAAACTACGTACTTTTTACATCCAGAAAAAAAAACCATAATGCGAAGAAAACCCCAAAATAGAAAATATACAAATCTGGGCCAGAAGCGTTCGATTTAAGAAATTTAAAGGTAACATTTTGTGCTTGGAAATGCTAGTTTAAAACTTAAAACCAGATACGTATTTCGATAGCTAAGCTATCATCGTCAGTGGTAAACTGACATTATATCGATTTGTTTCTTAAAATCGTTGGAAATGTCTTTAGGGTTTAAGGAACGTCAATAGATTAATATTATGATTGTTGGGTTTTTATGCCTTTTCAAGAGCGAATCGTCAAGGTTTAGTAATAATTTGAACATCTATGGACCGTTTCTAATCGAGAAATATCATATTCATATGAGGTTGTAATTAGTAACAAACCTTTTACTTCTATTGCCTGACTTTATACGAGTAATGACTGTTACCTTCAACTAATTACAATTATATGAAATCATAATCGTAGGGGATAATATCTTTGCAAGTTTCAAGGTTTTCAATTTAAGAACCTTCACAACGCAGCATGAAAATCACCGGCAAGCCATGAAATCATCTCTTTATGCCACAAGCCTTTCTCCATCAATTTCCAACTGTTTCGTTTAAGGTTTCTTTCTCAGCGAGTAACATTATTTTGCCAGGTTACGCTAATTAGGATCTAATATCTGTTTATTAACGTAATTTAACAGTAAGAATATGACGAATAGTAATGAGAAAACTTGCAAAATAATCAATAAATCAGGTATTACCGGTAGCGATCATAGGAAATGTACCTTGCAAACACAAGGTTCACCAGTGATGGTGTTGACCTTTGCGTTTTACATTTCCTACCTTCTAGAAATTAACTAAACAAAATTATTCTATCTTTAACAGAGTTACTGCACGAGGTTTTTTCCTAAAAGGGGTTATCAAGCTAGGTACCACCTCTTATGACTAATGCCAACTAAATAATCGGACTGTCGTATTAGTACTGGCAACTCATTACCAGAACACGTCATTAGTTGTACCACCTCAAAATCGATACCGATCAGTATTTCCGTTTTATCTCCGCGTAAGCAGAACCGACACCCTTTTAACTTCTTTAATTCGCTGATTACAGCTAATATATACCGTTTCCGGTTGGTAGCGCCGCACTGGAAACTTTTAAAAGGTCGTCACTTTTATCAGCACGATGGTACCGTCGCAATAATGCACAAAATTATGTAACAACTGCACTCTAGCCGTTTTATCCGTTGCGTAGAATGCACGGAATGAGGTTACATAGAGCGCAAGAGGACACGAACTGACTCAGAATAGGCTGCTGTTGCGCGTCCCTCCCTCCGCCCGGCAATCTGAGCACCGGTGACGTCACGGGCGTCTCCGCCGCATCGGTGATCACCGCGTCGCTCGTCCATCGATCCCTCGCCACCGAACGTGGGATGTTACCATAGAATTGCATTTCCTGTTTCGGCTCCTTTCAAAAAATTCCAGCTCCCTCAAAATTTCTTCTGTTTATTCGTTTATTTTACGCAGAAAATTAACCTTTTACGCCAATTATTTTCTGCAATCTGATTGGACGATTACGTAATCCAACGGGGTGCATGTATATTATGTGGATCTTCGTTCGAGAAGAGAGCGTTTAGGGCGAGGCAGGTATGGTCTGAAGGGTGGTGCTCACATATATATTGATCGAGATGAGGAGGTCCCAGACTGCGGCGGCTGCTTCATGAGTCAGCGACCCTTAATTGCAGCTGGACAGATATCTTGTGCGTGGCCTGTTATTTAATGTAATTCCGGGGGGTTGAACCGGGGAAAAGGGCGCAGTGTCGCCACAAAACACCTTTCGTATATAAGCAAATATATATGTCGCTGTTGCTCATTTTCTTATTTCCCGTTTTAATGAAAAAAATTTTCGAAAAATGGGCTAACACTAACAGAGGTTGCAACTGATTATTATTAAAAGTAAACGTGGTGGTGGTAGTTACTTACAGATCGCCCAGTATTTGATTTTTATGTAAAAAAATTTATGAAGAGCTCCGCTGAAAGTAGACCCGTGTAGTCGTTACCTTAGTATAGTAGTAGTAGTAGCCGTTAGTTAGCTTCCCATCTTTTATATATACATATATCGAGGAACCTGCACTTGCCTGAATATTCTTATACTACATATCAAGCGCCTGTTTAATACAAGCGCCCCTAGGCAGCCTCCAAAGCAGTTTGATCCTACAATCATGTACTATAATTAGCAGTAATAATAAAAATATAATACCGGGTTAAAAGACGTGTAATGAGGAACACCTCAGGAGACATACACTAAATTCTGCATTATTATTAGGACTATTAAAAGCAACCACAAATTAGATAATTTTCAGGCAAACCCTGTCCCCCTCCCTATTTTTCTACAGTGTAATCACACGAGACAAAACTTGTTTGCTTCGCTTCACCGCACCACTTTGGTTAGGACGAGGATACGACTCAAGTCCAAGGGATTTTGATGTTTACATGATCGCCTTTATTGAGAGGTGTGACGTCAGAGAAGCAAAGGAGATAGTGAACAGCCCCTACGTGATCCATATGAAACTAGAATGTTGCATGAATCCTTGAAACATCGCTGGGGGGTTATTTGATCTAAAAGGCATTGTTATAAATTTAAATTTTTAATAAAAACCTCAGTAATTCTGAAGTATTTACTAGGAAGCAGTAGTAAAAAACATTGAAATTTATTTTTGTTCACTAGTGAAATCAATTAATGTAAAATTAAAATGTAAATTCTCACCAATCTTTTGTGTTTTTCAAACTCCACTCGTGTCCACTAAACGAACTTGTGCTCAAAACAATTCTTCCTTCTGAAAATTCAAATTCGCAATTCGAAACCGACACATTAATTTTTCCAATATTTTTCTCAATTTCCTTCTTAATTCTACCAGTTTCATTCAAATTCAGCTTCATCAAGAACTCGATTTTCCTCAACAGTTCACTTTTAGAACGACCTTTGCTCACAGATTCTAGTGATAATCTCTTGGCGATTCTAATACTCGACCTACTGGGAATTTTACCCTTTCTCAACTTCAAGGAATCCCCTGAGAAATCCCCGAATGATTTATCACAACATTTGTTATCACCAACACTTTTTCGCCTTTTTACGAGTTGGGGTTTGTTAGTTATTTGTCCAGGCAAATTTTTGTCCGGAACGGCTTGACTTTTGAGTTTTTTTCGTAGAGGGAGGCCCAGCAGCTCGTGCTGTAAATCCCTTCGATAAGCCAACGATGAAAAATGGTCACTACAAACTCGCGAGTATGCGGGGGGAAGAGCTTTTTTGTTATGGCCACACAATTCGGCCCACTTTAGAGCTAAAGTTGGAGATGTCGGAATCATGTGGTAAATTACTTTGGATGTCCTTCGAGTTTTTTCATAGTAATTACGGCAAGTCGCTACAAAGCACTGAGGCATTTCTGTTTTTTTTCTTTGATGAAAAAATTATCACTTTCGTTTGCTGTTCTGAACACGTATCAGACTAAACTGCAACTATTATAACGGTGGGAATAGTAAAGCTGCTGTGGTGCCCTAGAATTTACAATAGGCAAGTTACCCATCCCCCTGTTTAACCCCAGCAAGCCAAACAAATATTTTTGATGATGTAAAAGCAAAAGAGATTGCAATTTTAGTGGATGAATTTATTATGAGCGCCACCCTTTTGATGCTTGGTGCATTGTGTTGTTTATTAACATGTGGGTCGCACTCATATTTTATAATCGCAGTTAATTTCCATTTTCTAGGTTATACCCAAAAAAATTATTGCAGTAAACATATTTTTTTAAATATTATTGTCAGTAGAAATTTATTGCAGTAAACATATTTTTAAAAAGGTCATTGTTAGTAAGATACTTATCATCATCATCATTTGACATTTAATACTTTTTCCAGTAGTAGTACTAGTAATTTTTGTGCTGTCGCTACTATGCGAAAAAAGCAACCTTTTGAGGCTTGCTTTAAACTGGCGGTCGAACCTGATCAAACCGACTATAAACGGCCTGCGGTTTCCATGAAAACGTTATTTGAAACAGTAAGCGTTATTGGCGCTTATTCGTATCAACATGGACTTTTGGTTAAAAAGAGTTTCTCGTTGAAAATTCAAACAGATTTTTTTTACATTGATAATGCTGCTTTAGGTATCATATTTAGTTTTTTTTTAATTCAGAAACTATGGTTGAAGTGAGAAATCTCAAATAAAAATTATATTGCACTACGAAAAATTACTTTAGGTTTATTTATTTTTTATACAACTGTTTGGAATCGAGGTTGGTCCGTCATATGAAGCAAAGGAGGAGAAAAAAAATAAGTTCAGATTCTTAATTTACGGTTATTAAGCGCAGATAACGTCTTTGTGATTTCTCGGAAAAATGCTGTGAATAAAACCTCCAAATTTATAAAAACAATGAAGTTGTTAAGCGTGACATACAAAAAAAACATGTCGTTATGGAAGTTAGCCCATAATAGTGTACGCTTTGTGTGAGAGACTTTTGTCTCGTTAATCAAGCAGATAGTAGCGTTGGCAGTACGTGTTGTGAAGAACCGGAAGTACGTCATCACTAAACAACCCCATTGATATGCACGTAAATTATGGCGGGAAATTCAAATTTTGTGTAAAACTTGCACCACCAGTAAAATATCTCCATTTTTGCAGATTCAAAAAATATTGCGCGGAAAATTGAACGATTATCCAAAGTATCTAGATGGGTCACGACTAACCGGACACCTAAATTAGCGCGGGTAATTCAAATTTTTCGAATATTTAAAAGTACGTACCGTTATTTATGTGAAACAAATTAAATTTCATCTTGATCGTATTCATTAATGTAAACGAAGTTAAAATATTACTCACCATCTAATACTTCTTTTCTTCAAAGCATTGACGAGTGAATTTCTTCGATATCGTTTAAAATCCACAATTATATTTTTGTCATCTTTGGTCACAGTTTCGCCACCGTTCAGCTCGCATTCTCCGAGGACATTCTCATCCAAATCTCCGCAATCCAACACATTTTCCCGTTTAAATTCGATGTCCTCGTTATCATTATCAACATGAGATAAGAGCAGATCATCGCTGAAATCGTCTTTGGTTTCTCCCGCCAAAAAATTTTCGACAGCGTCCTCTTGCGCGAAAACGTCCATACCTTCGGGCTCGAAGTGGACGTTAAGTGGTTTGTCCATTTGCTGACTTTGTTGTGAATGCCCTTAATTTGTTTGGTTATGTCATTGCTATTTTATTGTTGCACTTGGAAGTGTTTATATTGTCCTTACGTGCCGTAATGGTCCTCATTTCAAACTGTAATAGCCCATAAAAATTTACGACCGGTTGGATTATGCGCCCGGTCTAAAAATATGCATAATCTGCAGGGAACACCTCACATCACTTCGAATTAACACGACAAGATTTTCACTACGGCTCCAAGCGCAACTTTTGAATTCTCTTCGGGTTCTCAACGTTTGTAAGACGGCTTCTCCTTGATTTTTTCTCAAGGAAGTGTATTCATACGTCGCAAAATTACTGACCTAAATGTATTGATCATTTCGAGCAGTAAAGCAGGGTTCTGTTTGTTTTCGCCGCTTCGATACTGATTTCGAGGTATATTTTCCTGGCGCGCGAAAGGCATGTAGCGCCACCTGTGGCTTGAACTCGCAACCGAATGTATGTGAATTATGTATAATTGTTAGGAATGAGAAAAGGTCATAACCTTGCAAATATGCAGTTCATGGGTGGCATATTTATGTTTTTTGTCCATTACATCGTTTGCTATTTAATTTATGATTGATGTAATAAGTACAGAGGTGGGAGAACTAACTATTTTGAGGTTGGTTTACGATTGAATTCAGGTCAATATTTCTGCCATTATGTTTCCTGCGTTTGCTGTACTGGGTGTAACAAAGCAAACAATAGTTTGTCCTTTATTTTAGGTCACATTACATTCTACTTACTGTAAAAAGTTTTAATTTTTTAAGGAATAATAAAATATTGTTTTTTTACCATCATTCGTAGAGTAACTGTGTAGTTATATTTAATGGTCGCATATTTCTGATTTGCCTATAAGAAAATCGAGAATTTACTGACAATAATCGATATTTCGTTAACAATTTCAAATAACGCCCAGGTTTTAGGTAATTATTGGTGAATTTTGATGAAATATCACATATAGTATACCAAGTGCATTGAATAATAAATATTACCGACTATTTCGCTCGTAATATATCGACTAATTATTACGTCGCATTTGCCGTTTTAGTAGCCAATAGAAATGTTTCACCTGAATATTTATGAGCTGCAAAATTTAATTGGGAATTAATTAAAGAACTACTCGTTTTGCTAGCTTTAAATCTTAAATTAAATTAACAGTTCGCATATCAGTATTGGTAAGATAATCTAATCATATACCTACCTAACCGGGGAACTCAAACTTTCTGTTTGAAACTCGTGTTGGTTTTGCTTGACAATTCTTCTTTTTTATCGTTACCGCGAAATAACGTTTCGCAGTTTTTTGCCCGTTTGATTTCCCATTCAATTGTGGTAAAATTGTTGATTGTTTCACTTTTACAGCCAATCAGAATCCATAATTCTTAAAATTTCTGCCAATCATATTCGATTGTAACTGACAAAATAGCACCTCGGTGTTTTCAGTTGGAAAAAAGGTTTACTTGAATTAACAAGTAATTTCTTGAAATGGAGTTCAATTGTTTATTTTATTTTATTTCCTATTATCATCTTAATTTCGCTGCCGGTCATTAGAGGGCGCCAGCGTAAGTTTATTTTTTTAGTTAAAATAAATATATTTATCTTTATGAAAATCACAGCTTTTTTTTGTAATTTTCTATACTGTGTGATTCAGAACTGCAGTGCAAAATTTATATGGTATTATCTAGGTACCAAAATAAGTAAAAGAGTTACTATAAACATTGCTTCGAAAACGCTCCGTTATATGGAGCTGCAACCTCCTGAAGACGGAATAGGTTAGTATCATTTATGTCGATACTTTTCGCATTAGTTGAAACAAAATTTTGAAATTTTGTATCTACGAGCATTAATTATTTAGCTTACTATTTCTACTGATTTTTGTTTAAATAAGTGCGCCAGAGGAGTCTCATATGGGGTGGGGGTACTTAAATTAATATTTTCTTCTAAATATTTTTATTCTTACAATTTTTGAAGTTTTTTCTATAAAATATTATTCTCTATATAAAAATACACAAACTTTCGAGGTAGGTAATTCAATGTTTTCGTAAAATCGAGTTTTCACAAACGAATTCTGCACGTCAACGAATTTAAAAATTCCTTAAACGCTTCGTTACGGAGCTACAGCCTGTTTTCTATTTTATCGAACTATTTCCGAAAGTGTAAACTTTCTTGTTTCTTTCGGAAACTGTTACCTCATAAAGAAGCGTTTCCGGACCTATATGTTTATAAGAACTTTTCTCATTGTTTTAATGCGCAGAAATCAACCTCAAAGTTTGTGGAAACTATTTGGCATTCTAAAGAAAACGCATAACCTTTCACGGCAACTCGATTTTACGAAAACACTGAATGATTTCGAAAACTGTTAGATTGAGCGACTTTGCACAAGAATATTTTTTTGTGTATTTTATTTTGAGAATAAGATTATATAAACAAAACTGCAAAAATCGTAAAGGTCTAACATATTTACACGTGACCCCCCCCCCCCCCCACCATATAATACACGTCTGGTGCACAAATTCAAACAAGAATTAGTAGAAATACTAAACCAACTGAGTAATGCTCACATATAAATTTAAATTTGTGTTACTACTGCGAAAGGTGTCGACAAAAAAAAGTTATAAGACTGTGTCATCTTCAACAAGCTGTACTCATAAAATTTGAACCATAATTTTGAATTACACTGTATAAATTTTGAAACTGACGTCTCTACTTAAGCATTTGCATAAAAAAATACGAAAACGTTAAAATTGAGTGGATAGAAATCAACAACGTTTTCCGCATTTCCCAAGAAAACACCATTTCGCTGAAAAATAAAATAAAATCTGAGACCAAACTACGCAGGTGTAGTAAAGATTCTGCGAAAAAATATACATACCTACGTGCTTCGGGCAAACATGTTTTTACTTTCCCATAGCTTGGGGAAGTAGCTAGTGATTTCATGAAAATTTTCGAAATCTAGATTTTAACAGAAATACACGTTTTGGGTCTCAAGAAACCCAAAAAAGTGGTTATTAAAAAATGACTGTCTGTGGGTAGGCTGGACCGATTTTGATGATCGAGAGGTGTATCAAAAATTGTAGTTCTAGTTAAGCTTTGCATAAAAATCGAAAACTGAAAACGGAAGTTAAGAAAATTTGGAAATTAGAGCACGGAATCTGAGAGAATAACTTAAGGCAAATTGAAAACTTTTTTACCGAACTTTCTAGCTTTAAAATGGTGGCCGCTTCAGCTTTTTGAAAATTTTATCTTTAACGCCCGTTTACTCAAAAAGCAATTGTCTGATCGGCATCAGCTACCAAATGTTTGAGAGCCCTTTTTAAGCAGTATACGATGAAATAAAACTAATTTAGAAAATCTAAAAAATATCTCAAAAGCGCAGCTTCAAAATTTTGAAAAGTTTCAAAAAAAATTCTCAAAATCTGTCTACACGATTATTCTTTAACTTTTGGAGCCGATGGAGCTTGCATTGAACTACAAACTTATTTTTCACTTACTTATTTCCCTAATTTGTCTTTGATGCCTTCTTGGAAAATTTGAATTTGAATAATTATTTATTCAAAAACGCAAACGCCGATCGTTATCAACTTTCATCAGTTCGATAGACTATTTAAAATACTCTACTAGGATTTGCTAAAAATTGTAACTATTTTAAACATTAAGAAAAAAATACGATAACTTTTAATATCAACAACGCGTTTACCGGCAGTTACGTGATTTTAACTACGCCTATCAGTTAGCTCTAGTTAAAAAATATATTTTTCCTTCCTTGCATATTTTTGATAACTCGTAAAATAAAGCTAATATAGCCATTTTTGTCCGACATCTGAAGCGGAATTTGTAATTCACTGAAGCGCTTCGGCGGGCGCTTACCTTGCTTTCGTGCAGTAGTCGCTGCTTCTATGGGTTACGGTACGTAAACCAATTGAACAGGCTATCGCAAATTGAAATTCCCTCTGCTTGTTTTCCTAGAAATCTAATACTTTCTGATATGTACAACGTTATAATTATTAAATGTTACACTTTTGCAAATGCGACAACGGCAAGTATTAGCACAGTCTAATTTAGGTAGACTGTGGTATTAGTATCTAGTATTGGCTACATTTTTTTTTTTGAAAGCTGTAATATTACTGTGGCGCATTCTATGAATTTGGATGGATGGAATGGAAGGTTTTATTTATAAAATATACACTTTTGCAAATACGATACGTTTTAGGTTTTAGTATGGGAAAGTCCACTCGAAGTCCACACTCCAGCTTTTTCCATATTATTTTTTTACATTTCCTGTTGTTCGCCTTAGTTAAACATTTAATCTGGTTAGAAAATCGTTCTTGTTATCCAGTAGGTACAACCTCAAGATGAAATTTTAATCAAGCAATTCGATTAAGACCCAAACACAGTTCATTTAAAATAATTCAAGTTATACATTCCATAACTTCAAACTTGTAATTCTATTTTACGTTTCTCTGATTAATAATGCATGTTCTTCTAGTAATAGTACCGTTGTTGGTACGTACAAGCCCACAATTATGTAAATGAGTTAAAACGAAAGTGATGGTTCCTGAGTGATTATGAGATTACGTAGACTTGAACCAGACAAAACAATTTTATTTCCCAGTGGCAGTCAAAATACCAATTATAAATATTGTTGTTGTTGCCATGCGGGGCTCCGCGGGCTCGCCCTGTAACTTCTCTTCGCGGGAGTTTCGAGTTTGTCAACGTACTCTTTCTTCTCTTCTAGCGGAACTAAATACAGGGAGCAACGAGCGATTATCGCCCGTACCGCACTTCGCCCTCCCGTGCCGTATATATGCATTACTGCACGGGGCCTGGTTCAATCCTTGAGAGTGGTAAAGAGATACAATCTCTGAATTTTTATTTGTGAAGCGTCTCGTTGTCAAGGTCACCGAGGGACTGCCGCTTCAATATTATACATTTCAATGCAGCTCTCTCGGTACAGTCGGTGCAAGCGTTTTAATGTTTAAATGCTATCGTAATCGGCTCTCTGTTCGTTCGATGTGTATGTTTGCTGCACCGTTTCTTTGTTTATTGCACGTTCACGTTCCGAAGAACGTTTTTATAGGTGGTTTCAATTCAATCCATTGTTACTATGTTCACGGTAATTGACAAGAGCGCAAGAAGTACGGTGGTACTTAACGTGCCAGCAGGAAATGACTGCTTTTCTATACATTTTTTGACGCTTATAACGACGATTAAAATTCCCAAGTTTGAGATCTGAAACACAGATCTGATGTTCCGATTCACTATTATTAGGAAAAAACCGATTGTTTTAAGAAAATTTCTAAAATTATGTTATATTGTCAAAATTGTCGATTACTAGTAGTGATTCGCAAAATGTTAATGATTAAATCGTGTTTAATTCCGTAATATTACCTATATCAGCTGTACAATTATAGATAATTTCCAGAAAACTTTGTTAACTGTATACAGGGTGTAACAGACCACCCACGCACTTTTACCGCTAAACTATTAAACCTACATGGATGAGATACAAAATTTGTTATACAAATCGTACGCCAGGTATTCAGTAAAAATATTTATAGGTATATTTTTTTGGGGCTGGGGGGGGGGGGGGTGTCAAAATTTTCAAATACGGAGGTGGGGCATCACGTCGTACTTCATTTAAAAGATCTTTTTAAACCCAACAAAAAAAGAAAATATCGATAGCTCAAACCATTTCAAAATGGCGACCAATATCGAAAAAGCGAATATTACATAAACCTTTCCCAACCGCACATGAACTATTGTATCAAAAAAATTGGTGCTGATGGCTAAAGTCCATTAAATTAGCTTTTCAGCGATGGACCACACAAGGGCAATAAATAAATGTCCTCAATAGAGCGGAAACAATCAAACAATAGGTCCTATTAAACTGAACAATTTTTGTGTTTAAAGTTTTTCGATATTTCTCACCGTAGCAAAATGACGGGTCAACTTATAAAAATGTATTTCCTATTATCGGATGAATCCGGCAGTGAAACGGAATTTTTTTTTGCTGATTTATAAAGTCTATTCACATAACATTTAAATCCACATGCGAATTTTAATTTGTGTTTTTATTAACAAATAAGTCGTCAGATCCGTTTGAAATTTGGTAACATAATAGCCTTAGGGAGACAAATCTTTCTAACATTAACCATAGAATGTTTTTTTTTTTAAATTTTGTCAGTGGCTGAATAGCTTCGTGACACCCTCTATGAATTTTTAAAACTTAAAAGTTTTGCAAATTTGCAGAAAATTATATTTCTTACATTAACTACCAATTATGTATTTTGTATGCTGATATAGAGCTAGAGTTGAGCCATTATATATGTATTTTTTAAATGCCTTAATTAATTCCTGACACCCTTTAAAAATTTTTGAAATTTTTTAGTGAATTCTATTTTCCAAATTAACTGTAAATTGTTGTACATATTTTTTTCATTTTGCTATCTAATAGAGCTAGGGATGGCCCAGTGTGCGTTTTTCTGGCAATGCTCTAAATGCTCCGTGACATTCACTATGAATTTTTGAAATTGAAAGATTTGAAAATTTTCAAAACATTTTATTTCTAACATTAACCATAAATTATTTAAAAAAAATTGTAATCTACAATATAGAGCTAAACGTGGTCCATTAAATGTTTTTCTCGCAATGTCCTAAATACCCCGTGCCACTCACTGTGAATTTTTGAAATTGAAAGTTTTGAAAATTTTATTTCTAACACTATCAATTTATAAAGAAAATAATTGTAAGCTAATAATATAGAGCTAGGGGTGGCCATTAAATGTTTTTGTCGCAATGCTCTAAATGCACTGTAACACCCACTATGAATTTTTAAAACTTAAAAGTTTTGATTATTTTAGAAAAATATATTTTCTACAATAACTATATATTATTTTAAACAAATTGTCAGCTAATATAGAGTGGGGGCCATTATATATTTTTTTGAATTGCTCTAATTGTTCCGTGACAACCTCTATGAATTTTTGAAACTTAAAAATGATGAGAATATTGTATTTCTAAAATTAACTATAAATTGTTTTTTTAATAATTTTCTTAGCTAATTGAACTAGAGAAGAGTCATTATATATTTTTGACACATTGGCCTCACAGTCGCATAAAAATCATAAAATTAAACCACGTAAACCGTTCTTTTAAGTTCAGTTTTTGGTTAGTAGATGTCGTAAGATTAATTTTCAGTTTTATTTGTTAACTTTATTTATTTATTTAGGTACCGGTAGGTACCCACATAAATGGTATTAATGACGCATATAAAACAAAGTTAATTAAAACAAGTTTTTTCGAGAATTCTGGAGTTGTGCGATTCCAACTGCAAGATTCTCCCCTCTTCGCATATCCCGACTCAACACATGTAGTGCTATACGCTGGTCTAACATGCCCTACCCCCTGAAAAATCCAACTTAACTAATTTATAAAAATTCGGCTACAGCCAGGCCCGAACTCAGGTCGATCGGATAAGACTGCGAGCTCTTAACACGTAAACCTACCTCGACCTAAGTCATAAATTTTCGTATCTTATAAGTGCAACAAGTAAACTTTTCACGCGTTGTAGCTTGAAAGCAATTTCAAAGAAATATTTTGTTGGAAAGCTTTACAACTATTCTTGAAAGTGTCCTTTAAATACGGGGCAAATGCATAATAAATCATAAAATTGGAAGGCTTCCAATAAAAAGTTCCTAGTGCAAAGAATTCAATAAATAATGGAGTTGGAGAACTATTTTTAGATCCCCTTTAAAGCTGCATACGAGTACATAATTAACATGGGGTTTTGAAGCACGTTAGACACTTACTTGCAGAAGATTATTATTAAACTTACCTTTTAGAAATGTGCGTCGTTTTACTGATTACTAGGGTAGTTAGGTAAAATAAAAACTCCGAAAAAGCAGGCTAACAGGCAACAAAACTTAGCAAAAAAAACAGTAAAGAGGCAAAATCTGCTGAAAACGGTCAAAAAACGATTAAAAGAAGTGGAAGATTGTAAAAAGCTAAAAATTAAAAAACAACATCAAAATGTAATATTAAAAAAACAATTAAAATCAAGGAATACAATTTTATTAAAAAAAATGATTTCCTAAATTAAGTCATAAAACTTTCTTTCTGATTTGAAAATTTTGAAAATTTGAAATTTAAAAAAAAAATTTTGTTGAGAAATTTGAAAAAATTCTAAAATTATGGAGCTTTTGGTAACTAATTGTGGTTATTTTTAAAAATTACTGAACAGAAAAATATTGAAAAATGTTGAAAAATTGACATTTCGTTAATTTTTAAATTTTGAATATTTTCAAAAATTTTGAAATCTGTAAAATTAAAAATTGTAACTTCTACGGAAAATTCTAAAAATTTTCATTTTTTGGAACTGTTGATAATTATGAACATTTTTTAAAATTGTTAAACCAGAAAAATATTGAAAAAATTCGAAATTTTACAAAAATATTGAACATTTTTGAAAATTGTCATTTTCAATAAAAATTGCTTAAGACAAATATTGGAAATTTTGAAAAATGTCAGTTTTGTAAACCACCAAAAGGAGACCTCCCCGAGTTTTCAAGTTTTTCCTATTATTGTTTAACATGTTCATGCCGAGTTTAAATCTGAAATTCCCAAATTTTTGAAAAAACAAAATTCGACGGTGGGTAGGGCGGTGAGGAATAATCGAGAGATCGATTTTGCGCAGATCGGCTAATAGGCATGCGTAGAAAACGAATCTACGGTGGTTTTTCGAGTGTGTCTTTATACACTCTGTCTATAAAGTAACCTCCCCTCTCCCCCAAGTAACTTTTAAACGACTTGATATTTTACCAAAACATTTGGTGTGCTGTAATGGGAAATTAAATACCATTTTTCAGCCCATATTAAAATTTTGTATCATCCATAATGGCGACTGGGCGCCATTTTGAATTTTTTTTAAATAGAAAAGGGGGTCGAGTGACACCTCATTGGAAAGGTCTTTTAGTTCTGCGTCTGATCCTAGAGTTTCAATGAAAATATTCAGCCATAACAAAATGACAATGTTTGAAGATAAAGAAGTCTATTTAAAAAAACTAAGAATTAAAGCAAAAAGAAATTAAATTAAGTGTTCGAATTGTTTACCATTCACTTCTTTGCACATAAAAAGTCGGTTATGAAATTCCTGCCTTACATTTTCATAAGTTTCTGGAGTGATATTTCTGCAAACTTCTGTAATGCGTTGCTTCAGTTCTTCAATTGTTTCTGGACGGGTTCTGTACACTTTCGATTTCAGATAATCCCCATAGAAAAAAATCTAAAGGGGTTAAATTTGGAAGCACCGTCTTGTTGGAACATAGCGTTTTCAATATTATTTTCAGCCACCTGAGATATTTCTGGGACAATTTTGTCCTGCAAATGAAAAAGTGGACTACTGGATAAAAGAATCAAAACAATTTTGAATTGAGTAAGTCTATTTGTTTAAAATCCGCCATTTTGTTATGGCCGAATATTTTTCTTTGAAACTCTAGGGTCAGACGCAGAACTAGAAGGCCATTCTAAATGAGGTGTCACTCGACCCCCCTTCTACTTTAAACAAAATTTCAAAATGGCGCCCAGTCGCCATTTTGAATGATACAAAATTTAATTTTTCGCTAAAAAATAGTATTTCATTTCCCATTAAAGCACACCAAATATTGTAGAAAAATATCAAGTCGTTCAATAGTTAGTTGGGGGGGGGGGTACGTTATAGACAGGCGGTATATTAAAGTAGCATCGCCCTCCCCCCTTTTTTTGGCAGACCAACCTTATTTTGTTGCGGTGTCATCCCAGCAGAATTATCAATCTTTGAGGCAATTTTTGTTTTTTTTGCGTTAAGTCGTCTGGACTGTAAAGTGTATACAGACAGACACCACAGACCCCTCTACAGCGTCCGCTATATGGGTCTCTCAAGGCCTTGAAACCTGTTTATTAGTCAAAATGTTTAGGTTAAAAATGATTTCCATACAAGAACCATTCTTTTAGGCGTAACTTAGTATATCGGCCAATAAGCCCAAAGCGTAAAAAAAACCGCTGAATAAACGTTAAATGAAATGAATGTAAAAAACTGGAAACACGTACAGCTACGTAAATATTTTTCGTATAACTCCGTAAGACACCTTATTTGCATAAGAAGATAATTATTAAACTTACCTTTCAACAAGGGCGTAGAGTATAGCGTGAAGGAATGAACAAGGAAACTTTCGAATTTTTTAGAACAGTGTAATTCGGGGCTTTTCCTTGACAAGCTTCGCCTTTTTAATGAATTTTCTATGTTCTTTTTCTTTAGATGATGTTTTTTAAAAAAAAAGACCCATCGGAAAAATATGGACCTTACGTATTATTCTTTACTGCACGACACTGTTCAGGTTGCATTTACCCAGAAATTTCTAATTTTTAAACTGCTTTCAAGTAGGTCAAATTTGTTAAAGTTAAATTTTCTGTTATTGCTTACCTTAACATATTTTAAAATTGTAGTTGCTTAATAGTGGTGTAATATTTTTTTATGAGAGGGGCCTAATTGTCCTAATTACCCCCACACCTTATGCGTACTTATTATAAATTATGACTAATAATAATAAGATGGTAATTATTTAATCATTTATTAAGATCGTTACAGTTTTTAAATAAGCCAATTTCTAAAAACTATAATAATTCTTTGGTTGGACATAAAAAGTATTTAATAATTAAAAATTAATAATAAATACATTTAAATATAGATATCCTACAACAACTACATATGAACGAACTGCTATTAAGCGTTTAAAGACCATTGATTTACAAACAATTCTCACAATGTTATTGTCTACACTTTTAAAGTTATTCTTTCGAAAAAACAAACATTATTATTATTATATGTATAAAATAATACAATTTACAGCGATATGTATGAGTAGAGCTATCAGTACATAATAATAGTCGTGTGGTTTCAACCACTCACAGAAAAATGGTCACGTAGGATATAAATTGTAATTATAGCAATAATAATAATAATAATAATAATCATCATAATAATACCATTAGTGCCGTGTAATTCGATGGGCACACTCGAGTATAATACAATATTGATACTACCATTTTTTTTTATTATAAAGTTTTCCTCGAGTTTTCAAGGTTTTGATAAAATTCGCCTAATCAAGTGAACAAACTAACACCCTACCAATCTAACAAGAATATATTTTTTTTATCTTTTGGTATTTAAATTAGGAGTTTTTTTTTGGACAGTCGTTACTAATTGTGGCGTAGCCATAAAAATCGAAAATAGAAAAAATGTACCCCGTTAGCTACGCCACTGCTCATATTAAATACCTCATCGTATTGATTACTAAGTTGCTGATACGCATCGATGAAGTTCTAGCACGAAAAAATACTCTTGAAATAACAGAAAAAAAACTGTGCCAGCAGTACAAAAGTCAATTAACATTAAAGTTACACAGAAATGAAGGTCGGAAATCATGGTCATTATCTTATCGTACATCCTATCATTTTTTTTGTTCGTTTGGAATGTTCGAATTTACAATCACAATACCACTGACACAGTAAATATGGCCAAATATAATTAAGAATGGTGTAGCCAAAAAATAACCTGAAGATGAAAAGGTTTCACTCGCCGAAATTATTTTCTGGCTATATCATTTTAACTAAACAACAAAAATTAGATCTTATGTAGTTGGAATTACATACGTCGATATATTTTAGAAAATTTTAATTAAAATCAGGTAGATAAATACATATTTAAATTTTAGTTAAATTCAACAGAAAAAAAAACAGCTTAGCTAAGGCAAACTGCACAATTTTTGTTTTTATAAATAGCGCCCTAAATGTATGTACATATTACATAAGTACAAATTTATCCAAACTAATAGAATTTCTGACTAATGTAATTTTTTACCCCATTACAAGTTTTTTTTTGTTCGTCATGTTAAATCTATGAAGTGTGCTCTACACATTTCAAAATACACAAGTTACATTATTTACATCTTATACATTTTACCCACACTAAAATTTAACATCAAAACACAATTAATATGAGTTAATTAACTAAATACATGCAGGCTAATGTCGAGATGATTTTAAGGTTTTGTGCAAATTGTGGGCTTAAGGCTTTGCAGAAGCAAACGTATTTTTTCCGATTTTGTTACGTGTAAGCACTGCTTTCAAAAAAAATACTACTATCGAGGAAAGAGAGGGGATAACAAGAATTTTAAACTAAGACGAAAATAAAGACGAGCGGGAAAGAGAAGGGTGGGATGATAAAGCTGTAAGGAAGAACAGGATGATGATACGAGCAGTAGAGAACAGGAAGAGGGTAAGAGAGAGCGCCACAAGAAGATTTGAACAAGTATAGAAAGAGAGGCAGATATAATGGAAAGCAAGAGGAGGGGACGAAGAGAATCGACTTCAAAAAGAGAAGGGGGTAGAAATTAATAGGTGGAAAAAAGGAGAAAACAGAAAGGGCGGGCGAGAAAGAGACACAACAACTGCAATGGAAAGAACCACGTGAAAAGAACGAACATAAATCACTATAGGAATTAATTTTCATGGGTTTTACATCATTCGCCTCCCGCAAATGGGAAAACGAAAACAAAGGAAGTAAGGAAGAGGTTTATAAGCACAATTCTTCTTTCTCAATTTTTTGTTCAAATTATTTTTCGGATTAATCATTATGACTTTACTATAGAAGAAATGTAATTCAAGAAAAACACATAAGGAAAACAAAAAAAATTAACATAGTGATTACAGAAGAGAAAATGGGGAAATAGTAAAAGTGCAACAAAGAACAACGAGGTACAGACAGAAGAAGAGGAAGACACAAAACACAAAACAAAACGGGGAAAGAAGACAAAAGCGAATGCAAGAAGACGCGAACAGGACGGAATGGGGCGGAGAAGATACAGCGCAAAGGTGAGAAGAAAGGAGACAGAAGAGGGTAGTAAGTGTTGTAAGAAGACGAAGAAGAAAAACAACGGAATTAACAAGTGAGGAGGAAGAAGAGAAATAATGCAAGAAAATGAAGAAAGAACCGTAAGGGGGGTAGGTAGGATGGTGTAAAGAGAAGAAGAAAGCAGAAATCACGGAGAAGACGAAGTGCGATGATAATAGAAACAAAGGGAAATAGAAAGAACAAAAGAAAACGTAGCAGAAACTGAGAAGCAAACATAAAACTGGCAGCAGAAAACTTAAGAAAAAAATGTTCTAAACTGAACATTTTGAAATTATTAAAATTTATATAACATTTTTAAAATTTCAACATACGTAGTATACAGGCTGTTTCAAATTCGAGCCCCACCATGGGGATCTCGCTTATTTGAAGAGATAGAGAGTTGGTTAAATTGAGGCAAAGTTGCCAAATTTGATGCCTAACAATAATCTGTAAAGAAATTTAAAGTAGCCACTCTGGTTTTTCAGATATCTGAAAAAAACTGAAATTTTGGATTTTTTATTTTTGTATATAACGCATTTATCATTTATGCTACATATTTCTAGTTCACGCATTATTGGAACACTTTTTCATGCTGAATTTAAATTGTTTATCAGATTTGGTGTAACTGTTACCATTGTTCATTTTTGACTGTCAACTTTTTTTTCTTATGGTTGGTATTTAAAATTTTTTCATATTTGGATAGAGTTTTCAATTCTGATTTCAACGATGTGTCACACTTTGCATTTTGCTTAAGTTTTGAGCATTTTATTACAAAAATAACCTAACCTGCTGCCTACGCTCAAAACAAAGTTTCCTGAAATTTTCGCATACTTAATGTATCTAAAAGTAAAAGTAAATAAGAGAAGTGTTTTGTTTTACTTCCATCAGTTCATAGCCTACTAGAATTTTCTCAAAATAAATTAAATGACGTGGTCTTTCCATGGCACTCTTATGAAATTTTTATTTTTTGTAATAAAATGCTCAAAACTTAAACAAAATGCAAAGTGTGACACATTGTTGAAATCAGAATTGAAAACTCTATCCAAATATGAAAAAATTTTAAATACCAACCATAAGAAAAAAAAAGTTAACAGTCGAAAATGAACAATGATAACAGTTACACCAAATCTGATAAACAATTCAAATTCAGCATAAAAAAGTGTTCTAATAATGCGTGAACTAGAAATATGTAGCATAAATGATAAATGCGTTATAGTCAAAAATAAAAAATCCAAAATTTCAGTTATTTTCAGATATCTGAAAAACCAGAGTGGCTACTTTAAATTTATTTACAGATTATTGTTAGGCATAAAATTTGGCAACTTTGCCTCCATTTAACTAACTCTCTATCTCTTCAAATAAGCGAGATCCCCATGGTGGGGCTCGAATTTGAAAAAGCCTGTGTTTAAACAATTTTCAAAATCTTAAAAATTTTTAAATTGAGAAAATATTTTAAAATTTCTGAAGTTTTTGTTAATTTTGAAAATTTAGAAATTTAAACATGTTTTAAAATTTGGAAAATTACAATATTTAAAAAATTGAAAAACTTTTTTTTAAATTCTAAAAATTTTCAATATTTTGGAATTGTTTTGAAAATTCGAAGAAATTTTAAAACGTTTTTGAAAATTTTTTGAATATATTTTTATAATTTTTGAAAATTTTAAAACTACTTAAAAATGTTTAATTTTAATTTTTTCTAAATATATCATAAATATGTTATTAAATTTTGGTAGTTATTAGAGTTTTATAATTTTTGGAAATTTTATGAAATTTGTTTTTAATATTTAAAAATCTTGAGCACTTTTTAATATTTTGAAATTTTGCAATTGTTTTGAAAATTTGAAAGTTAAAAATTACCAAATGTTTTTGAAAGTGTTTTAAAATTTTGGAAGTTATTGAAATTTTATAATTATGTAAATTTTTGAAAAATTATTTTTGATTTTTAAAAATTCTGAGCAGAGTTTTTAATATTTTGAAAATTTGCAATTGTTTTGAAAATTTGAAGGTAAAAAATTTTAAAATGTTTTTAAAAAGTTATTAAAATTTTATAATTATTGGAAATATTTTGATAATTGTTTTTAATTGTTGAAAATCTTGAGCAGAGTTTTTAATATTTTGAATGTTTGCAATTGCTTTGAAAATTTGAAGGTTAAAAATTTCCAAATGTTTTAAAATTTTGGAAATTTTCAAAAATCTTAGAATATTTAGAAATTTTTTGACGATTGTTATTTTGAAATTCTCTAAAAATAAGCTTTTAAAACTGGAAAATATATTACCTACTAACATTTTTCCAAAAAAAAAATTTTAAATTGCACAAAGTTTAATTTTTCAAGAATAAAAAAAATTACAAGAAGAATTATTTTGCAAAAATGAAGTATAAATCTGTGTTTATGCACTTTTTTTTAGAAAAGCACCGCGTGTGTTCTATTTTGCCTCCCATCAAAACCAATTCTGCATTATTTAATCAATTAATTAACGCAAGATAGCGCAACCAAACCTACATCTTTATTACACAACACCATTGGTCAGTTCCATCGTTCGATGTTTATAATCTGAGGAAACGATAAAAAAAATGATTTTTTTTATTATTTTACGTAATTCATGCAGTACCGACAGTACCGACATGTTATGACGTAAATCAATGTGTTGTAGGTTAAATTTGCGTCATTGTACTGATTACAAAATAACTTTTACTACTTATTGATTAACATTATGTGCAGGTAAAGTGTTTAGTACTTCAAATTATTTGCGAAATGTATTTATTACAAAAAGTGTCTAAAATAATTGCTTTTTTTTAAAGATTTTTATTGATGTATTATTATAAATTTAAAAATTTAAGAGTGGGTATTTCATAAACATCCACTTTGTTCTATGGCAAAGCTTACGCAGAATAATTACTGTAGGTTTTACGAAAATCATCACAGATTTTTCTTCATAATGTTCTGCACCTTTCTGTTATTATTAAACAAATAAACACGTTTGCTTCCGTTACACCTTTAAGACCGCTGATTATGCAAAACGATAATTTGTGCAATTTTGTGCAACTTTTACGTTAATAGTAAGTGCAAATCTTTACAGTGCAAACGTGAAATGTAACTGTGGCGCCATCTGTGAGCTTGACAACTAAACCCTTCGACAGATGGCACCGTCTGAGCCTCTCACTTGCTTTCTTTCATAACAAAATTAAATTTTTTCGTAGGTTGCAATTTATTTGCAATCAAAGGTCTGTAAATGCTGCGAGTGAAAAGATTTACAAATATTTCCATATTGCACGTACAGTGGGAAACATCAACAAAAGAAAAAACAGGAAACACATAACTTAACAGCGATTACGACATACTTCACTTAAGGAATTTAAAGCATCCCAGTAACAATTAGAACGTCATTCTCTACATTGTTCCAAGATAAAACAAAGTGCTTTTGTGAGAAGATATCGATGAGGAACGTATTTTAAAGGAGAAAACATTCATTTTGACGTTGATGACAAACAACAGGTTAACACCGTTTTACATAAAATTACATCAAACATAACATTAATCGTACACCTACCTGTAAGAATATTTACAAGAAATACATTTAATAATAATTAATAATCATTTTTAATACATACATCCAGGAACATTACCTTTTTTTTAAACTTTAACACGGTTGGAATGTTTCGGATTTATTATCTTACATAAAGTTCGACATGTTTCATTTAAGGGAGGGGGAGGGGGAGGGGTGTAACGTACAGAGAACATCTAGCGACGTGTAATAGTAGTAATAATAATAACATTTAAACAAAAACGATTACGAAAATACATCTAAAGATACACAACCTTTTGCTTTGTAAGATAATACCTATTGCACTTTTATTTAATACACATACTAACAATAGACGCAAAAGGTAACTTTGGAGGAAATTCGGCTACATAAACGAAACAAAACTTACACTAAAATGGTGTTCATCCACATATAAACGAAGGTTTGGGGCAAGGGTATTCTGATGGAGAACCTCCCGGAAGGTGGAGAAGAAAATCCAAGAAATGAATTTTCTTGACTTTTCTTTTCTTCGGCGCTTCGAGATTTCCTGAAACAAACAGAAAGATATTTGAAAATAAAACTTTGATCTAGTAGGAAAACAATTTAAAGTTTAGATTTTCTTTGAATTTACGTTTTATTGGAATTGACAGCGCAACTTTGGTAATTTAATGGTAAATTATTGAACTTTCCGAACCTAGCTATCGCACAGAAGAAAAGAAAGAATAGAGAGAAGGGGGGAACAGAGAAAAGATAAGAAAAAGAGAACATCAGACGAAACATTAAACAGACAAAGTAAAGAAGATAGCGAGAGATGATAATGAAGGAAACTTTAAGAATGAGAAGAAAGGAGAGACAGTGGTGGTGGAGGAGATGAACTATAAGGAGAAGGAGCAACAAGAGAGTTTATGTGGAGAAAACGTCCAAGGAGGAAGAGAAGGGGGAGGAAAAGAAAAAGTTCAATGAGAAGAAGATATAAGCAATAAGGAAAAAGGAGGGGAAATACGAACAGTATTTATTAATTTAAAAAATATACCGGGTGTTAATAAAGAAACATGGTACACCCCCTTTCTTTTATTTTTTTATTAATATAGACAACATAAATTTTAGTAGGTATGCTTTATAGACCATAAAAACTCATTATATGGGCTAAAATGTCAACTAATTTCACATCCGATTTTACCTGAAATGGACTGGTACCTTTTGTAAATTGTTGTTTGTTTTTACTTATCAAACTTAACTAGAAATGCTGCCATTTTTTTCTAAAAAAATAATAATAAAATGTTAAATAAAGCCTAGCAATAAAAAACAACACAAGTATGTTTTTAAAATCCTCGAAAAATTCTTTATTTACGAATTAAGGTGTGTGAGTCATCACCTTTCCACTTAAATAATTAAGTTATTTTGAAAAACACCTTTCGGCAAATTTCAAAGGTAATGTTATGTTTTCTAGATTGTAAATTGTATTTTTTTGAACGTATGTAACTTGATTAAAATCGATTTGGGTTGGTCAAAGCACTCTTAATAGTAAACAAAAATTAGATGGTAAGCAATTTTTTGGGACGTTATAATTTTCCGTAAATGGTGTATATATGTAAATATTCGGGGTTGAATGTCATTTCCGGTGAAATCGGAAGTGAATGTAGTTGAATTTTTAATCTGTTTATGGTCAATAAAAAATATTAAAATTTTATTTGTCTATTTTAATAAATAAAAAAAAGGGTGCTCCATGCTTCATTAACTCCCGGTATATATACAGAAAACAACATGAGGAGGAGGGAAAAGACAGGGAAACAACAAACAGAGTGGATATAGGAATGGAAGAACGGACCGGTAGCAAACGGTAAGATAACGGAAGCGGGGAGAAGTCGTACATGAGGATAAAAGGAAAAGAAAAAAGCGAAAATTAAGAAATAAGACAAAAGTGAAGAGGAAAAAATAAATGGTATAATCAAGAAGAACGCATAAAAAATAATGTAGGAATCTATTTCCCATTATTAAATATATTTTAAAAATACAGGATGATTCATAACATATGGGACACACTTTCACGATGGATTTCAATTCTGAAAACAATGTTAAAAGTTGCAATCAGCATGGCTTCGAAAATTTTTCCTTACAGAGTTACAGCTCCTGAAGAAAAGGCCAGTATGATATCTTTTATACTGATAACTTTCGGTTGTTGCTCAGAAATTTTGCAATTCTATATCTGAGCTTTAATGAGTAAGCTTTAATATTTCTAACAATTTTTGTTTGCATAGGTGTATCAGGGGTGTTTCATATGGGGGGAAAGCAGGAAATATATTCTTGTAAACAATTAAAACTTTTCCAGTTTTTGGATTTTTGGTTATAAAATGCTATTTTCCATACAAAAACACCAGAAATGGTGCTTGCTAAAACGAACAATATTTGACAGAATTCAATTTTTGTGAAAAACCTAATTTTCATGACTCATAAGGAACAGTTTGAATGGTTGAAACTGTTCCCACTTCCAGAGGCTGCAACTCAGCGAAGCGTTTTCGGATGGAAGTTTTCTATTCATTGTTTTGATGTGTAGAATTTATTCGCACATTTTGGGGAAACTAGTCGCGCATTATGAGAAAACACTTCGACCTTCAGTGTAACTCGATTTTACAAAAACATTAAATTATTTCGAATAATGTTGGATTTAGCGACTCTATGTAACAAACAGTATATTCTGTAAAAGTTTGGAATATGGCATATTCCTCACGAGTGGAAAGTTTGTCACCTGAGCCGAAAGGCGAGGGGACGATCCACGTGTGCGGAATAGCCATTCCAAACGTGTTACAGACTATACTTTTTCTACGACTATATATTATTTGGGTCATTATATTTAGAAAATAAGAATATTTTAAACTTCCTATCTAAAATACGCCTTGATTGTAACTGTCAACAAAACATAAAAACAGTTGATAGACGAGAGACGAAATTCGATTAGTTCGTATTGCGTTAAAAATAATTAGAAAAGTTTAGCTTTTTTTTTGTTTTTCTAAATTTACAACTTAATAAACAGCAAAAATTTTTGTAAAATATATAAACTTTTTTATTTAATTTTAATCTCGAATTAACCATAAAATTTAAAGATTAAGTAATAGAAGTTTGCATTTGAGTAGACAATTTTAGCTAAACATTTATACATACACATTTTTTGTTATCAGTTCTGACCCCACCACCAATTACCTACATTTTATTATATACCAAAACAGAAACGAATCAGGGGCGTTATTTAAATTTCCCACTTCGAAAAGAAAATAATACTAATGAAATCTCAATGACGCTTTTATGCAAGGCACAAAATCCTTTGAATTCTTGCAACCATTCAGCATCCAGGAAGAGCAAAAAATTTTACCTGGTTGAATCTGTTGGCGACCTTTTTCTTTCGCTATTTAATTTAGACACGCCTTATCTCGATTTACTTGTAGAAAACCTTCCCACCAAAACTGAACTATACAAAACTGCCAACATATCTAGTTTTTATTGGTCGATAGAACTACCTGGAATTTTATTTGATGGGAAAATAATAGACTTGTTTTCTGTTGGCTAGAGAAATTGATTTAATTTGCCATTTTAATTTTTTTTTTCACTATTTTTAGAAATTCCCAACATGACGAGTTGAAAATTAATTGCATTTTCTTAATGAGGTTCTATATTTTTTCAGCCCAGACTGCAACATTAACACAGGATAATAAATTGAAACTGGTATAAATTAATCTATAATATTGCAATTGCGGCATAGCTGCAGTAAATGCTTCGCCAAATACAGCGGCAGATTTGATGATGGCTCTAAATTACGTAATGTCGTAAACTTGCGGATGCTTTTAATTAAAACCTTTCCATTACAATTAATCTTTTATGGTTGTTTAAAATTGAGTTGATTAAAGAACCCAATGGTATTTATTGCAATTTTCAAAACTACATTAATTTTAGTCCAATAAGATAATTTTCGTATTTAATAAATAAAACTAGGAAAATAAAATTTCCGTCACTATTAAAATTATATATACAGGGTGAATCATTTAAATGGTACCTCACATTTTTTTCCTAAACTGTTGGGAATATCCAATTTTGTTCTTAATACAAATTGTTGATCATTAACAGCTGCATAACTTGAAATTATTACCAATTATACAGAGTGTTTAGTTATGTCTGTATAGCACATTACTTTGATATTTTAAACGATACATCCTGTATATTGTTGCAGTTTTAGTTTCTACATTAAATTCTAGATATAAAAGTGTTAAAGTACTATAGCCTTAAAATTAGTAGTTTGAATTTCTTCAAAAATTAGGACATTTGTGGGCTAATACTAAAAAAATATATTAATAACTATTGATTTTCTAATAGAAAACTCGGTATAGGGTTTATCGATTTTTTTAAAAAGCATTTGCAACAGATTCATTCAAACTGTATTTTAACAGGAAAATTCGTAATTTGTACAATTTAAAAACCAAACAAAGATTCTAATCGCAGCTACATACTGCTTTTCTTGTCAAACATTTCCTGTTGCTCCGCATTAAATCACCAAAAAATATGTTGTGCAATTTATTTGCATATACTTAAAATTAACATTGAAATTAATTACACATGGCTTGGGTTATAAACTTGTTCTCGCGCTGAATTTTAACGCGATGCGTCCTGTTTATCATAATTTGGTGGTCGTTTTAACAACGAAAAACGAAAGGTGCAAAAGGGTTTTTGTTGCCTATAATTTATTAGTAATTGGAAATTGATACTTCAGAAACGACAACGCTTTAAATATAAATATTTATGAATCTGGATGTGTTAAATGATGCATCCCAAACATGCTAAAATGATTTAAGTGCCTGTTGGAGGTGTTGCGAAATTTTTGCATAATTTATTTCCTTTGTGTTTTTTTTATACCTTATATACAGGATGTATCAAAAAAAGGTATTAATATTAAAACGCATAGTGGATAAAACCAAACGGCTACGAGAAATTAATTATTGACAATTTTACCCAAAATTGTTTGACTACTGCAGGATATAAACAAAACTTTGGAGTCAAAACATGTTATCGGTAGAAAAACCAAAACTTAAAAAAAAAGTTCGAAATGTTGAAGTATAATTGTTTTTATTACTTACATGGAAGGTAAAGTTTCTACGTTTTTGTTACACTGGATTCAAATTGCAATTTTAGCAATAACTTTGTACAGTTTAAATGCATTTTCTACCAATATCAGCAGTTCTCAAACAAAACTTTAGTTTTATTTATTTTCTTAACTAATAAAACTCAAATTATTTTTGAAATATGAAGAGTACCACTGGATACTACTTTGGCTAATCTATTATTGGTTTGAATATTTGCACCTATTTTTGATACACTTTGTATACTATAACATAATAGAAAATGTATAGTGAAAACAAATTTGAATCTGAGTATTTGACAGAAATGCATCTTTTGAATTACTAAAGAAATTGGAAAATGGTTTTTGAATGTCTGCGTATCTACTGTTATCAGAACTCTATCTTCAAAATCAAGTTGGTTTTTTGAAAATCATGACTAACTCGGAAATTAAGGACAGGTCTGCATAAAATTTTCTTCGACACCGCAGAAATAGTGAGAAATTTTCCGTGCAGTTTCATTTAGATTCTGTTAGCTGATGGGCCAAGAATAGGTAATAATGTGAATATTTCTCAAGGTTCTAATTGTCCTGTGCTGCCCTCTACGAATGTTTGAAATTTGTGATATTGCGTTTTTAAATCCAAGCTATTTCTACTTTCTTATACTTTCAGTGTACGGAAGTATTGATTTTATAAAAATGTGTAAAAAAAATGTTCGATTTCGAAATAAGTTTTTTTTGGTAGCATTTTTTTAGGGAAAGCGAATGTCCTCAATTTGAAACCGGAATATAATAAAAGGCTTCGAGGGAAATATAAGGCTTTTTCCAGAACTTTCTAGCTTTAAAATGGCGGCTAGTACGATTTTTTGAAAATCCGAGTTTAATGCCTGATTATTCTAAAACGAGATGACAGATCAGGATCAAATTTGGTATTAAAATAGCTCTAGGGGGACACAATTGTTACTGTGCACAAACATGTTCTATAATAGTTAAATGGTACAAAACGAAAAATACTTAAAAGTTTCGTTAATTTTCAAAAACATATTCCTGAAGAACTGGCCACACGCTTTTTTAAATTATGTAAACTCATAGGGCTTCTGTAATTTTTGAAAATTTGAAATTTAAAGCTTATTCGCTCAAAAATAAATTACCATATCGAGATGAAACTTGATATGGAAAAGCCCTAAGGTACACTAAAACTAGCCAGACATTTTTTTTAATTCTATAGGCTAACAAAGCTAGGATGAGCCTATTTATTACACCAATAACGTAATAGTGACATATTTAATAATTGCAAGAAATCTAAATTACACGTATGGCAGGGAAATTAACAAAACAAATTGAAATATTAGTAAATCACCAAAAGTTTTGCAAGAAATATAATTGCATAATAAATTTCTTCCATTTTGTCCGTAGGAACATAATTTACTAGCATAAGTGTAGAGAGTAAGAGCACGGAAATTGGGAGAGAGATACAGTACGATTAGAAAAAAAAACGTCACGTATCACGTTCTGCGCATTCACGTAAAAAAGGGTGTGCGAGAAGTACAACTATACAACGGTACGAACGCGCAGCATCTCCTCTATCTGAACGTACCGGACGGTAACAAAATGTTGATTGTTGGCAACAATCAAACGACAAAGTCGGTATCATTGCGCAACGACATCTTTGTGCGGAAATCAGGAAATGTATCAAGCTCCTATTTTTGAACAGAACTTTTTGCCTCCATAATAAAAAAATATACAAAAAAGTGTTGTATTTTAATATTAAAATTCATTCAAATAAAAGTAATCCGACCTAACTGGAATTTACAATTTAAGAATAGTTTTTGTTCTCATTTAAATTATTAGAAGATTAGGATTAATGGTTGAGGATCTAGTTGACAACATTCGCAATTTTTTTTAATTTCGAATTGTGAAAAGTTTTAATGTTTAATTTAAAATTTCCAGTTTTTTATTATTTCTAATAGTTTCAACAAAATTTCATAATCTTCAACAATTTTCAAGACTTTGAATGTTTTCAATATTTTCCAAATTTTTAAAATAATTCCAAGGCTTTAAAAAATAATAAGATATTCAGAAATTTTGAAATTATGATAATTTTCAACATTCTTACATTTTTGTTCAAAAAATTTTGAAGATTTAAGAAAATTTTAACAATATCCAAAATTTTCTAAATTTCGGGTATGAAAAAGTTTTAGAATTTTTAAAAATTTACAAAATTTTCAGAAATTTTTCACATTGTTCAAACATTTTCAAAATTTTCATTCGGATTTAAAAAAATTTTGAATACATCAAAAATTTTCTAAATTTCCATAAAACTAAAATTTGTTAAAATTTTTTAAAATTTGAAAACTTCCATAAATGCTAGGAAAGGGCGCGTTGCCGGACAGCTTTTTTTGAAGATTGTTCAGATACGTTTTGAAGTTTCAAATGATTTTTCAGATAAGCTTTTATAAAAAAATTTGAAACCACACGCTAAATTTACACATTTCTTGGTATGACCTTTTTGAAAGCAAAAATTCTCAAAATTTGAATGTAGAACATGAGACAATTTTTTTTAAATGTAGAAGAAAACTGATTATACAATTTAAAAAAATTCAAAAATAATTTTATTTAATTTTTAAACTTTCAAAAAAATAGATCTCAAAAATGGACAAAACAATTTATTTTAATTTTTGTAAACTAATAGAGCCAAAAATGTGCTATCATTTAATAGTTATCTCAACACTCGAGTTTGTCTGTGATGTTCTCCGCGAATTTTTGAAATTTGAGTTCAGTCCACATTCATCAAATGGGAGACAATTAAAAATTGTTGTAGGGGACCCCCTTTCACCCCGCTCTATAGTTTGGCCGACGAATTTCATTTTTTAATCTTAGATATGTTATTTAAAGTCGACCTATATTGTTTTTTAGAAAAAATCCAAAAAAGTAGTGCTTGTATTTCCTGGGAGCTTTTAACTTTATATATGCATTATTATAGGTTGCATGAGTTCCGTGTCGAAACGATACACGACTGATCGTTCACTACTTGTCAAAGCGTTGCGAGTGAATAATTGTTGACAGTATTTAGATCGTACGTCTGTTGGGACTAGAAAATATTTTTGTAATAATATTAAGGATAAATATAATTCTAGTATAGCGCAAGGCGTTTTGCCCATTTTTCTTAAGCAAAATAATATAATTAATTACGGCTTCCGGGAACTTAAGCACCCCAATTTACACCTCCTTAAATTTTGAAGCAAAAAACACCAACAATAATTACATCCGGGGCAAATTACGAGGTGCAACATCGCAAAACATTGGCATTCGTTACCGACTGAAAGTTTTAAGTGCTTGTTTCTAATTTTTGCATAATTCATGCACACTTTTCGCTGACGTAATGGCAAATTAATTAATTACCTGTTTATTAAGCTAATCAGAACTTATTAACGAGGAGCTCGAGCTGTGTAATAATTCGAGCAGTGTTGCAACATACCAACAAGTCGACGACGACAATCTAGGGCACAGACGGTCAGAAATAGCGAAATGTTCGATCTAATCGTGTCATAATACGTTAGATTCTAACTGTCGGTTGGTGTAAAGAAAGCGACGTATATGTATCAGTTTCACATACTTACATACACGATATGTGGGTAATTTAAAAATTAAAAGAAAGGCGTCAGGTACAATTGTGCATGAAGCAGAACGAAGTAGGACTCATTTTACACCACATTTCATTTGGTAATAAGGACAATTGTTATATACTAATTACCATTTCTTGCGATAAATAAAACTCAAACTTTTGCACAAAAGGAAGGGTCAAGTTGGGTTGAATTTAAACTCCAATTCCCATATCAATTGCATTCTCATTATAGTTCCTCTCCTGAGCCAACTTCTTACGGCACCCTTACCATCTACGTAGTTAAATAATCTAAAGGTGTAGGGAAAAATCAATTCAACAAACCTAAGAAACTAAGGGAGGGTTATACTTATACATAAATTGCTCACCCCTATACAACAAGGGGAGCTGCCCACAGACTGAGTTTTGCGGCGAGCTCCCTTAAAGTCTCGCTACAGCACTGGTTAAATTACATGTTTTAAACCTTAAAGACGAACTTCATAAATTTGTCGAGGAATTCTATACATTTTCAAAATCAATTTCTAAAACGATACAAAAGTAGATCATATCCCGATGAGACTCGCGCCAATACTGCAGTCTGGAAGAAATATTTTTCAAATTTCGACGAGAGGATAGTGGAATTGTCGAGACGAGACATATGCCAATCTGAAGAAAACATTTCTCGAAATTTGGACGCGTGACGAGACTTACGCCAATCCTATAGTTAATTTGTCTAATTTTTGATACTAGTGAAGAAAATGTCAAAACGAAATTCACGCCAACACTAAAGTAGGAAGGAAGAATTACTGCAATTTGCGACAGGACAAGAGTGGAATCATGTCGAGACGAGAGTCACGTCAATATATAGACGAAAATGGAAATACCACAGTAGGGAGGAGAGAGTTTTGGAATTTTTGACACTAGACAAGAAAGGAATCATGTCTAGTTGTAGTAATGCCAATCCTATAATTAATTGGTCTAATTTTTGACATGAGAAAAAAGTGGAAAAATGTCGCGACGATATGTCAATACTCGAACAGGAAAGGAAAGTTTTGGAATTTTCGACACAAGACAATCATGTCGAAACGATACTCCTGCAGTTAATTTGTCTAATTTTCGACACGAGAGGAAAGTAGAAAATGTGGAGACAATACTCACGCCAATACTGCATAACATTGGCGTAAGTTTCGTCTGGCCGTGATTCCACTCTCGTCTGGCGTCCAAATTTCCACAAATGTTTCTTTCAGACTGCGGTATTGGCATACGTCTCGTCTCGACATGATTCCACTTTTGTTTCGGTCAAAAATTCCTGAAATTTCTCCGACTGTAGTACTGTCGAGTATTGTCTCGACATTATTCCGCTTTCGTCTCGTGTTGAAAATTAGACAAATACACTGTAGCGTTGGCGTAAGTTTCGTCTCGACATGTGTTCATTCTTGGCTCGTGTAGAAAATTCTAGACATTTTCCCTTCTGATGTTGAACCTTATGCCACTCTCCTCTCATGTTGAAAGTTAGACAAATTAACTGTGGAATTGGCGTAAGTCTCGAATCGACATGATCCCACTCTTCGTCTTTCTCCTCCCGATGAGATAAGAAATTTTTAAAATTGTCTACACGAGACAAGGGTGCATTATGTCGAGACGATAAAAAAACTCACGCTAATACTACAGTAAGGAGCAAAAATTGTCGGCACAGGCCGGCCAAGAGTGGAATCATGTCGAAACAAGACTTACGCAAATACTTCAGTTAATTTGGCTAATTTTCGACTCGAGAGGAGAGTGGAAAAATATACTTATACTTCATAACAGTCGGGAGAAGATTACCTTTGAGCAGCAGAGAAATTTCTCAAACTTCCGACATGACACGAGAGTGAATCATTTCAAAACGAGACTCGTGCTAATACTACAGTCGAGAATTTTCACGATTTTGCGACAAGAGAGAGTAGACATTTCTGTAATTTTTGACACGATGTAAAAATGGAGCATGTCAAAGTAAGACTCATGCTAATATGACATTCGAAAAATAATTTCTTGAATTTTCGGCAAGAGACGAGAGTGCTACAGTCGAGAAGAGAAATTTCTGATGTCGTCACGCTACGAGAGTTGGATCATGTAGAGATGAGGCTTACGCCAATACTGTAATCGAGAAGAGTTATTCTCGATTTTTTGACGTGACACGAGAATCAATTATCTCGAGACGAGACTCACGCTGATACGATAGTCGAAAAAGAATCTTCTCGAATTTACAACAAGAGATGAGAGTGCTGCAGTCGAGAAGAGAAATGTATGGAATCTCGGACACGAGACGAGACGCATGCCAATACTACACTCGCGAGATGTATCTTCTTAAATTTTCCATACGAAATTAAAGAAAATAATTTCGAAACGAGACTTACGGTAATTCCACAGTAGGGAGGAAACGTTTCTCGTGTATTCGACACGAAACGACATGCCGAGTGCCGAGAAGAGACTTACGTCAATATTACAATGGAGAAGAGAACTTTCTGGTATTTTCGACACGAGACGAGAATGGATCAAGTTGAGACATCAATTACGCCAATACTAAGGTCGGCAGCAGTTTTTTAGAATTTTCGACACGAAACGAAAGTTGATTCTGTTGAAATGAGACTCGCTGCAATACAATAGTCGCGAAGAGAATTTTTTCGGAATTTCGCCACAAAAAAAGGGGGAATCATATCGAGAGGAGACACATTACAGTAGTCTAACGGAGAATTTTCTCTAATTTTCGACACGAGACTGTAGAGCGGATCATTTCGAAACGCGATTGAATTGATGACAACGCAAGTTAATATGAGCCCGTTTAATTGTCGATTTCTGTTAATTCTTAATGCTAGAGCCCAAATATACAATTCTAATCGTTCAAGAACCCAAAATCAATCAAATTTCCATTAAAAATAAATATGTCACCAAGAAAGCACACAAAGCCATAACTGTTTTTTGCATGTTAACATAACAGCTACAAATTGAATTGAAATTGTTGAAATTTTTCACAACGAACATACTTTCGTTGTTTCCTAACTCGAATAAAATCCGTATTAATATTTCAGCAACAATTTGTGGCTATAAATGGCAGTACAACTAGCGGAGCACAGCAAAAGGACTTATAAATTATTCAAAATGCATCATTAGTCTATTAGTCACCACTTAATCTTTCATAAATGTGTACCTTGTACACATAAGGTATTGGTATTAAAAGAGAGACCGATTTATGGTCAGATTAGTGCATAATGAGAACATATTTTATTTTAAACTAACATTCTAAAGATATAAAATTTAATTAAACGTATATCCCGTGACGCAAGGCAAAAATGAACATAAACAGGTCGATAAGATGGTGTGTTGTGTGCGTCTGTGTGTATCTTTCTATCTGCTTTGGGAAGTTCTAAGGAAAATCAATACCTGCCAAGGGTTGCCCGCCGAGTGCACGATAATTTCCGAAATAAACCTTCTCATTCAAGCTCGAGCTGAATACAGAAACGTGGCTCGAGTTCACGACTCGTAAACTTTCCAAAATTAGACGTGCGGGTACTTTGCATAAGTAACTTGGCTAAATTAAGGTTTATGTTGTACGTTGCATCTTCCCAAGTTGTGAGAAAACTTTAACTACGGCTAATTGGAAGATTCTCAATGAAATTTTGTTGAGGGCTTCCTTGAGAAGTTCGTGATAAATTATTATTAATTTTTGCCAACAACTCTTTGAATTTTCTAGTTTTTCCTATTAATATGTTAAAATTGTTGATTTTTTTTGGAAACATTTTTTAAAACGAATTTCACAACAATATTGGGTTAAAATGAGAAACTTTTTTCGCATAAAAATTAAATACACGAGTTGCATTTTAATTACATTCCTGACTGATTTGTTATCGCCACCCGTAGAAGTTCAATTTCATTACACAATATTAGTACATACATACAATTTTTAATGCAGTTTTGAAACAATGCGCAAACAAATAAAATTAAACAATGCTCCGAATACCGTGTTGACATAGATCCAAATTAATAATAGGGGAACCGAATTGAAATACGAATAGAATGTCATAGAACGGAGATAACAAACGAATGCTCTTTATAATTTAATAAAACGCGCCCGCTCTTTAATTGGCTACTGGCTGTTTCTAAATTATTAACATGGATCGTAGTGGTGAGGACATAACTCGCCCTTTTAATGATAAATAACGAAATTGCATTTAATCAAAGTACAAAGCACAGTGGAAAGTTAATACCCCCAGTTCTTTTTTTTAAATTTTGTTAATACAATAATAACGAAGTAATCAAAACTAGTGCCGTAAATTATCGGAGATTACAGGTATAGCCCTTGAATTTATTATGAAAAATAGTCTAAGTAGATATATTGTTGGAGGAGGTCCACCATGGGGGGCTAAATTATTCGAGGCGCTAAAGAGTTGAATAAATTAAGACAAACGTTACACATTTTAAGGCTATACATCTACAATCGAACATCGCACTCGAAAATTAAAAACAATATTACATTCCTGGTGCAAAATGGTAGACATTTGCTTTATAAATGATTTCTCTATCTCTTATAGTAACAAAGATATAAACGGCCAAAGAATATATTGCAATAAGTAAATTGCCGATTCTACGGTTTTCGGGCTATATCTTGACAATTGAGCATCGCGGCAAGAAATTAAGAACAGTTTTGATTTGCTACTTAAAAATAACACTTCTTTGCTTTATAAATTAGCTCTCTATCTTTTATAATAACAGAGACATCAACAGTCAAAGAAAATATTCTATTTTAGGAAAATTGATTATTTTTAGGTTTTTGGGCTATATTTTGACAATTGAGAATCGCAGCAAGAAATTAAGAACAGTTTTGATTTGCTACTTAAAAATAACACTTCTTTGCTTTATAAATTAGTTCTTTATCTTTTATAATAACAGAGATATCAACAGTCAAAGAAAATATTCTGTTTTAGGAAAATTGACTATTTTTAGGTTTCTGGGCTATATCTTGACAATTGAGCATCGCGTCAAGAAATTAAGAACAGTTTTGAATTGCTAATTAAAAATAACACTTCTTTGCTTTATAAATTAGTTCTTTATCTTTTATAATAACAGAGATATCAACAGTCAAAGAAAATATTGTAATACAAAAATTGCTAATTTTAAGGTTAGGTTAGATAAGGATCTTGAAGGAAATTAAAGTTTTTTAAGGAGAAAACCTTTGTTTTTTATTTATTTTTTCTTACTTTATACTTTCCCCTAAAACTGTTTTTTCTTCTTGTAATATTTCTTTTTCGTTATTAAAAAAAAACAATATTGATGCTTTAATAAAAGGATTTTCCTCGGTTAAAATTTTTTTTTCTCTATAAGAGGTTATTTGCCTGCGTGGCATTTATAATATACAAAAAATATATTAATTTTTTCTAACTACGCCACTGGAGCGTAAATGTTTGTTGCAATTCTACACATTAAAAGACGAAAATGATGAAATAAACAAGTTTCTTACCTGTTTTAACGTACAGAAACTAACTGGATTTTCAGGTAAAAATGTAGTGGGTCCACAATTAGACTTATCATTTGAAATGAAAATCTGGAAACCCTGTAAATACACTGTTGTTGTTACCAGGCCGATGATAGGGAAAAGACCTCCACCTATCTGGAGGTAAAGGCTGCTGTTATTCGCCCGTCGCGGTCACCGTTGACCAGTTCCATGGATTGGAAGAACTTTTTTGACTGAAACAAGCAGAAAAAAGTTGTTAAGAATTGTGTATTTTTTGTTATGTGTGAGAGTTGGTTTAAATTTTTAATTTAAAATTACAACAAACAGAACGTGAATTTTTTCCCAGACAATAAACCATTTTATTACTAATTATATATGCAGTTTTATCTCTTAAGCATTTTAGTTCCACATTTATCCATTCGTAATTGATTCATAACAATTTTCTAGTACGTTTGTTGCATGTTAATTTTTAAATCAAGGTCAAAACATAAAATTGGAACAATTGGCCACAAATGTTTAATTTTGTATTACATCACGACACGTTTTCCCAATTTTCATGAGATTAGCATCGGTGGGATGAGAATATTAAAAAATGTTACGCCTCGCGTTTTTTAACATTTAAACAATGCCATAGCAATTTCTGATAACAAAACAGAATATGTTGCATGCCGCACATCGCAAAGGTCACAATTTTAAAAACAATTCTAACTGATGAGTTATGACAAAGTACAATTTCCAGTTGGATTGCTTCTAATCTTCATACTTTAATTTTTTTTAATTGGCCGTAAACGCTTTTGGTACCTTCTCATATTAAGCACGTTTTTTAAAATTCTCGGCTCTCGCGCCAATATATGACTGTTATAAAAAAAACAAAGAGAATGAAAAAACAATTAAAAAACACTATAGCGATCCAGCGGGAACTTAAACTTGCCATAGCTTGTGCAATCAGATGTCGTACCAGCGCTCCCCAACACTGTGCTACTACGACTGCTGGCGGCAAATGCTAAAATATAGAATGTAAACCAAAGAAGTAATAGAGGTTAGGAAGGAGCTTATGCACATTGGCCAGTAAACCTTAAAGGTGTCTGAACATGGCTGCCAAACTGTGACGTAGCGGAAGTGTCACCAGTGGCGGCGTCAGAAAATTATATTTAGGGCATAACGAACAAATTATAAAACATGAGTATGCTGTTTTAGTTGCCAATTTATTATAGAAGGAAACAAGAAATATTGACCTCTCCGCCACTGTCTTAACCTTATACGTCAAATTGACATTTGTTATTTACATTTGGTAAAATACTTACCTATGGAAACTTATTCCTTTCTGCTTGTTAATTTTAGTACTCGAGCAACCACAGCAAATACAACTAACCATATTTAATAACAAAATTTGTAAACATCACCGGCACAAATGAATCACCAAAAGTGTCTGAATATGGCGGCGATGACGTCACATCCGTCACAGTGCTTTAAGTGCAACTAACTCGAAACCCTCCTTCCTAACCTCTATTACTTCTTTGATGTAAACATAGTTAGCGGCGGTAACATCGACAAACGCGCAACTCAAATCGTGCATTTCCGTTAAAACCTGCGATACGAAAATTTACATAAAGTCGTAACTGGGAAAGTAAAAACCGATTTTTTGCATGAAAATAATCATAAAAATTATATTAATTATTTCAGTTTAATTTCAGATTTATAAATTAATAATGCAATGATAAAATTCTCATTTCGAATTAATTACAACCAACTTTGACATGAAAGGATACTTTTAAATGCATTTTATAATGATAACAATTTACCTTATCCATATTAATTGTGCAGAAAAATTGCGTGATTTAAGGATTCACAATAATTATACCAAGGGACAAACTAATTATTTATTTATTCAGTTATTCACGATTTAAAGTGACAGTTTAGATTTTTTTAAACGTTCTTAATGCTTCAGATTGTCTCTTTGAAATGAATTCATTAATTTTTATGGCGGTGATTTAAATTAAGGCCTCTTTTTATAGGGAAATTAAATTTATTACTTTTTTAGGTGTTTCTATTGATAAGGAAGGATTTAAAATCTTAGTGGAGTAGCAAGAATAATTTAGATAAAACACACAAAGATCCAAGAAATAAAATAACCTTGATTTCAGAATTTTCATTATGTGCAACAAAATGTAGTTTGGAAAATTCATAATACGAGTTATAAGAGGAGTAGTCATAACGCGATAACGGTAAGGGGAGAAACAAACAGAAAGAGAAACTTAGAAAATTAGAAAAAAAAACAAGAAAATGAGGAGCACACAAGCGAAAAAGAAAGCGAATTGATAAATGAAGGCAAAGTAGAGGAAGAAAATGGAAACCGAGGGGGCTTGAGTAATATGATCAACAGATAGAAGTGGAAGAAGGAAAAAAAAGGGAAAGAGGCATAGATAGGTGGAACAAATAAAAAAATAATTAAAGAAGAGCAACAAGAGGTAAGGTGAGTGAGGAGAGGGACAGCAACCGGTTAAAAGAGAATGGACAGAATGAAAGTAAGAAAGAAAAGGAGATGAGCAAAGGAGAAATAAACCAAGAGAGAAAATACAATTATAGAGAGCGGGCGGGGGGGAGTAAGAAGGGAAGTGACAGATAGCAACAGAGGGGCAGAATTGGGGAATGGTGGGTAAAAAGGTTAGAAGAGGAAGGAACAACTGTGGAGAAGAACACAGAAAATAAAGAAGGGGGACGTAGTTAAAAGCAGAGTATGGCACGGTAGGGGAAGTGTGAAACGAACCGAGGATATGAAAGTAGAAAGAAAAAGAAACAGAAAAAGTGTGAAAAGATACGGAGATACAGAAAGTAAAGAACAAAAATGAAAGTATAAAAGAATCTAAAATAAACACGAGGAGAAAGAATGAAGAAAAAAAGGTGCGCAGTAGTGGGCGGTGAGAAGGGAAATGACAGAAGGAAGCAAGGGGTCAGAATAGGGGATTGGTGGGTAAAAATATGACAGGGGGACGGGAAGGGACAAGTAGAGTTGGCAGAGGCGGGTAGGAGTAAGAAGAAAAAAGAAGAGGAAAGACGTAGAGAGGAGAGGAAATGTAAACGAATAGAGGATTTCAGACCAGAAGGAAAAGCGAGTGCTAGAAGATTGGAAGAGACAGAAAGCAGAGACGTAGAAATAGAAGAGAAATAAAAAACCCTTGGGCAATTGAATGAGAATATTTCAAATTGTAATATTACGAAAATTTTTGATAATAGGTACATAACATTTTATAATTTAAAAAATTTGAAAATGAAAAAGTTTTGTTAATTTCTGGAACTGAAAATTTTGAAAAATGTGTAATTTTAAAAATATTGAATATTATATATTGATAATTTTAAGATATTCCAAATCTGTAAAATTAATAAATTTTGAAATATTGAACTTGAAAATTTCGTATACTTCAACAATATCAAACAATAATAAAAAATTGATAACGTTGAAAATTTTTAAACAATTGTAGATGTTAATCCTTTTCAAGATTTTTTTTAAATTGAAAATTTAGAAAATATAAAACTTGAAATAGACGAAAATTTAAAAAATGTTGAATATTTGTTTAATTTTGAAATTTTTAAAATTATGAAAATATTAAAACTCGAACTTTTCGAAATAATCGAAAATTTATAAAACAATTAATTGTTGAAAATAATTTCAAGTATGAAAATTTTGTAAATTTCTAAAACTGCAAATTTTAAAAATGTAAGTTGGAACATTTTGAGGGTTTTGAAAATTGGGTAATTTTGAAAATGTTAATGATTTTCAAACAATTGCAGATTTTGATAATGTCGCAGATATTCAAATATAAAAATTTTGAAAGTTATTAATTCGAAAATTTTGTATATTTGTAAAATATCTAGGTATAATTTACAAAATAGAAATATTGAAAATTTTTATAATTTTTAAAATTGTTTAATTTCGGAATTTAAGAATTAAATTTTCCTCCTCTTAAAGGCGCGTTTAGACTAGAACGGCCACGCACACGCACGGGCTGAGCCTTGATAAATGCTCAAGTGTAAACGTCTGTGCGCGAACATGCGTGAGCATGCGTAACCAATTAACTTCTGCGCGCGCAGCCACGAACGCGAGCCGATTGTTGTCGGTTTCTTGGCCTTGCTCAAAGGAACAACGTGCGTCGTGAATGCTCAGTTCGAACGTGTTTGTGGTTACTTTAACATCGTTGTGCGTCGACAGTCTTTAATTAGCATTATTTATTATTTTATTAAATATGGATTGGAGTGGTGATAATTGTCTTCAATTGATAGAAGAATATCGGAAATTTGAGATACTTTGGAATCCACCAACGCCTTTTTACCCTTCTTTTTTTAGATATTTCTTTTTTTTTAAATTAAAGAATACATAACAATCAACACTGCACTCGCAGTTTCCACAGACATTTTGGCACTGATCGTTTTATTACTGATTTGTCGTATACTATTAACGCACACTGACGCACAAGCAGAGCACTGAAAACAAGAACTCATGCGCCGTTGTGCGCGGGATCGTTAAAAACTAAAATGATGCAACGAATGGCAACGCACGCTGTTCGCGCACGTGCGTGTGCGTGGCCGTTCTAGTCTAAACGCGCCTTAAGGCGCGTTTAGACTAGAACGGCCACGCACACGCACGGGCTGAGCCTTGACAAATGCTCAAGTGTAAACGTCTGTGCGCGAACATGCGTGAGCATGCGTAACCAATTAACTTGTGCGCGCACAGCCACGAACGCGAGCCGATTGTTGTCGGTTTCTTGGCGCTGCTCAAAGGAACAACGTGCGTCGTGGATGCTCTGTTCGAACGTGTTTGTGGATCGTTGTGCGTCAACAGTCTTTAATTAGCTTTATTTATTATTTTATTAAATATGGATTGGAGTGGTGATAATTGTCTTCAATTGATAGAAGAATATCGGAAATTTGAGATACTTTGGAATCCCAAACATTCTGAATATTATGCCAAAAATAAGAAGCTTTTCACCCTTTTTACCCTTCGTTTTTTAGATATTTCTTTTTTTTTAAATTAAAGAATACATAACAATAAACGCTGCACTCGCAGTTTCCACAGACATTTTGGCACTGATCGTTTTATTACTGATTTGTCGTATACTATTAACGCACACTGACGCACAAGCAGAGCACTGAAAACAAGAACTCATGCGCCGTTGTGCGCGGGATCGTTAAAAACCAAAATGATGCAACGAATGGCAACGCACGCTGTTCGCGCGCGTGCGTGTGCGTGGCCGTTCTAGTCTAAACGCGCCTTAAGGCGCGTTTAGACTAGAACGGCCACGCACACGCACGGGCTGAGCCTTGACAAATGCTCAAGTGTAAACGTCTGTGCGCGAACATGCGTGAGCATGCGTAACCAATTAACTTGTGCGCGCACAGCCACGAACGCGAGCCGATTGTTGTCGGTTTCTTGGCGCTGCTCAAAGGAACAACGTGCGTCGTGGATGCTCTGTTCGAACGTGTTTGTGGATCGTTGTGCGTCAACAGTCTTTAATTAGCTTTATTTATTATTTTATTAAATATGGATTGGAGTGGTGATAATTGTCTTCAATTGATAGAAGAATATCGGAAATTTGAGATACTTTGGAATCCCAAACATTCTGAATATTATGCCAAAAATAAGAAGCTTTTCACCCTTTTTACCCTTCGTTTTTTAGATATTTCTTTTTTTTAAATTAAAGAATACATAACAATCAACACTGCACTCGCAGTTTCCACAGACATTTTGGCACTGATCGTTTTATTACTGATTTGTCGTATACTATTAACGCACACTGACGCACAAGCAGAGCACTGAAAACAAGAACTCATGCGCCGTTGTGCGCGGGATCGTTAAAAACTAAAATGATGCAACGAATGGCAACGCACGCTTTTCGCGCACGTGCGTGTGCGTGGCCGTTCTAGTCTAAACGCGCCTTAAGGCGCGTTTAGACTAGAACGGCCACGCACACGCACGGGCTGAGCCTTGACAAATGCTCAAGTGTAAACGTCTGTGCGCGAACATGCGTGAGCATGCGTAACCAATTAACTTGTGCGCGCACAGCCACGAACGCGAGCCGATTGTTGTCGGTTTCTTGGCGCTGCTCAAAGGAACAACGTGCGTCGTGGATGCTCTGTTCGAACGTGTTTGTGGATCGTTGTGCGTCAACAGTCTTTAATTAGCTTTATTTATTATTTTATTAAATATGGATTGGAGTGGTGATAATTGTCTTCAATTGATAGAAGAATATCGGAAATTTGAGATACTTTGGAATCCCAAACATTCTGAATATTATGCCAAAAATAAGAAGCTTTTCACCCTTTTTACCCTTCGTTTTTTAGATATTTCTTTTTTTTTAAATTAAAGAATACATAACAATAAACGCTGCACTCGCAGTTTCCACAGACATTTTGGCACTGATCGTTTTATTACTGATTTGTCGTATACTATTAACGCACACTGACGCACAAGCAGAGCACTGAAAACAAGAACTCATGCGCCGTTGTGCGCGGGATCGTTAAAAACTAAAATGATGCAACGAATGGCAACGCACGCTGTTCGCGCACGTGCGTGTGCGTGGCCGTTCTAGTCTAAACGCGCCTTAAGGCGCGTTTAGACTAGAACGGCCACGCACACGCACGGGCTGAGCCTTGACAAATGCTCAAGTGTAAACGTCTGTGCGCGAACATGCGTGAGCATGCGTAACCAATTAACTTGTGCGCGCACAGCCACGAACGCGAGCCGATTGTTGTCGGTTTCTTGGCGCTGCTCAAAGGAACAACGTGCGTCGTGGATGCTCTGTTCGAACGTGTTTGTGGATCGTTGTGCGTCAACAGTCTTTAATTAGCTTTATTTATTATTTTATTAAATATGGATTGGAGTGGTGATAATTGTCTTCAATTGATAGAAGAATATCGGAAATTTGAGATACTTTGGAATCCCAAACATTCTGAATATTATGCCAAAAATAAGAAGCTTTTCACCCTTTTTACCCTTCGTTTTTTAGATATTTCTTTTTTTTTAAATTAAAGAATACATAACAATAAACGCTGCACTCGCAGTTTCCACAGACATTTTGGCACTGATCGTTTTATTACTGATTTGTCGTATACTATTAACGCACACTGACGCACAAGCAGAGCACTGAAAACAAGAACTCATGCGCCGTTGTGCGCGGGATCGTTAAAAACCAAAATGATGCAACGAATGGCAACGCACGCTGTTCGCGCGCGTGCGTGTGCGTGGCCGTTCTAGTCTAAACGCGCCTTAAGGCGCGTTTAGACTAGAACGGCCACGCACACGCACGGGCTGAGCCTTGACAAATGCTCAAGTGTAAACGTCTGTGCGCGAACATGCGTGAGCATGCGTAACCAATTAACTTGTGCGCGCACAGCCACGAACGCGAGCCGATTGTTGTCGGTTTCTTGGCGCTGCTCAAAGGAACAACGTGCGTCGTGGATGCTCTGTTCGAACGTGTTTGTGGATCGTTGTGCGTCAACAGTCTTTAATTAGCTTTATTTATTATTTTATTAAATATGGATTGGAGTGGTGATAATTGTCTTCAATTGATAGAAGAATATCGGAAATTTGAGATACTTTGGAATCCCAAACATTCTGAATATTATGCCAAAAATAAGAAGCTTTTCACCCTTTTTACCCTTCGTTTTTTAGATATTTCTTTTTTTTAAATTAAAGAATACATAACAATCAACACTGCACTCGCAGTTTCCACAGACATTTTGGCACTGATCGTTTTATTACTGATTTGTCGTATACTATTAACGCACACTGACGCACAAGCAGAGCACTGAAAACAAGAACTCATGCGCCGTTGTGCGCGGGATCGTTAAAAACTAAAATGATGCAACGAATGGCAACGCACGCTTTTCGCGCACGTGCGTGTGCGTGGCCGTTCTAGTCTAAACGCGCCTTAAGGCGCGTTTAGACTAGAACGGCCACGCACACGCACGGGCTGAGCCTTGACAAATGCTCAAGTGTAAACGTCTGTGCGCGAACATGCGTGAGCATGCGTAACCAATTAACTTGTGCGCGCACAGCCACGAACGCGAGCCGATTGTTGTCGGTTTCTTGGCGCTGCTCAAAGGAACAACGTGCGTCGTGGATGGTCTGTTCGAACGTGTTTGTGGATCGTTGTGCGTCAACAGTCTTTAATTAGCTTTATTTATTATTTTATTAAATATGGATTGGAGTGGTGATAATTGTCTTCAATTGATAGAAGAATATCGGAAATTTGAGATACTTTGGAATCCCAAACATTCTGAATATTATGCCAAAAATAAGAAGCTTTTCACCCTTTTTACCCTTCGTTTTTTAGATATTTCTTTTTTTTAAATTAAAGAATACATAACAATAAACGCTGCACTCGCAGTTTCCACAGACATTTTGGCACTGATCGTTTTATTACTGATTTGTCGTATACTATTAACGCACACTGACGCACAAGCAGAGCACTGAAAACAAGAACTCATGCGCCGTTGTGCGCGGGATCGTTAAAAACCAAAATGATGCAACGAATGGCAACGCACGCTGTTCGCGCACGTGCGTGTGCGTGGCCGTTCTAGACTAAACGCGCCTTAAGGCGCGTTTAGACTAGAACGGCCACGCACACGCACGGGCTGAGCCTTGACAAATGCTCAAGTGTAAACGTCTGTGCGCGAACATGCGTGAGCATGCGTAACCAATTAACTTGTGCGCGCACAGCCACGAACGCGAGCCGATTGTTGTCGGTTTCTTGGCGCTGCTCAAAGGAACAACGTGCGTCGTGGATGCTCTGTTCGAACGTGTTTGTGGATCGTTGTGCGTCAACAGTCTTTAATTAGCTTTATTTATTATTTTATTAAATATGGATTGGAGTGGTGATAATTGTCTTCAATTGATAGAAGAATATCGGAAATTTGAGATACTTTGGAATCCCAAACATTTTGAATATTATGCCAAAAATAAGAAGCTTTTCACCCTTTTTACCCTTCGTTTTTTAGATATATCTTTTTTTTTAATTAAAGAATACATAACAATAAACGCTGCACTCGCAGTTTCCACAGACATTTTGGCACTGATCGTTTTATTACTGATTTGTCGTATACTATTAACGCACACTGACGCACAAGCAGAGCACTGAAAACAAGAACTCATGCGCCGTTGTGCGCGGGATCGTTAAAAACCAAAATGATGCAACGAATGGCAACGCACGCTGTTCGCGCACGTTCGCGCACGTTCGCGCACGTGCGTGTGCGTGGCCGTTCTAGTCTAAACGCGCCTTTAAGGCGCGTTTAGACTAGAACGGCCACGCACACGCACGGGCTGAGCCTTGATAAATGCTCAAGTGTAAACGTCTGTGCGCGAACATGCGTGAGCATGCGTAACCAATTAACTTGTGCGCGCACAGCCACGAACGCGAGCCGATTGTTGTCTGTTTCTTGACGCTGCTCAAAGGAACAACGTGCGTCGTGGATGCTCAGTTCGAACGTCTCTTAGTTTGGTATTTGCCTTCGTAATTTTTGGACCGATCAAACTCAGTAAAAATTCAAAATCCACCAATGCCATCCTTGTAAAGTTTTTGAACTCATTACTGCCTATATTAAACAGTAAACAGCGCATCAAATCAAATGTGTACCGCCATATTGAGCTCTCCTACGATGCAGTTGTGTGATCCACCAACGCCTTTTTATCCTTCTTTTTTTAGATATTTCTTTTTTTTTAATTAAAGAATACATAACAATAAACGCTGCACTCGCAGTTTCCACAGACATTCTGGCACTGATCGTTTTATTACTGATTTGTCGTATACTATTAACGCACACTGACGCACAAGCAGAGCACTGAAAACAAGAACTCATGCCCCGTTGTGCGCGGGATCGTTAAAAACCAAAATGATGCAACGAATGGCAACGCACGCTATTCGCGCACGTTCGCGCACGTGTGTGTGCGTGAACGTTCTAGTCTAAACGCGCCTTTACAACAGCGCGCATAGCGTATCCGTATAGCGAAAAAGGTATAAAAGAAACTAAAATAAACACGAGAAGTCTCTTCCATAAACTTTAATTCGTCTATTTTGCAATTTAAGAAAAGCAAACAAGGACAGTTGTCGCATTTCTATGATAATGAATTATCCAACATGTTCACTATTTTTTTTATCCAAAGAAAATCGTCCTTGGCTGACAAAAACAAATTACATTACAATTAGTAGAAAATATCCACGAAAATAAAGTAAAACGCACAATGCAAAATATATTTAGTATTATGCTTCATATGCAAATTCGTATGTTTTATAATGAGGATGTTGCAATTATTCGACTATTCAAATTTAGACAAAAATGATACTGGCGAATAAACATAGAAATTTTTTTTACCAACCAACGTAATGATGACATCCACTTTCGATTGTTTTTACTGTTTCTTAAGCGCAAATTCATTAAAAATTTACCTAGATGAGTAGAAATCTTATGTTGCTACGTATGTAAGTTTGGTAAAAAAAACTGAAATAAATAATTTGGAACAGAAAAAAAGTGTTCAGAACATAGCAGCAGTCAATTTCGACTATTTTGACGGTTTCTGTTATTTCATTTCGCAATTTCGATAAAAGTTTAGTTAACATGTTATGTTTTGTGTAAATTTGTAAAAGCATACGGAAGAAATGATCGAGAACAGAAAACACCTATTCAGCATTATGATTTTAATTCGAACATGAATATTAACGATGTTTTTCTGTTGTTTTTGTTTTGCATTAGTTTGCCATGAATCATTTTACTAAGAAAAATCACTTGGTTAGTTCGAAAAGGTTAAAGATAAAAATATGGTACAAATGGGCGAGGGTCCCACTTTACAATAAGAAATAAAGCATGCTACTTGCCCCAACAGTTATTAATAGGATCGGAATACGCGTAATACTGCAGCTTGCATCGCTATATACCATATTTGTGACCTCTACTGAAAAGTCATAATGCTTATAGGAATACACGTGTACATAGTTAGACTCCAAGAAAATGTCCTGTTCTGTTCCCTCTCTCATACGAAATGAATGCAAAAATCACCATGTTGTAATTAAAAATCCCGAACTAACACTTGTAATTGATTTTCACTGAAAAAGCTTTTTCAAAATTACAGAACATCAGAAACCAAAAACAATAATCGTTATTCAAATATTTGGTGGAGGGGAGGAGGAAGAGGAGAATGAAGCGGGAGGGGGGGGAGGAGAATGAGAATGGGTAGGGGGAGGAGGAGGCGGAGGAAGAGTCCCCGTCCTATATTACTAAATTCAAAGTTTAGTTTAGAATGTTGTTCTGCTTTCACTGACAAGCAATTTAGCTCTAACGCGAATTTTTTATCATTTAAATAAAGTTGTCCATTTTCCATTTTCAAAAACCATAGAAAGCGTTGCAGTGCAATTAGGGCATTTTGGAAATAATCAAATTATAGCGCCATTTGGGCTAGTTGAGGAATTAAAATTGTTTTTGACAATTTAAATATAAAAAATATATTCTTTCTAACGCACAAAAAATGTATTTTAAATATGTTAAATCTGAAAAAATAATTATGCAGATTGATGAAACTTTTTTTTTTTTGTAGTCAAATTCTGTAGACATAAAGGTTTTACTTGCTCACACGAGGTGGCGCCCCCGTCGTGCTAGTATTACACACATTGGCATCACTCGATGTATAAATGTCGCATTTTAATTACCGAAAATACTTAATTAACTAAGTTATGGTATAAGAGAGTTATATAATTGCCTTGAGTCCAATTATTGTTTACACAAACATAATAATAAGCAAAATTATTTTTTTCAAATTACAAACACATTTCAAAATAAATTTTTGGGCATGTTAGTTATTTTTTCCCTAAATACAAAAAACTGTATGCACCAAAAATTGTTTTTTTTTAAATAATTGTTTTTCTTAATATTTTGAATTAATTGTGTGGTAGGCACATGATGAAACTTTATTAATAAATATTCAACTATTACAGATTAATAGTTTATTAATAAAATAAAATAAAACACTTGGTAATTGTATCACAATTTGAAACTATTACCAAGTGTTTTATTTTATTAATAAACTATTAATTTTTAATAGTTGAATATTTATTAATTGTTTTCTCATAACCAAAAAATTATTCAGAAAATTAAAAAAAATCTAATTAAATCCTTAACTGTCTTACCATAACAAGACGACTAAAAATTGCATCTCGTAAAGATTTATCACTATAACAAATGGCGGAACCTTGCATGTGGGTGCGGTTTAATGGGTGTTTTCAGCAAAAATGTATGTTGCTCTCACTTCTGTTGGTATAATTTCATCATTTATAGCTTACTTTATTTCTAGCAGGTCGGAAATTTATATTTATCGCGCTGCCAACAAACAAATACATACCTGACAAATTCCGCCATTAATTGACCTACACATTGGGAGCTCGACTACGTTCCTCTTATTATTAATAATGTTTACTACAAAACTGTTAACTACAAATTATAAATGCTGCTGTAGGTCGCGAGTAACCAAGTCACAATTTTAAAATAACTTCCGCCACGGCACTTCTACACTTTTACTTTTGACTTACCCTTTACAAACAAAAAATGTTTGTAAGTTATATTTTGGTTGCGTTATGTTGCCGAAATTGCAACTAGCAGTTAACGATTTTTTTTATTTTTGTTAACAGCTTGCATCCGAACATAAAATTCACACTAGAAACTGAACAAAGTGGGCTTATTAACGTTTTCGAATGAAATTTAATCATAATAATTAATTCAAACAATAAACTTGAATAGTCTGTTTACAAAACCAAATGATTCTTATTAATCATAAAAAACATAAATCAGCAGCGTACAGATCTATGATACACAGTGCTTTAACGGTCCCTTTAGATAAAATTAATTATAATAGAGGAAGTTCAATTATTAAACGAATTGCATATTGCAGTAATGGTCCGCAATCATTATAATACTCCACTTATTGATGAATTACATAAAGAAAAAGATTAAAAAGCAGCTATCTGATACAATTAAATACGCCTCGATTCCAAATTTTGGCGATGAATGGGGAAAACTTGCAAACATTAGAAACAAAACAAATTGTAAAACAACTAAAATCGTTTTAAACACTTTGTCTAACTCTAAGGAAAAACGAGATAATTTGCTAAAATCAGGCTATCACAAATTAAATTGATCCCATTGTAGTTTTGTTTATATAGGCCAGAAAATTGGAAATTTTGATATTAGGTACAAAGAATACGTACATTGTTACAACACCCACATAAATCCAATGACGTTAAACACTTATTAGAACACAATCATTTAATGACATCTAATAACAATATAAAATGGTTACGCTTTCGTGATGATAAACGTAAATTAGATTATACTAGAAGCTTTTGAAATTCACAAACATTTAAAAACTGTACCTTTACTGAATGAGCAAATTGATCGCTTAAGTTTGCCATTATTAGAAGTTTTGGTATTAGAAATCAAGTCATCTGCCATCAACCAAAATCAAGTCGTCGAGTTCTATTGTTCCTATGGCAACAGCAACTGTCTACTTTTAATGGTGCCGTTGATGACGTGTAAACACTTTGAAATACCTATAATGCTAAAATTAAAACCTGTTGAAGTTATTAATTATTTTATTTGGGCTTATTTAGCAGCAATTTTTACACAAATTCAAGCAACGGTTTTGCCGAATTTATATTTAATTTTTGGAGACGCAACCACTTGTAACCCACGAAAAGAATTAAATACCATTAAATTTGAATAGCGATTAAAAAAAATATTTAATAACCAATTTAAACAAAGCACTTGAACTAACTAATAATAAATACTTTCTAGCGAGGAAAAGCGGACAAGACAAGAATATTCAATTAAGGCTCGGAAATAATTACAACGTTAATTTTACAACTAACAACTACTGTTATAATAAACTAAAATCCACGCAGCAGTATAATTTAAAGTGGTTTCCAACGATGAATTATGAGCAAAATTAGAACTAACAACAATTACATTTAATAATTACAAGTTGCATGCATGCCGTTTACTCGAATTTACTTTTATCTACTGCTTTATTCTAATTATATGCAAACTACGCGTTTCTGAAATGAAATATTATTAACTAAATCATGTACGATCAGAATTCATAATAATATTGAGATCTTAACATCAACAACTTAATTGATGTTGGTAATGACTTTAACGTTTCCTTATTATTGTGCTGAGGGTCGGGACGGAAGTTGCTGCCGGTTTTATAATTTAACCGACACCACAGTCGCTACTACATTCTAAACTCATGAATAAACTTTTAAATCTGACAGGAATAAAAAACATTACTTTGAGGAATTTAATTTAAGGAAACCTAAGGTTAATATTTCCCCCCACCCTTTTTGGCTTGCAAATTTTATTTCCGCTATTGTTGTTTCCGCAATAATAAAGGAATCGAATTTTTCCCCTTAATTTACGTGTGGAGGATATGTGAAAATATTTTCGGCTGCTAACTGCACTTGTTTACTTATAGCCGTGTCGACCGACAATTCTAAACGAGTTGTAACGCGTAAGTTAACGCATGTCGTACGTCTAATCGTATGCAGTAACTGTTTGGGCTAGAATTTTATATTATGGTAGGGCGGCAAAGCTAAAAAAATCTGTAGGTACTTGGGAAAGCAATTTTGAATTTTGGTACAATTACAGGGGACAACCTGGACATCTATTACCGAAGGAGCGCCAGCCCAAAATGGCTGCCGTTTTCAAAATGGCGGCTTCACTGTAAAAATTGTATTTCAATAAATTCCTGGCAAAATACCGTGTAAAACAAATTTTTTTGAATAAAAAAACATATATTTCCATTTAGAAACTTATTTAAAAAAAATATGTACAGAGTGTTCTTAAATAAAGACAGAAAAAATGACGTTTTATTTAATATGTCAAAGTAAAAAGAAAATATAATGTTAACGTTACAAGAAACACGCATAATGTTAAAACAAAATTGAATTTTTGATTATATTCACGCAGGAAATTCAAATTTCTAAAATAAATCGCGAGTAAACTGCCCATATTTGAAAAGTTATAAGAAAACATTTATAAAGAAAAGTTGTTCAAAACCATTAGATGCTGGCTATCAAAAATCGCCATAACTGTTTTATTTAATATATTAGAAATAAAACAATTAATAACTTGTGTAAACATGTTGAAATACGAACTAGACTAAAATAAATACCTGTTGAAGTTATTAATTGTTTTATTTATATTATATTAATATGAACTTCACGAACTCAACCTCAGACTTAGTAATACGCTGCTTTATTCGACCATTTTCAATAGATTACCCAATATAAACAACCTTCTATTCACAAGAAACTTATATACCGTATGTTTAGTTGTTCATAATTGGTAAAAAAGAGTGCAACATTTCACCTAGATTTTCTTATGTTTTGGATATTGTTACTTATGGTATTTACAAAAGTACATTTGTATAATATTGTACCGTCCAATGAGTGTTCAAGTCGCTCCACTCGTATCTGCGACTCGATCCCTGCCGCGCGTACACTGGTAAATACTGAGTTCTCCACGTGGAGCATTAGCAGCCGTTGATAGTCGCCAGTTCAGCGAGCGGCACTAAAACCCACGCCACTAACGTCCTAGTTTGTGCCTGTGGGCACATCGTATTGTATTTAGAACCGAAAATTTTTTGGGAGAATTTGTTTTTGATTTTGTTTTAAAATTGAAAATTTTTGGATTCAAAATTTTTCAAAAATTTTCAATAAATTTAATAATTGCTTAAAAATGTTTGAAATTTTCACAGTTTTTAAATTTTTAAAGTATTTTAGAAGTGACTTGTCAAAATTGCTTGCAGGCGTGTAACCAATAAATAATAAATTTAACTTTTTTTAAGAAATATGACGACAAAATTATTTAATTGATAAGTTGCTAACACGCTGGGTCAATATTGTATTAGTTACGTGCTTAATCTTGGAATAAGAACGTTGTGAAAAAAATATAAAAGAAAAACAAAACAAAATAAATATTTTGTACGTATACCCCTATAACAATGTCTCCATCGTAAATAGTGATAGGCTGGTTTATACTTTGCAAACCGAAATTAATTAATTTTTGAAGTAACACATTTAGATTGTCTTAAACTTCAATCTTACATTTTATTAGAAATTTTAGCTTTACAGTTGATGCTGTCAAATTTACAAACAGGATTTATTTCACTTTCTTACAATTATAAATACAACGTCGACACACACCGACCTTATAAGGTTTTAAATTCCAAAGTCTGTTTTCCACATTCTACCAAAATAAAATTAACATTTAAGTGGTGTTACATTTTTATTTTGCTCCAATTTTACTTTTTATGGTTGCACACAACACGTAATTTTTAATGTAAAACGATAAAGTTTCTTTTTGCCTATTTTGAAACATAAAAACTTTTTCTTACATAACCTGTCATTTAAATGTCTAAATTCTCTGTAGCTGACGGTGTGGATGTTAATACTAATTTGAATTTTTTTCCTTATTTTTCTTAACTTTGTACAGGGTGTATTAAAAATTGGTACAATCATTAAAATCAATAATAGATTAGTGGAAGTAGGGTTCAGTGCTACCAACCATGTTTCAAAAATTGTTTGAGTTTTTTTAAATTAAAAAATAAAATATAATAATAGTATATTATAGACCAACGTAGAGAAGACATTTTTCTCAGCCGAGCAGAGTTATTTCCCGAGATGCGAAGCATCGAGGGAAATAAGTTGCGATGCTGATAAGTCTTCTCTACCGTGGTTTATATATTATTTTTTCCACTACTAGCACCTTTATTCCTTTTATAATTAATTGATTTTACATTAATAAAAAATAAAATTACAAATGCAAATATGCACAAAAATAAAGTAGCTTTGCTTGAAAACAAGAGTATAGTTAATTTCAATTGACATTTATGTAAAATATACACTGTCTATAAAGTAACCCCCCCCCCTAACTAACTTTTGAACGACTTAATATTTTACTAAAAAATTTGGTGTGCTTTAATGGGAAATTAAATATTATTTTTTAGCTCATAATTAAATAATGTATCATTTAAAATGGCGGCTGGGCGCCATTTTGAAATTTTTTTTTAAATAGAAAGGGGGGTCGAGTGGCACCTCATTTGAAAGGTCTTTTAGTTCTGCGTCTGATCCTAGAGTTTCAAAGAAAAATATTTTGCCATAACAAAATGACAAACGTTTGAAGTAAAGAAGTCTATTCAAAAAAACTAAGAATTAAAGCTTAAATTAATTAAATTAAGTGTTCGAAATGATTACCATTCACTTCTTGGCACATAAAAAGTCGGTTATGAAATTCCTGCCTTACATTTTCATAAGTTTCTGGAGTGACATTTCTGTAAAAAACGCATTACAGAAGTTTGCAGAAATATCACTCCAGAATCTTATGAAAATGTGAGGCAGGAATGTCATAACCGACTTTTTATGTGCCAAGAAGTGAATGGTGAACATTTCGAACACTTAATTTCATTTGTTTTTGCTTTAATTCTTAGTTTTTTTTTAATAGACTTCTTTATTTCAAACGTTTGTCATTTTGTTATGGCTAAATATTTTTCTTTGAAACTCTAGGATCAGACGCAGAACTAAAAGACCTTTCAAATGAGGTGCCACTCGACCCCCCTTTCTATTTAAAAAAAAATTTCAAAATGGCGCCCAGCCGCCATTTTAAATGATACATTATTTAATTATGAGCTAAAAAATAGTATTTAATTTCCCATTAAAGCACACCAAATTTTGTAGTAAAATATTAAGTCGTTGAAAAGTTAGTTAGGGGGGGGGGGTTACTTTATGGACACAGTGTATATTTTATAATAGTGGTTATAAAATGTCCAATTTTGATGATTTGAGTGAATTTAAAGATTGGTAGCAATTGTTTTCATTATTAACCAGTAGTTAAAAATGAAATATTATTAACCACTAGGAAAGAAATTTATCTTCCTGGCTCTAAAACAAAGTAAATAATGATATCGTTTAATGCTAGTAGTGGAAAAAATTTTGTTTGAGAACTGCTGAGACTGATAGAAAATGCATTTAAACTTGGTTATTCTTATTACTTATCACTTTATCAGATAAATTGTGATTTAAATCCAATGTGGCAAAAACGTAAAAACTTACCTTGCATGCGGTAACGATAAGAAACTACATACATTAATATTTCCTACTCTCTTCTTCAGTTTTGGTTTTTCTACCAATAACATGTCTTTGAACTCAAAGTTTTAATATTATCCCGCAGTACTCAGCCAATTTTGGGTCAAATTTTAAAATATTTATTTTTTCCTGCCTTAAAGATTTTTCCTAGCGTAAAGATCTCTTTAGGAAACAATTTTTTTTTTCTGGTTTGTATACTTATACTGTAATCTACTGTGGGTTTTGATATTTGTACCTATTTTTGATATACCTAAATTTCATTTAACTGAACTTTTTTTCGTTAGTGGTTAAAGTGTGCTTGCTGGGTTGAAGTTGGCAGGAAAATATATCTTTTTAATTACTTAGACATGTGTTTGTTTGCCGATATTTTATTTAGAGCACTAAAGCACTAAAGATTGGCAATAGGTTTTTATGTTAGTGCTTAAAGTGTGCCTGCTAAGCCTGAAGCTGGCAGGTGATTGCGTTTTTTTAATTACTCGGAAACGTGTTGTTTGTTGATTTTTTTGGTACGGCCAAAGGACACTAACGATTGACGGAATTGCTGTCGTTAGTGCTTTCATTAACCTGCCAACTTCACGGACCCAATCTTTAATATTGAAATTATTACATTCCTGAAAATTGGAGTTCATGTCGAAAACGTTCACATGAAACCAAAAAGCTTTTTTATTCAAAACGTCTATTTAATTGTACTTACCAATATCCAAAACATACTGTACGTTCCAAAAAAAAAAGTACAGGTTTATTAACTCTTCTGTTATTTATTTTAGACAACTTCTGTTCATAAGTATCGTATAGGACCACATTTTCTACCAAATTCATCTTCCGGAAATACTCGGAATTGGCATCAACTTTGCTTTTTTATTTAGTTATATTTTTAAATATTCTTCAAGGAGATTTTCATTACGAACAACAATAATATGTATTTTGTCTTTTCGTAATGAAAAGCTGCTTCGGAGTATTTAACAATATACAGGGTGTTTTATTTAAAAAAGCAAAGTTGATGCCACTTCCGAACATTTTCATACAAAATTTCGCCTTTAACTTTATGCTTTTAAGGTGATAAATTTGACTTTCGGCAAATTATAAGTTCGAGCATTTTTTTTGTAGCGAACGGTGTATTTAAAAAAAAGCAGAATTCTATTTTCACAAAAATGGCGTTTGACTTTAAGCTGATAAATTTAACTTTACACATAAAATTACATTTCTGTAAAAAATTGTCAATTAAAGCCTCCTTAACTTGAAGTTTTTTTTTTTTAGTATTCAAATGTGTTATGAAAACTGATCTTTTTTCTTAAATCAATCTGTAAAATCAAAACATTTTGAAAACATCATCAAAATAAATCTATTTCTATATAGAACAGTAACAACTTAAAGTCGTGATGTTTCACGATTCACGAACACTAATTAGGAAAGCAGTTGCTTGTAATCAGTGTGTGGATTATGTTAATCGATCTAATTAATTTTAATCTATTACACGCGGTGCTTAGCATGCAAAAAATACACGCTTCATACTCGCTTTAGAGGTGTAACAGGTCAGTTTTTATTACTGAGAGCAACACAATTTCAATTTAAATTAATCTAAAAAGTTTTCGAACCCAACAAATACAAAAATGCTAATTTTTCCAGTGGCGTAGACAACAAAGGGCCAGAACAAAATTACTTCATAATTTTTTTTCTATTGTCTACATCACCGCCTCTAAAAAAAACAATTCAAAATACTATTACTCACTTTCCGAACAGCGGATGCCATAAATGTTTTTGGGATTCTTGCATGTGCGCCGTCATATCTTCAATGCTGGCCGTCGTACTACCAACTTCAGGAATGTCGTCGAACTTGAGAGATTTCGCGAAATTATCACCGCAAAAGTTTTGTTTACCGGCTCTCGATTTGCCAGCGTTTACTCCGGAGAGGTCCATGGGTTGCGTCACGAAATCCGTTGCACTCGCTTTCTTAAAGCTCTCATGAGACGACAAACTTTTATTTAAGCCGTCGAGGGGGTTAAAAGCGGGCGTTTTTGATTTATGATTGTTCACGAGCGAGCCCAATTTTTGATTATACGAATTGTACCTTTGATTTGCCATTCTAGAGCCGTAGAAATTGTTAAAGTTGGCCATTTTTGCATCACAGTTGGTTGAAGACGAAGGTGGAGAAGCTTTCCCGTTGCTCTTGGGATACATCGGGTTCTTCTGGGATAAAAGCGCGTTGAACTGAGGTATTTGAAGGTTATGCCTCATGTTGGGTGGTTGATAAGTTGCAGGTACGTTCATGAAAGGGTGCTGCATGTTATGCAAAGCCGGATTATTTTGATGATACATCGACGAGGAAAATGAATGATTTTTACTATTTGATGATGACGATGATGAATATTTATGACTAGAACCTTGATGACCCTTCGACATTTTTTCCATGTACTCCCTGTACGCGTTGTTATTGCAATGCCTTTCGAATTTGTTCGCCCTTTGCAGGCTCGAATGGCCGGGGGTGTCGTGCCATATGGGAAGTTCGAACGGATTGCTAGGTGGTTGAACAGGAAAACCCTGTGGTTGCGGAAACCTATTCATGGCCAGCATTTGCGTTACATCGGGAACTTGATTAGAATACGGTGGAAACGCCGAGCTGAGCATTTTGAAAAAATCAGCTCCATTACCGAACGCCATTGCGGCCACTTCCAGTTGCTGCAAATATGGCAACCACATCATTTGATTAAGGGCGTTCGAGTTCGCCAAATTCATATCATTGCATAATTCGTTCATCCGCCCCATTTCCTTTCCCGTCGACGCATGTCCTTGTTTCGCGTGGTGTTTCGTGCTCGGCTTCTCCTTTTCTACGCTGCTCTTTAAATTCACTTCCGATTCCGCCTTTTTAACCGGCGGCGCACTGTTATTGATTTGTTTAACCTTCTCGGCCGACAACGAAAGGGTTTGTTTTCTTATGATCGTTTCCAGCTGCTCCAGAGTTATGACCAAGATATCGGGATCCTGGAGTAAATGAGGAAAAGCGAGAGCTTCCGGTAGCCTTAATTCGGGACGTTGTGCAAGAAGTCGTGGAATTTCCTTCCCGGGTGTCATTAGGATGTGGCTCAATCTATCCTTGGGGACCAGCATTGGGTCAGGAAGATTTACGTTTGGATCTGAATGTAATTGTTTTAGCTGCGTGAGGGCGTCAGGTTCGGACTCGGACGTTAACAGCTCGAGTAGTCTCGACGTTTCGGGTTTGGTGTTTTTCTGTTGAGCTCTCGATTCATCTTTGGGGTTGGGTTGGGTCGAATTAGCAATATTAGCGTCCAAGATGGTTCTTAAAGTGATATCGTCTAATTTTACTTTTTTCGGTTCGGGTTCACCGTCTCGTCCGCTAGAAGAATTAACTTCTTCTGAACATGTAACGGTGGGACTTGCTGATTTTCTACATTTTCCAAAATCCAACGGTTCTTTTTGTCTCGTTATGGTGACTTCCGAGTTTAGCGAAATTTTTTGCGAAGTTGATGAAAGTAAAGATTCTAAATAGGCCGTTTTATTAGACATTTGAACGTCTGGTGAATGTGGTACTGCGGGTAGCCCACTGGGTTGCGGCGACTGGATCGTTTCAGAGCATCTGGAGGAAGGTCGGGGGCTTACAGGACTTTTGATTTTATTTTTAGGTAAGCTCAAATCTGTCGGCATTAAATCGTCGTCGGGTAAATTTATCGTTAGGCATTCGACTTTTTTCGATGTGCTTAAATCTGTTGGTTTGTCTTCATTGGTGATTGTGGTCGTGGTCGTCGTCGTGGTGGTGGTAGTGGTGGAACCCACCGTTCGGTCGGACTCGGAAGGTTCTACTGAAGGTTCTTCCTTAAGGTCAGTTTTAATGTCGACGTCTTCTTCTTCTTCTTCTTCTTCTCCTTCTTCCTCTTCTTCCTTATCTAGGAAAACCTCGTAATTGTAAGATGTTAGGGTGTCGTCGGTTAGTTCGGTGTTAGGATTGGGTTTTTCGTCCTCTTTCAAGGAAATGTCTTCTATCGCATCGTTTATTTCGACGCATAACACGTCGGGGCTTTGTAGAGATTGCTCTAGTCTCGTTAGGATGTCATCCATTGCCAAGTTATTTTCATCGTCTTCGTTATAATCACAGTCGTCGTCTTTTTCCTCATCGCTATCAAAAGTGTCACCGGGTGTAATAACTGGGAGTTCGGTTAGGGTCGCGTTGGAATCCTCAATTTTCGAGGTGTCTATACTTACTTCAGTTTCGGTGTCGTCGCACGTTTTCATGTCGACAGACTCGCACCACGCTTCCGTCTGTATTTGTTGATTAAACTCTAATTCCGCTACAGCAAGTAAATTGTCTAGGGGACTGACGTCACATACTTTACTCGCACTACACTCCACTGTCGAGGCCTGCGCGCTGTAATCGTGATCAACGGAAGTGTTTACATTTTCAGTAGCATCGTCCGTTGTTGCAACTGCAAATTGTTCCGGAGAAGGGGAACAGGGTTTCCTGTGGACCTGGATCGTATGGGACGGCAGATGAGATTCAATGTTGACGGGCACGTTCCAGGTGGGCGGTTCTACAACGTCCTGTTCTACGAGATCTTGTTCGACGTGGATTTCGTCCACCTGGACAGCCGCCGATTTCCTCTTAACCTTGTGGTGGTGGTGATGGCTTTTCCGTATTTTACGGGTATGGTGCTCATCCTCGGGAGCTACTGCCGCCGCCTTTAAATTGGGCACGAGAGTCTCTGTCCGCGGAATTGCGCGCCATCCCTGAGCGGTCTTCGTCAAAACAATGCGGTTCCTCTTGTCGTAATCCTCGCATTTCACGTCCACGATGTGCGTGTCTTCCTGACGGACCCAAACGAATATGGGGTTTACGCGCGGGTTAACGCACTTGTCTTCCTCTGTGTTTGCTGGAGTGGTTTCGCGACGTTTGCTAACCGAACGTTTTCTGCCGCCCCTGTGTTCGCCGCGTCTTCTATCTGATTTACGATGACGCTCGGCTTTCCCGGATGGCGCTTGCGGGGTGGTGTTGCAACCACGTGACCGCCGCGCGATATCGATCAGGTCGACGGAAGGTTGAGATCCTGTCCGCCGTGAGCGCTGCTCGCCCATAACCTCCTTTTGGACTGCGCAGGGAGTGCACTCCCTCAGGTCGTTGTTGTTGCTGCACGATGGACTTTTGCGAAGAGCTGATATCGGTATGAGGCCCGGCACGGGAGGCAGAGAGCCGCAGCTCATTGCACTCTCAGCCACCTCGCTCCTCGCACATTCCACCACACACCACCACTGCACTCACGTCTTCTTCGTCTTCCCCGTGTCTTGGTTAAACAAATCCATCCACCATAGTCGACAACATCGTTTAAATGTCACCCCGTCGCGCCGACCTTTACATTTAAGCAACACCCGTCACAACACACTATATTATGTAATATTGTTACATGCACACACACGCGTATTAAACACGTACGCGTTTAATAAATCGCAATACCCCTAATAATGGGGTCACAGCACGGTAACACAGAAACATATCTACATAACGCAACACTCGAACAACTGACAAACTATATGCCGCAAGTGCTGCTGCTCCACTATGAGAATTTATACGAGAACGGCCGAACGGGTACGATGTCGGGTCTCTGACGTCGTACACGTTTCCAGTTCAAGATTTTACTTGGAGTTTGTTGGCCCGTGGGTGGGATCTGCTGTTTGATCGACCGCCCATGCCGCGCCCACCTCCCTTGCGCCCTTCCGTGTCGGGTTGGCAACCCAACAGCGAACTCATCTCGTGGAAGTGAACGTAACTAAACGTATTGAGTAGTAACCTTGACTCTATGTTCACACCCTTTACTGCTGCTGTGCTTCGTACGAAACGAAATCAAGTACAGTCGACATAAGCTTTACTTAATACTTTATACGCATACACACGTTGCTTTGTGTAATAACGAGGCGTTTGTAAAACTGAATAATAATAATTAACAGGAGAATTCGTTACAAACGCAATTGTAAATTAATGTTCGCTGGTTTATTTACTTTATGTGTGGTTGCTTATTCCATTGTTTGGCGTTTTAGTTAATAAAAAACTAAATTGTTATGACTGGCGTTATTGTAATTGCTTATACATTGCTCAACTTTAATTGCAATTAAATGTTTAACATTTAACCAAAGGTTTATGACGCGTTGTACGCAATTTTTATCACATAAATTTGCTCTAGTTTATTGTTACAAATAAAACCTAAAAACATGCCGTGCGTGTTAACAGTGCCTGTACCTAGCTGATACTTCATTTAAGCTGTATTTTATCAATTAAGTATCAATAAATTTTGTTAGTTGATAACAATTTCTGTCAATAAGACCAGCCGATACTGATTCTATCAAAGAACTGATTTTTCTTCCGTCATGTGTCCATCGTCTCTACAAAAATAAAAACAATTAAGTGATTTGATTGCGGTTATCCTTTCATTACAAAAAGTGTCAGGAAGTATTATTGCAAAAAATCGAATTGAACTACCAAAATTTAAGTATAATTTTTCCACTTTTTAAAGATAATTAATAGAAAAATCCGATGCAGAAATCATTTGATTCGTAAAATAATTATAAAATTCAGTTATTATACGTTGATTTTTAAATGGTTCATATAAATTCAAAAATTCTCGTTTAATTATAAGAAAAATTCCAGAAGAAAACAAGCCGTGAAGATGTCTTGTGGATCCGACGACGAAACGTCGAAAGCCAAGATGGTATGTAAATGTACACACTTTACACGGTCGCAGAAGTTGATATTTAGGCTATTCACAAAAAAAGTTAATGTTGTGTAAAAAGCGGACAGTATCTAAATTGGCTATCATTGGAAATTCAAAATATAGAATCACTACTGAATTAGAATTTATTATAGGGAATTTTATTGTTGAAATTTTTTCTTTAAAATTAAAAAATCTAATAAATGTAAGCGGTGTCGTAATTAGAAAATCCGCTACCCCCCTGCAAAAACTTCAAAAAGATCTGGCTTATTAAGTATTACAATTTTACGTATAGGTATATACTATACTAAACACATACAATTTGTAGTATGAAAAAAAAACTTTATATAATAATATATAATAATTTTCCTTAACGTGCTTGGTAAGAAATGGCGCCACATCGTCAAAAAGAAGACCTAATCAATTTTTGTTTCATTTTTGATAATTTGAATTATAATTTTTGTAGGTTATAGTGTTGCAAAATTACACCGATAAGCGACAAATATCAGATGATGGCTCACTTTAAATTAAAATGCTTTCATAAACGGATTTCTGCCTTAAACTGTCGAAAAGTTAGTTTTTAATTAATGGAATTAAGAACAATTCAACATAAAGTAATATAATTTATATGGTTTATTTATTTATTTATTTATTCTGATGCCATCTACAGAAAAAAAATTCCAACTACAGGTGGCAACCCATTACAATAAAATCAAATCAAATCAAATGTGTGCATGACAGCAATAACAAAAAGAGAAAGAAAAAAAAAGAAAAATTTGACATTGTACTCTTATTAATTAATAAATAATATATTCTGATAACATAATTTAAAAGAAATAATAATATAATTGTGATAATAATAATGACAATAACATTGTACTCGTTTTAATTAATAATTAACATGTTCGAGTAGCAGAATTTAAAAAAAGAAAAGTAGGTATTATGCAAAATGGATTTTTATCTGAGAAAGAGAATTAAGTTAATGAATTATGTTAATATAGATATTATCTTAGTGAAGTCTGTGAAGGCAGGCGTTTTTAAATTGTTTGAATGTCAATGAAAAAATATCGACGGAATTTAGTAATAGTAAGTACTGCTATTTAACAGTATATGCAAATAAAATGATTTAAACCAGGGCCGTTCGATACAGGGGAGCATTCGGGCACGTAACTGATATTTATTGGTAGGGTGGGTCCTTGCTGGGCCAAAGAAAACGTAGGTGGGCCGCCCCTTACCATATACCTGCAATAAATGATAACGTACTAACTCACTTTCGTGCAAATCTTATTTAACTATCACTCATGCGCAATTTAGCTTAAACAAAAATATTGTATCGTCCTCCGTGTATTCAGTAAAGGAATATGAATTGTTGATTTTCAAGAATTGAAAGATGTCACAATAGCAAACGAAATTAGGCGTTATGAAACTACAAAATTAAAATAAAAGCAAAGCGTTAGTGTTTGAGCAATATTTTTTAAGCTTTCTAAAATTTTGAAAATATTTTTCGTTCGCAGGTTTCATTTGTATACAAAAATGTTCTCACCTACATACAATAAGATTATGTTCACTTATGGCTATTAAAATATCAAATTTCATCCCGACCTGTCAACTCGTATTATGTAGTAAAAATGCGTTAGGCAGAATGCAGAATTTGAAAAAACATCGCTACAGACGCTATTTTAAAGCTAGAAATTCGGGAAATAAACATCGCATTTGTATTCAATCAGATTCCGTTTTTAAATTTACGAAATTTAATTTCTTGCTCGAAAAACAAATGTTTTTTTTTATTCGGACGAATAAAATTTTTTTATTTTTCAGCGCATTTTTTATGTAACAAATTGTAATAATGGAGAAACGGTATTAGATGTGAAATTTCCCACATAGAAAATGACAATAAAGGAAATTATTGTGTTAAAGTTTTGCTATGCGCGCTTGACGACAGAAATAACTTTAAATTTTTGAAAAAATGCCTTAAGAATTTTTATATTTTTTTAATAAAATATCGTATATTGAAAAATTAAAAAGAAAATGTATTTTAACTACAAATAAAATCTTATTTTTTTAACCCCCCGTGTATATAAGCTACTGAAAAATTACGTGTACCTATCGATTGAAATATGATGAAATCTCTTAAACTTTCTGCATAGCAACTCATGTTTGTTTGTCTTAAAAGAAATTTTTCTATTTCTGTTTTAGCTAAAAAACAGTGTTTTAAGAGAGTCTTTTAAAGCATTGTTTTTAGTAAAATTTCACCAACAAAGATTGGTATTCATGATATATTCATGATCAAATTTGGTAAATTTAGTATGTATGCCAACATATACATACTAATAAGAAAAGATTTGGTTTCAATTATGGCTAGAATAGACCACTACATGTTTCGTTCTTGTTTGAACTCATCAGGTGGACATAATTCTAACCATAATTGAGACCAAAAACAAACAGGCATATATACGCCAGAGAGTATAAAACTAACGGGGAATTAAACTAATAACGCCCTCTATTATGTGCGGCGAGAAAAAGTTGCAAAGCAACAAACCGGCAAAGTTGCGATCGGAACCTGCTAAGCAGGTATCTGCGATCGCACCGGCCTCTAAGCACAAAACACAGAAACGCCCGTGTGGCAAGAAATAAGAAAAGATTTGGTTTCAATTATGGCTAGAATAGACCACATAATAGAGGGCGTTATTAGTTATATACATACTAAATTTACCAAATTTTATCGCAGCAATTTTTTATAACCTTTTTTCATTAATTCTCCTCAATAGAAAAAATAGTATAAAAAACTCGTTTCATAAGGCGTCTTGACGCACTCGTCCATTGAAAAATTCGGTCGCTACGCTCCCTCGTTTTTCAATCTTGGACTCGTACGTTAAGCCAATGCCTTATGCAACTTGTGTTTTAATATACTATGTTGCCGCTATTGCAATGAGAAGAATATTTTAAAACAGAAATATATTCATTGCCATGCAACAAGTTATTATAATTTTTTTAACATTTAACAGTTAACACTAATTTGTTTTATTTTTTAATATATTATTAATTGTGTCTTTTTGTGATAGATAAAAAAATTAGTAGGGTTGGGACAAAAATCGATACCAATGTTGAAAATCGATAATTTTATAATCGATTTTTAATTTTCATAACAATCTAAGAATCGTTCAATTTTTTAATCTATTATTTTAAACTGATTTTTAGTTAGAATTGATTCTTCACATTTTAATCGTAAACAAATCGATGATTTATTTTTATTTTATAGTTGGGATATCACAATGGATTTTATGTTCTTATGTGACATTATCGCAAAGCGCATTTCAATATCTACCCTAAAATCTAAAAATAGACAGTGTTTCATTAAAAAAAATACAAGTTATGTTTATAACTTTTTATTTAATATTCAATTGTTTTTGGCTTATTGCTAAATTTCTGAGGAAATTTTGTATAATTTTGATTTTTAATCTTATTTTTGTTTGCAAAAACAGTCAAACACCCTAGTAGGGTGGTGATTTATGGGTGAATTACGAGAACTTCAGAAGGACAGAGACAGATTGTATTAAACAGCTAAATTATCATCTGATGAAAATAATTGGAGAAATTATAAAAAGAAACCCTTGCAGCAATCTAGTTAAAGTAAAGAAAAATGCCTACTATCAAGTTAAAATTCAAGAAAATCCTGGAAACTCGAAGAACAAGCGGAAACTAATTAAAACCGTAGTTAAGCATGGTACAAAAGAAGAAAGTGAACTTGATCTTAATAAAAGTGTAAGGGGGAGGGGGTGTTCTTAGATTATAAACGTTCTTCTGAAACTATCGATAGTGAAAGAGACACAATGAAGCTGGAAAAGTACGGAATTCGCGGTAAAGAAGAAAAATGGTTTGAAAGTTATCTTACTTCTCGAATCCACGAAAATCTGTAATAACGTAGGTGTTTCTCAAGGGTCCATATGGGTTCTCTGTTGTTTGTATTGTATTGTTTTGTAATCGTTTGGATTTTAAAATACTTAAATTAAAGAAAGGTATAAAAATATATAACGCTCTTCCACCGGAAGCCAAAATTGCAACAAATTTGTATGGTTTTAAGAGATATTTAAGAATAAATGTAAAAAACCATTATTATTAACTGTTTAAATAATTTTATAAGTCTATATTAAAAATTAGTATGTTGACTATATAAAGGATTCACTACTAGGTACTACCCTGTATAGATGCTAAACCAACAACAAAATAATTGATTTTCACAAAGTATTCAGAGTTCGCAGGTTGTATAATGGATGTCACACCCGTTAAATTGTAAAAAGTAACTCATAATGGCTATTTATAATCGTGTAATTGTAATCGATTTTTTCAAATGTCTCAATCAATAATCTAATGGAATAAACATTACGAGCAGTTATATTAGTTCAAATTTCTGCAAATATTTCAAAATCGCAAATACTGAATTCTAAATTATTGCTAAAATGTATATTTATAAAAAAATAACTAAGTACAACTTAAAAATACATAATTGTTAATAAATTAGAAGAAATTCCACCATGAAAACGATTAAAAAAATAATAAAATCTCATAGGTGAAAAATAAGTCTTTGAAAAGTCTGGAAATTACAGTTCTTTCTAAAAAGTATTTTAAGAAAATCCGCGCAAAACTTTAGCGCGGATTTTGCGGCAAAAGCGCCTATTGTAATACGATTACCAAAAAAAACTCGCATATTATACGAGACAACAAACATACCAAATTGAATAGCGAACATGTTTATCTGTACAACGATTCTTGTTGTAAGAGCTCGAAAAAAGCTTTTACATTTCTAATAATATATACTTGAGTATGACATTTTTGTCTTCATTTTAAGCTCTCTGGTGGTTTCTGATTCTAAAAACTTATAGTACGTAAATTATAGAAAGTAGAATCCATTAGAAATAATGCTTTCTCCAATAAATAAAATGAGAAAAAGCACTTTGCCTGGAATTTTCTATACTTTAAAAACATTTACATTTCCCATATTTAAAAGCATACCACCATTTCAGCATACCATTGTTGGTTCGTGTTTACCAGTTTGGATTTTTTGCTACTGAATAAAAAAGAAACCAAACGCGTAATTTCTCATCCAAAAATTAAACGTAAGGGAAAAATTAATACTCCTAAATATATACTGCTGTACCTAAAAATTAAGTTCTAAAGCTTATTCTACTATCACTTATGAGCAATTTAGCTTAAACAGAATTCTTGTATCGTCACCCGTACACTTCATAAAGGGGCTTGAATTTTATATTTCCAATAATTCATAAGGGGCGTTATGAAACAAATGACGAGCTGGAACACCAACCAAATTGTAGCTCTATAAACCTACAATATTAAAAAAAATATTGTGGACAGTAGGGCTGATACAAAAATCAATACTAAAATTGACAATCGATTATAATCTATTATTTTATAATCGATTCTTAATTTTCAAGAAAACCGAGATATCGTTTGATTTATTAATGATTTTTTAAAATCGATTTGTTAGTTAAAATCATTGTTTTGTAATGGCTTTTTTTGGTCTTTATGTTTATTTCAAACTCGGGATATCACAATGGATTTTTTAGGTAATAGGTTTAAACTTTGCATTTTTGATGCCATTCTTTTCGCTAGAAATACTTCTTTTCTTTACTAGGTTATAGCTTTATAGTCCGAAGTAACAAGCTGTTGTTTTTAGTAAATTTCAATATAGACTGCATTGTACTACCTAACCAAAATGTTTTGAACTATTAAAGAAAATTGAACAGTTTATTTTTTCGCCTTACGTTAAAGAAACATCTTAATAACTAGCAGAACTCGTGTGCTACGCCTCCCGCTTTAATTATAGACTTTGCCGCGACGCAGATTTAAAAAGTAGCAACATTTAACAAGAAAAAATATCAATAATTACAAAATTTAAATTTTTTGGAGAAATTAGGACTCGCAATTTTTAAACGTTGATATATTTTATTCATATTATTTAACATAATTAATTTTACCATTTTCAACCATACAGATTGTAAACATATAAGAATTTTACTGATTGAGATCCAAAATCTATTAAATGATGTGTTCTAATTTGTTTTAATTGGTAATACCTACATAAAATAACACATGAAAATAATAAAAAACAGCTTTGGTATTTTTTTTATTGAATAAAAAATTAGACTCGATTTTTATATTCGATTAGAAACATAGATTATGATAATCAAATGTCTGAATCGATTATTAAATTTTTTTGATTATTTTGTTCTAATCGATTTTTTATCTAAAACCGATTTTGACTCATTATTAAAAATCGATTGTGATATTTCAAAAACTGTAGGGAAAATATTTTTCTAATCGGTGACAGTAGAACAAAATTGTAAACTTAATTTTCAGATACAGTAATATTTCTCATTTAGGATGTCGTATGGACGTCCGTCTAGGATGTCTTAGGGACGTCCATAATTGTGACAAACGGACTAGCTATGGACATCTATCCGCGGGTTCAAGCGAAAGAATCGCCGCCACGAGAACAAAATCGCAACTAACAAAACGGCAATCAGTGTTAGTTTATACAACATTGATTTCAGGAGATTTCTCTACATATTTTAACTTGATTCGTTTAAAATGAGCAATTTTAATAGCAATACGATGCGTTTAGTTCCACATTGCTGTAATAGGAAACGTGGACATATTATTTCTCTGCATACTTTTGCATCAGCTACAATTTTAAGGAAGCAGTGGCACATTTTGCACAAGAGCGTGTTTTTTATTTTTCGATGGGTACCTACGCTTATTTTCTGCCAAGAAAGTGAAAAGTCTTTACTTTAGTAATGTTATTTATTTGGGGCAACATTAACATAACCTAATTGAATTGTATAGTTTTATGGTATGCTCTACTAAAACTGTTGAAAGTAATTCAATATCCAACTATGAATATGCAGCAGAATTATTGTTGTTTGATAATACATTCCATTTTCTTTTCATAATTGCAATATTATTTAATTGCAGAACATTAACATAACCTAAATCAATAGCTGCCTTCCATATACGAGCTTTTTACAGTCACCTACTACCTCCATAACTTCTTCCCTTTCAATGCGTGGTTCAAACATTTCGATAATATTCTTTAAAATACGTAGCTGTCAATAAAAACATCAGTAAACACCACGAACACCACTTCAACGCCGTACACTGTTCAGTGTTATCACCGTTCGGCGACCTTGAAAAAGAATTTAAAGCGCCGTCTGTAGTGCCATCCATTACATCCATAAAGGATGTCCAGAGGATATCCTTTGCACATCCTTGTGCTATATGGGAATAGAATAAGATTATAAACTTAATTTTCAGATACGACAAATACTTCTCATTTTTAAATAAACAAGCCAACTGGCCACAATTGTCAAAACTCGTAGGAACAGCCAGTTTCAAGCTGGAGAGTCCAATAAAACACAATTCGATTTGCCTTCTTTTACAGTCAAAGTTTTAAAACTTCTTGGTTAAAAATAATTCCAAGAAACGTGTCTAAATTTTATTGTAAGTTCCGAATCGTTTTAAATAAAATTTGCTTCCAATGAACTTTGCTTGTATCTGATGGACATTAAGTGTGGCATTCACAAAGAAAGGCAATTTTTAGAACTACTTTTTCGAGTTTCTAGAGTCTAAAACATATTTTCACCAAAACCTCAGATTTGCATTGTTTACGGTAGCAATACATTCTTATAGTGGAAGTGTGGGAACAGTGGCGTATATTATGGGGGGGGGGGGGGATACAAGGTTTCCATACCGGGTGCCTCGCGGCTTAAAAATAGCAATATGTAATGGAAGTACTACAACGAAAGAATCGCTTCATTTACTGTACCGCGTTGTATTTGCTTGTAAAAGTGTTTTTTTTCTAACCTCATGAGCGGCGCGCGTCGCTCTGAACGTTTCTTCTGCTAAGTTGATCTCGAGAATGAGAGCTGCTTCCGAAAAAAAAAACCGTGAAAAAAACCTTAAGAAAACAGCTCCGAAATTGTTTTTAATAGAACAACCACGGTAAAAAAAGCTCCAAAAAAATTGTAAAAACAAAAGCCCAGAAATTAATACATAAAAAACGAGAAAAAAGTTAAACTTAGCAGTTTTACCCGGTTCCAGAAAAGTGTCTTAACAGAAGTTTTCAAAATGTTTTTGAAACTAATAATTAATTACGCAATAGGATTTTTAGTACGAAAGATATTTAAACGCGCAGGAATCGGATTCAAACCAATAAACGAAAGAATATGTAGTTTAAGATTACGTGGCAGATACACAGGCAAATTACAATGATATAAACGTGCATACACACACCGAAGAAAAAGACGAACAGGAAAAGGAGGAATATTATGAAGAACTGAAAAATAAATTTGACAAAATAACAAATTACGGCATTATAATAATACTTGGATATTTTAATGAAACAATTGGAAAGAGAAGCAATATACATATAAACCGGCTTCGGCACCCACAGACACCAAGCGTGCAGTAAGCAACGAAAACAGAGAGAGTTAATAGAATTTCCAACTGGAAAAGGTCTACAAATACAAAGTACATATTTGAGCCACACAGAAATTTATAAACAAACATAGACAGCTCCAAATAGTTTAACAGTAAATCAAATTAATCGCGTACTAGTAGAAAAACAACATGCGAGGTGATGCAACAGCAAGGAAATTCACGTGTTTTTGTTTATGGGTTATGTTTTCGGTGATGTTTTTCCAGGAAATTATTTTACTGGAACATGTTTTTACTGGAGTTTTATGTCAGACGAGTTTTGTAAGCGGGTTTTTTTTCTATAAATATTTTTCCTAGCGACACTTGTTTCAAAGACGTTTTCTCCATAACGCGAAATTGGCCTCTATAAGCAAAAGCGCAGTTAGGCAGCACGCACCACTAATGTAGTTAATAAAACAACCGCACATAACTGAAAGAGTTTATGATATTTCGACTTCCTAAATTTGTATGTACATTATTACAGCGATTAACAAACGTGCGCGATTATCATTCTTTGGTGTTACTACTTGTGTACTTATTGTGTTAAATGTATTAGACAACCTAATTGTCCATTTTAGTAGTTTTAGAAGGGTGGTACTTTTATATTATACTCTTATTATTAAATAATAGGTGGACCAAAAGACTTATAGAATGGAGACCTAGGGAAAGCAAACGAAGCAGAGGCAGACCACCAACTAGATGGAGCGATGATGTACGAAGAATAGCAGGCAACTGGATAAACAAAGCACAAGACAGAAAAAAGTGGAAGGATCTAGAGGAGGCCTATATCCTACAGTGGATGCAAGTGGCTGAGGGATGATGATGATGATTAAATATTAGCCGTATTGACTGCACAACTTAAAGGAAGATAAGGCAAGTTGTAATTCAGAACCCAGCGCTGTGCGGGCTTATTTTCATCATCATCATCATCATAAATCAGCGTATAATGTTCAATCGTTGGACGAACGCCTCCCCTAACTGCTTCCATCTTTCACGATCTGCTGTGTTTCCCATCCACTGTATTCCGGCGATATTGTCGATGTCGTCTCTTCAGCGTGTACGAGGTCTTCCCCGTGATCTTTTCCCTGTTCTCGGCTGCGACTCTTGTCACTCTTTTGCTCCATCTGTCGTCCTGTCTTCTCATTAGATGCCCAGCCCACTGCCACTTTAGTCTGGCGATACGGGCTACCACATCTTCCACTTTTGCTCTGTTCCTTATCCACACATTAGATATCCTGTCTCGCAGTTTTACAACCTCTTAATAATCAAAACGTTTAACCTGAATTTGCTTATCTGCTTCGAAAACTGTAGCGGTCTGCTGTACAACGGAATATGCGCCTTGCATAATGGTCGCGTAAATATGTGGCTTCTAGTAGCAGAAGCCTCTCACCACTTAAAACGTCACAATATGCTATTATAATGAATAATATGTTTACATTATACTTATTCTACTTATGTATTAGTATTGGAAATATTCTGTTTTTTTTCATTGTACTTTATCGAAAGATTATCCATTATTTTTTGTTAAAATACACAGATAGTTTACTTTGTTGTGACAAATTCTGTAGTTAGAAAAATTCTAATAAAAAAATGCGTTACAGGATGGCGCCTTTTTACCTTGTCACCTGTTTCATGTTGGTATCAATATACGCCACTGTGTGGGAAAGTGAACAATACTAAAAAATTCATTGTATGTTGTACCCTAAACAAGCCGAAATGTAAATCTAATTAAACTATACACGTAGACCTAGTGTTGATAAAGCACAATCACCCAAACGCATCAATAACTATGATATTAAACGATCAAATCGATCATTGTGTTTCGGCACGATAACACAGAGAGGTTCGTTAACAGGTAGCAAGGCAACGTGTGGGGCTGATGTGCCAATTAAGGATTTGACAGGGCAGTACACGTACTCCTGCAACGTAAACCGTAAAAGGCTCGCCAACTACATAACCTAACGCTATGCAAAAACAAAGAGCCTCTGTCCTGTCACACTGTACCTGTTTACCGAGACTGATGTTGAAACATTAAAGCGGATGTAGATTGGATGCAAATGACAACCTCAGTCCGCTTGTACGTTGTAATTAAATAGCTTTGTCGTCAGTGTAAGGGGTAAAAATTTTTAATTTGATTGGAAGTTTCCTCTTATTAGATTTGACATTGTATGACATTAATACGGACACGATTATAAATTAGGAAATTGTTTTGTAAAAACTAGAAGTTAAGGTCTTTTAAATTTTTCCCCCAATTCTAGTGCAATATAGTAAATATTTTTCGACGTCAAAAATTTATGCTGATCAGTAATTATGTTTTTGGCAATTTTTGGTTATTTGATTTAAAAATTTCCAGACGTTTAAAATTTACTACTTGATGTGAAAAAATGATTTTTTAGTTGGAATTTTAAAAATTTCGGATAATTTGAAGTATTGAAAATTTATAACAATTTCAAAATTTTAAAAATCGTGAATATTTTTGGAAAATAAACTAAATTTTCAAAAATATTGTAAATTATTTAGTTTTGATTTTTTTTGGAAATTACGTAATAAAAAAAATTTTGTAAATTGTAAATGTTTTCTTCTATAGCGACAAAGGTAAAAAGACAAACTTTTCGGGCAAGAGACCAAAAGCAGTTTCTTTGGGAAAGTTCTTGTAAAAAGCAATATTTGGAAAACGTTTTGTATAGTATTTGCGAAGAACTATCACAAAAATGGTTATTGAAAGTATTGACGGGAGAACGTTTCTTCTAGAAAAATCTAAAAAAAGTTCTAAGCGCGGTCTTATCAAAAATATACAATTTCTTCTTTGGGAAACGGTTCCAGATCGAACCTGCAGAAGAAATGTTATTAGAAAAAGTCTTAATAATTAATCTCGAAAATAAGTTTTTATATAAATTTTGTGCCAAAAATTGCTATAAAAATTCAAGTGTAACGACATATGTGTTTTTTGTATCTAATATTAAAGTTTCTTATTGTCTGGCCTATGTAAACCGAATTGCAGTGGGGCAACGTAATTTGTAAATACCTAAGCAAATAATCTGTTTTTGATTTTGCATTAAACAAAGTGTTTAAAATGTTTTTAGTTGTTATAAAAAAAAATTATTTTACAATTCTTTGTTTTGTTTATACTCGTAATTTTGACATTTTTCTCCGATTTATCCACAGAATATGGAATCGACGCGTATTTATGTATCGGATGAAGTATTTGGTAATTTTTTTTAAATAGCTAACTTATAATATTTCTCTTTAATTGGTGTATTAATAAGTTAAATATTGTAACCACTACTATATCCAATTTGTTTAATAACTGAAATTTTTCAAATAAAACTATTTTTTTCAAAAAGAATAGATAAATCACTGTGTATCATAGATCATTGTGAGATGAGGTGCAGTAGTACTTCCTATGGGTTTTCCATAAATATACTAGAAAAACGTTCTTAATTTATTTTTAACAAGCTTTTGTTGACGGCTTTTCTTTGGAAAATTGTATACAACAGACATTTCGTTCCTCCACGTTTAAATAATTTCTATAAATCTTTTAACCTCGTGGAATAATCCTGAATACATCAGCGACCAGATTTACCTGCTCCTTTTTCGATTTTTTTTTATTGTTGACTTGAACTAAAAAAATAAGTATTCTGATTTATCACTTCATCGTTTCCTGTGAATTGTTTGTCGAAAAAAAACTAACCTCGTGGTTTATTACAATAATAAATCACTCTTCGAAGCCTTAAAACCGTCGAAAAATTGATTACGTGTGTGTACCCAGGTTATAGTTCAATAACACAAATATTCAAATTATTATGTAGAGTTAACTTTCCTGACCTTTTTTGTCAAAAGTTTATTAATAATTCATGAAGGCAAACCGAGTTTATCACAGAAGGAAAAGTGGGTTACATGTCGTTCATACTCGCACTCGCCACTTTACGACTATATACTGCTCCACTTTATTTCAAGAAAAATAATACCCTTGCTACTTCGACATTTCGCGCGTACCTATTTTTGGTGAACGTTTAACTACACCAATCCTTGTTATAAATTCTAATTTATTAATAGCATACGCTCGAATTAATATCACTTAGAGCGTGACCAATTAAGGCAAGAACATACAGAAATTTTTAATGTAAGATTTAATAGTTTTGTGTACCGTTCAAGGACGTACACAATTTTTTTTTTTTAGATTTTTATCTTTTCTAGGTAGTTCAAATCGACCTTAAATTTATTCTCGTTATACGTAAAATTCATATAATCCAGTTGTTACTATAATTAACACACTTACCCTAAATTTCTTTGTGCCTGTAGTGTCATTTTCCAGCAAAAGAGGAAATAATAAAAAAAATTACAATTAAATACGCTTTGGAATATTCCATACATATTTTGTTAAGAAATCAGAAGAATTGCGAAAACTAAAATTCTTCTTGATATTTTCTCAAATAAATGTTTCGCCAGTTTATTTTTTTTTTAATTTTCCGCCGAACCCGAAGTCACGTGACTTATGTTTAAATCAATTCTTAGGTTATCTGAGATGCAGAAGCGATCCCATTAATAAGTTTTTGAAAAATTCTAATAATAAAAATTTTCCCCATATATTGCAAATATTTTGCCGGTCACTTAAAGTAATTTTTAAAACAACTAAATATAGTTAAACACATTGTCTAATTCTAAAGAAAAACGAGATAATTTACTAAAATCGGGCATTTACATTTAAATTGCTTCCACTGTAATTCGGTTTATATAGGCCAGACAATTAGAATTTTTGATGTTAGATACAAGGAACACGTACGTTGTTACAAATATAAACGCCCACATAAATCCAATTACACTAAACACTTACTAAAACACAATCATTTAATGATATTTAATATAGCACTAAAAAAGTTTTAAACTTTTGTGATGATAAACGTAAATTAGATAAACTAAAAGCTTTTGAAATTTACAAACATTTAAAAACTGCACCGTTTGTACATGAGCAAGTTGATCTCTTAAATTCACCTTTATTGGACGTTTTGGAATGAAAAATCAAGCCATTGTTGCTATAGTGACGGCAACTGTTTTTGTTTATAAAATACGTATAAGGTTAAAATAAATATCTGCTGAAGTTGGTAGTTATTATTTTATTTATATTATGGAAAGTATTATTATTTTTGCATCGACTTACCTGTCGATTCTTGTTTAGTTGTAGGGCGACAAAGGACGTGTAAGAATAAAAACTGAAAGCATATTTGTTCAAAATCCCCCTACATATGTTGTATATTCCCACGTTAATAATGGAAAAGAATTCGGTTCTGCTTAAGTTATTTAATAAAGACAATGCGGATTTTTCGAACATTTCCGTTAAGAAAGTTGAAGTGGAGCGAAATAAAATTCCAGATGTATCAGAAAGTTAACAATATTTGGTTTAAGATGTAGACACGAAATAATTGTCTCTTATTAGGAAGAAATATCATTTTTACTTATAAATGGTATTCGAAATTTATTATGAACAGAATTAAACAAGCTTATCATTATTTTGCATCGATCGATGTTAAGGAAAATTGTGTCAGATAAAAATAGCTAGTACTGTAAAAATTTTATGAGACAGTAGAAATGGGACTTTCTATATAATTACCCATCATTAAAACAAAGTGAAGGTCATACAAATCGTTTACATTTCTTTAAATAGAGTTATTGCTTCACGCCAGGCTCTCTCGTTTATGGACGGCTAAAATGTCCTCTAAGTAAACACATTAGCTGTATTTACTTTATGTCTGAAGAATACAAACAAGTAACAAAACATAAATTGTAATTATATCGACATCTAGTGTTGAAAATTTATTTTTTAATTTAAAATTGCTTGATGTATTTAAATGTTGCTTTGAAATTGCTTAATTGTTAAATAAAAATTTGATTTTTATGACTTTTAAATCGTAACCCGTATAATTTATCAATATATTGTTTTACACTTAACATAGTAACATCAAAAATTTTGTTTACTAATTTTTCGTCTACAGAATTTAAATTTCAATCCCGATTTATTATAATATTTGAATATTCTGCTTGTAATCGTTTATAAATGCATCGATTTTGTATTTAAAAAATTACGGAAAAATAAAGTAAGTTTAAAGGCTACGTGAAAGGGAGCTTGGAAAATGTACAGATATTAACTTCAGGCACGGCTGTTAAGTGTGTTGCTGCTATAAACATGCCAACATTAGTTTTAATACGGTGCCGAACAGGTAATTTGCAATACGTTAACAAATTAGCAAGCCTCAACGTGAAATTAAATTATGAGGGGTCCTAATTTTTCTTTCCTGAAACCTTTTATGGTATTTAGTTGTTCGGATTCGACGTTAAACTGTAGGTCGCCCGTACTCCACCTCAGCGCTAAGGGTGAGTACGTGGCAGAGAAGAGTGCCGGGGCCCAGCAGTGGGACGTAAAGATGCGTCACAGGATATCAAGAATTGAATGTCCATAGGACATTCTGCAAAGACGTCGTACAGGAATTTATTCCAGAACTCCTCAACGTCGCCCCTGGCTATAAATATACCTCCATTCAAGTCACTGGTTACTGGGTGACCCTATGGGTTACAAATTTGCCCAGGCGATATACTGGGCGATTGGAAGCCAACGATTTAGGCAGGCGGAGGTGAGCTCCAGGAAGGAGTGACATGGCTCCTGGAATTAAGAATCTGAGCCCTAAGAGTTACTTGTCCACGCTCACTATCAAAGTGTCGACGCAGGGGAGTCCTGCATCTGCACACACGACGCTGTTGATCTACCGGTCACTAAGATCAGACCGGCTACCAACTTATCTGTGCGGTGCGTAGTTGACCAGTACTAGGTACTGCGAGTAGCCCATAAGGTAGGCGCAGTTTACGCTGTTCCGACAAGTTCAACCACTGACTTTATTGGCTGGTGCGACGGGGACCAAGTCGCAGCCTGTGGGGAATAAGCAGCCTTATCTTATTCACGGCGCGCATAGGACTGACTCGTGGTGGAAGTGGTAAGCCTATGCAGGCTAGGGACATCTTGGCTGGCTCGACGGGTGAGCTGCGTTTGAGCTGGGGCACTGATCTGTAGAACCAGTAGAGATTTAGGTAATCTCCCCCGAGCAATGGCGACTTAGGGCGCGCAGCCTGATGTCATGACTGGTAGCTTGTTCTCGTTGTTAACTTGGACAGGCGCGCTGAGCGTAACTCAATCCGGCCCGAAGAAAGACGTGTTATAAGCTTTTTGTTGCTAAATTCCATAATTCGCAAGATATATGCACAAACCGTAAAAGTGCACACTTTATTCCAGCTGGCGGCGTTTCCTTACCTTCAATTTTCAGGACTTTTTACACGTTTAACAGTAAGCCCATACGAACGTCTCCGCGTATTTCAATTTTTGTAAAATTAAACGATGAAAACCCTGAAGATGAATATGCTAACATAAGCCTAAACTATCATCATATTGGTGGTGTGTGGGGGGGGGGGGTGCACGCACCCATCTTTGGTATTATCAATGAATATTCTTAAATAATTTTGAAGTAAAAATTATTGTTGAATTTATAGGTGACGTAATGTGTTAGAATAACGTTTATTTAATAGTTTCGGCGTTTAAAAAATTCCGATCATGATCTTTAAAATACGTAAATGAGTATTGCAAGTATATACATATTTCTTATTTACAGAAAATTCTACAAAATCAAAGATATATTAAGTAATGACATGGATGTAATCTTCTAGGTTTAGCTACTACTTATGAAAATACAATAATAATAAATTAGGACTTTGGTCACACTTTGGCAACAACACAGATTGCCTAAAGGGCTCCCGAGGTCTCTCTTCTATTGTTTGAAAACACCGCACGTGACTACAATACACATTAGCTAAGCTGGGTGGGTAGTTAAGAGCTTCGTCACCCCATTGGGGTCCACTTGTCATTGACGTAGTCAATATGTCAATTATCGGTGCCACAGGCAATTACTTGCGGTCTCGGAATTCAGGAGGGGCCCCTCTTTTATTTTCCGCTGTGGAATTAATAAGCCGACGCACATACTATGCGTTCTAACTATTTTTTTTTGTTTTTGAATTAAAATAATTTTATTATAATTGATGGGGATATTATACATAAATTAGAGCAAGGTAAAAAATTTGCAAATGAGCTTGAAAACATCCGGATGGAATTCTGAATAATACAGGTGTTGTAGGAGTTATACTGATTTCTTCGCTTGGGTAGAATAGCTGATAAATGGTGGCGCGCATCTCGGACACATCGGATGTAATTAAAAAAACAAAGTTTGTGTTTTCATTTAAATACCGCAAAAAAAAACATATTAACATGGGGCCTTGTACGCATTTTTGCGGAGTTACAGCTTACGAAATTGGGAACATGCTTGTCTTTTCCAGAGGCTGTAACTCGACAGGGAATCAATTATAGAAACTGGTTTCATTATTTTGATGTCTAGAACAGCGGCGGCTCGTTTTACCTAGAACAATTTGTAAGAATCAAATTTCATTATTTTATCATTAAAATTAAGAATAAAATTGCAACGTCCCAACCGCCCGTGCATTACTGCTTATCCAACACGACTACGACTACACAGTGAAGTAAAGCGTCTTATGTGGCTTCTTCTATCGCTGCACCAAAGTACGAGGTTACCATGAAAACGTATCCCCCATTGCCCCAACCTACTGCCAGTGCCAAGTATTGATAATTGCAGCAGTTTTCGCTTGGGCTCTTTTTTTTTAAATATTTGTTAGGTAACTAATAAGCGTCGATTTTTCATTGTGAGCATGTTATTACACTGAAACCCAGTATTGATGGTGTTACATGTCGATCTTTAAATATTTTTTGCACAGTCGTGTTGTTATATGTGTTTACTGTCATTGTTGACACAAGCTGTAAATTGAATATATAGTCTCTGTAGAAACAAAGAAAAAACAGTGTTGTACTATTTCATTACAGAACTAATGCTGTAAGTATTCAGTAATAGTTTTCACCAACAGATGGCTCGATGTCTCAAACTTTTCCTCGATTCTGCTGTTATAATGCACTTACCAACCTAATAATATTATATAATAATATATAATATTCGTGTACTATTTAATTATTCTTTTAATAATGATTACTTCGAATTAAAGTATGTCGCAGTATTCTGAAATGGACAAATCCCTATTTTTAGTGAGGCAAACATTGAATTTCATATATTAAATGTTGAATTGGGATAGGTGGCCGAGTGGTGATTATAATAATATCAGGATTTAAACTTTTGGAGCTTCTCCGCATACAAAAGGAAACATAACATACAAATTTTATTTATGCTGTACCCAAGTTAATTCTAAAAATGTTTACAAAGACTTTAATATTGTAAATTGTTGTTTTTAGCTTATTCAAACAATTCGTCTAAAGAATATTCATCTACAAACTGTTTTACAATCTTATAAATAACTTCGTAAACAGCTTCCTCCAGTACCTGATCAACTTCTTTTCCTATTTCAGAGTAATTATCATTTATAACTTTATTGGTTTGCTCGGTAAGTTCTTTGTTATTTTTGATTAGATCGTCATAGTGCAGACGTACGGTATCGTAGCTAACTTCGAGATCGTGATCTTCCTCTAAATTTGCATACTCTTTTCCATTTTTTGTCACAATTGAAAGCTTCCTGTTAGTTTTGGCATTAATTTCAGCTAAAAATACAAATTAAAATCAAAAAAATTTCCTCTACGCTACCAATTTTAACTTACTCATATTGAGTTGTCCCGTTCCTACGGCGTCGAGTTCCAATAAGGCAATTTTTCCTTTGAAGACATACTTTCCTTGAGCTCGAAGATAGGGAATATAAACGTGTACAAACATATTTCCATTTTCCAAGTCTAAACTTAATTCTTTAACTTGAAAGCTTTTCACGCCATAAAAATCAACTTCAGAATATACGACAGTGAATCCGGCACCCTTGTTTCCTAGGTGCACTTTCAATTTTGGAACGTGTAAAGGTTCGATTCGTGGAAGTTTCAGTTCGGGAATTCCCTGGATTAGATACGGCCTGATGTCCTCTACGCGTTCCATTATGCATTTGTTAGTTTCTACGAGGTTTCCTAGTTTACATTTTCTTATAAAAGACGCTAGAAATAAAAAAGAAATTATTTTCTAACAATATTTTGATATTTCTTAGTGATAGGATGCATCGAATGAAAATAATCGATTTTTTTCAATTATTAAAATATGTCAGATATCTCGAGAGGTTACTAGTGATGGACATAACCGATTGATTTTCATAATCGAACGATTACCATTCGAATGATTACCATTCGAACGAATTTAACAACCGAATGTTACGTTCGAATAAAATCATTCGGATTTACCTATACAGTAAATAGTAGTAAAAACCATTTCCGAAAATCAAGTCATTCTTATACCGTTCTCCGCCCTGTTTACTCGGCAAGAAAACGTCGTCTTTATTCGTTCGGATTTTACAAACTCTATCTGCATTTGCATTCGGCATTTGCAGCTGGTTACCGTAATAGCTATCGCTTCAACACTCGCTTCCGCAGTAGACAAAACCGAAAATTTGAAACCTGTAAAATCAATTAAATGATTTTCTGTCATTTTTCGAAATATTTCGTATAGTTTGAGTGTTTTTTTCGAACTACCCCACACTAGAGGTTACGGAAATCATTCGAATGATTTTCTGCTACTTCTACTAATGTTTCGCGGATCTTATACTTCGAGTATTTTTTTCGCATTATCCCATAATTAGACGTTATGGAAATCATTCGAATAATTTTCTGAAACTTCTAGAGATTCTTCGAAATATTTCGATAATCGTATGATTCGAAATATCTAAAAATCATTCGAATGATTTTCTGTGGCTTCTTGAAATATCTCACATATTTCGATAATCGTATGGTTCTAGCCTTTTCCTTGTAAAAATCCCATCACACGAGGTAATTGAAAATTATTCGAATGGTTTTGCAATTTAAAATTGTTGATTTTGTCTATTTCGGAAGCGAGCTTTTAAGCGATAGTCACAATTCGAACAAAACCGAGAAACAACGAGACAAGAAAGATTACATGTAAACATTAGGATCGGGCGTTTGAGTAATTTACGTTTGCATAGTTAATTGTAACAGAATGTTGTGAAAATTTCGGATGAATTATATATCTGTTTGTCTAGCGGTCCGAGGAAAGACGGTGAGAACAAGGTTCGTAAATTCGCACCCAGTATCGGTAAAATCGCCGAGCTTTGATTATTGCTCAGATGCACGCACATTTTAGATACAAATGATTATCGAATGAATTTATCGATTATTTATTTATTGGCCCGAAAACCAAACATTGATTATTGAAATCATTCGATGATGCCTATCACTACTGTTTCCGATCACACTCCCTTTTTTTAACCGACTTCAAAAAAAGGAGGAGGTTCTCAATTCGTCTGTATATATGTTTTTTTTTAATTTTTTTATTTTTTTTTATGTATGTTCGGGCATAACTTTTTTGTTTATGAACCGATTTTAATGATTTTTTGGTGTTGGGTTCAGTATAGTTCCAAGGTGGTTCCATTATAATTTCATTGGTATTGGAGCTTGAACTTCGAAGATACTCCTCAAAATCTATTTTTTTAACGGACTTTTTTAGTGTTTCCGTATTTCATCTTCCGTTTCAACTAGCAATCGTTTCCTCATTCGAGAAACACCCTTACTAGGTCTACCCATCACTTAAAATTGTAAAATAATTAACTTTTAAAAAAAAAAGAAAACCGACTTCAAATAAAAACACAAAAGTAACATAAGTTAACTAAAAAGCAAAAAATAAATGTTTTTTATACAACAGTTTAATACTTATTTTTTGTTCCGTTTAATGTAATTAAGAAATTAATGTCTATTATATAATTATTAATTGTTTTATAATTTTTAAGTCGGTGCCAAGTAAAACATAGATATAACATTAGATTCGAATTTTTATGTTATACTTGGCACCGACTTAAAAATTATAAAACAATTAATAATTATATAATAAACATTAATTTCTTAATTACATTAAACGGAACAACAAATAAGTATTAAACTGTTGTATAAAAAACGTTTATTTTTTGCTTTTTAGTTAACTTATGTTACTTTTGTGTTTTTATTTGAAGTCGGTTTTCTTTTTTTTTAAAAGTTAATTATTATCTTATTTTCTACTTCTCTTCCCTCTTTCCTCCCCTCCTCTCATTCCCCTATCACCCTCACTTTCTCTTGTCATCCTTCTATACCTTCCCGTTTTCTTTTTTTTTCCACCTTTTGTTGCTTCTTTTTCTCTATCTCTGTTTTATAGTACATTTTTTACTTTTTCTCTTGTTCTTGTCGCTCTCCTTTTTATTTTTTTATTTTCTTCCGATTCATTTTACTTTAGCCTATTCTCTGTATTTCACCCTTTTCTCTAATATTTTCTCCTTCTGTCTCCTTTCTTTCTCCCCTATCATCTGTTGTTTTCTCTACTATTTTTGTTTTACTTTGACTTTCCTTTCTCTCTGACTTCCAACGGACTTTGTCTCAACCTTTCTTTCTATTTTTCTGCCACTCCCTTCTCTTCCATCTTTATCTGTCTGCCTTAAACTTCTATTTTCTTTCCCCTTCTCCCTCTTTTTCTTATTTTTTTTTAAATAAAAAAAATTCAAAGCTATTTAATTTCATACGCAAAAATTCAATATTGAATGAGCTACACAAAAAACTATAGAAGAAATTGGTAAAAACTTAATATAAAAAATCAAGCTAGTGTTAGTAAAGAATAGTTCATGCATGCTTACGTAGTTGCTTTGCTCCACAAAAATTGTTACCGATTATGAACAATAAAACCCACACACTACTGGACTTCATTTCGTCTACGTATTACTTATAAAAGCAAAAAAATGAACTGTATCTAACAGAAAGAAATTGACTTTGGTGCTTTTATATATAAACTGCGACCGTTTACAATTATTAGACGTTTGATTGACGTACTTGATATTAATTACAGTAATGTCGTAGCCAGGACAGGAATAATTAGAATTCAGATCAGGTTTAACTTGTTTTGCATTATTTAATTTTTTTTATTTAATGAGCTTGTAATTAAGTGAATCTTAAATATTTCTAATTTGGACGCTTAAAGATCTCTCAACATTTTCAGAAAATTAAGGGAGTTAACAAAATTCTAAAAATTTCGAATTAAAAGTACGCCATGGAAGTTTTGAAATAACTGTCATATCTTGAGTTTCCAGAAAATTTAAATTCCTGATTTAATAATAATAAAACAATACATAAAAACGATAAAATTAAAAAAGTAATTAAGTCTATTCCAAAAAACCTTTACACAACAATCTTCTAGCGTTTACTATTACATATTTTTTTATAACTTATTCAAATAGTTCGTCTAAAGAATATTCATTAAAAAATGTTTGTAAAATGCCGTAGATAGCTGAGTGTACACCTTCCGCAACTATATAATCAACTTGTTTTCCTATTTCATAGTAATTATCATTGATAACTTTATTGGCTTGTTCGGTGAGTTCTTTGTTGTTTTTGATTAAGTTGTCAAAGTGCAGATTTATTGTAGCATAGGTAATTTTCAGGTCATGATCTTTCTCTAAATTTCCATACTCTTTTCCATTTTTTGTCACAATTGAAAGCTTCCTGTTAACTTTGATGTAAATCTCGGCTAAAAAATAAAAAAGGAATGAAGTTAGATCAAATCTTAAATAAACGTTTTTGGTACATTGGAAATGTTAATGCTTATACATGCAAGATCAAACATTTCTGTTGCACAAAAATGTGATGCAGAGATTTTTGCAACACATTTTTTACTTAGAACGTAAAACTATTTATTTCTTTAAATAATATTAAATTCAAAAATTACATGTAACTTGTAGATAATTTGATCAAGATTTTTATGCAAAAGAATTCAATTCATTTTTTACTTAAAATGTATTACAAAAAATGTTTGTATCGATTAAATGCAATGTAATAATTTCTTGTTTTGCATAAAACTTCTGAATTGAATTTTTGGTGCATAAAAATGTTATTATATACATATGCTTAACAATTTCCTAAAAACTACACGCAATAAATGTTTGTAATAGGTTATGTAACAGAAATTTATAGTAATGCATTTTTTTTAAATTATTTTGCAGAAAGTTATTTGTTTGTTTAAGTACACATGAACAATGTTTTTAACCTTTCACTAAATTACTGTCTGTAATTTTTGATTTAAATTTTATGTAACGTCAACATGAATTGTATTCACTAAAAAATATGTTGCTTAACATTTCTTATATAATATTTAATGCATAAATGCATATTTTGGTAGTTGTTCAATTACGACATATTGTTGATGTCTGTATTGAGTTTATTTAGGACACGTAAAAACGTATTATGTTACGTATTCAGATTTTTGTATTACATTTCCATGGTAGGAATGCTGATTCTAGCAAATATATAAATACTTTCTTTTTATTATATTATAGAAGTATTTCGTTGTACATATGAAATAGTAAAAGATAATGTGCTGCATACACAATAATTTTTAGAATCATCCAATTGAAAACAATTAAATAGTTTTTAGAAACTGTGAGAGTAATTTTTACACACCAAAGCAATACACACATGCTTCCAGAAAAAGGAACAGTTTCGACTGTTAGAACTGCTTCCGGAAGACGTAAATGTATAAGAAACCGTTGCCGAACTCATTTCTTATTCTTTTGATGTCTAGAACTTGCCCACAAGGTTTGTACAAACTTATCAGGCTCGCTCTGTATAATCATCCCTGTTTCCTCCACGTAATTGACATTTACTTACTCAGGTTGACTTGTCCCGTCCCTGCGGTGTCAAGTAGTATTAACGAAATTTTCCCTTTGGCTACGTATTTTCCTTCAGCTTCAAAACTGGGTATGTAAATGTGTATAAACAAATTTCCATTTTCCAAGTCAAAGTTCAATTCCTTAACTTGAAAGTTTTTGACGCCATAAAAATCAGTATCCGTCAGTACTATAGTGAATTCGAGAGCCATATTGTTTCCTAAGCGTACCTCCACTTTTGGAACGCGTAAGGGTTCCAGACGTGAAAGGTTTAATTCGGGGATTCCCTCGATTAGATGGGGTTTGATATCTTCTATGCGCTCCATTATGCATTTGTTCCGTTCTATGAGGTTTGCTCGTTTACATCTTTGTATGTAGGATGCTGAAAAAAATTTGTCACACTTTCTCTCTTATTGTCTTCCTCTATGTTTCATCATCTTTCTGTGCGTCTCATTTTTGCTCATTTTCTACCATTTTTTGAATTATTTTTGTTATTCTCTTTTTCTCACTTTTTGTCTTATATTTTATCTGCTTTTTCTCCCCACTCACTCTTTGTTTCTTTCCTTTCAACATACTCTTTCTGTTTATTTTTTCGTTTTTTTTTCCTATCCTGTTTTCACTCTCCTACTTTGTATCCTTTCCTACTATCTTTCTCTACTTTCTTCTCTAGTTGTTTCTTTCATTCTTTATTTTCTACTATCTTTTTTCTTCTATCACTCTTTTTGCCACATACCTTTAACTATTCTTTTCTCCACCTTTATCTCAGTCATACTTTCTCGCACATTCTTGCTAACATTCGATATTCAAAAACGGAAATTAAAAATTCAAAATAAAAAGCAGTCTTTAGCACAAATTGACAAAAAATTGCGCTTAATGTACAGAAATCAAGTTATTAAATTTGTATTATTTAAAAATATACCTACGCAGTTGTTTTGCTCCACAAATGACACTACCAACTACAACAATTAAAACCCATAGATTAATGTACTTCATCATCGACTAATACAAAGCGGTAAGTAAAGAGGAACAATACCTTCTGGACTGAGGAAGATTTACTTTGCTAGTTCTATATAAACTCTTGGCCAAATGTTTGTTGTTTATTTGATTGACGTGTTTGTTACGAATAACTATAATAATGTAGCGCGTAAACAATGTTGGATATCAGATCAGAAGTGGTTTTGCATTATTTATGTTTTTCCATCAATAATATATATTTGTAATTAAATGTAATCATTATTATAATCATCGTCATAGTGCATCGAGTAGCCTAAAATGTGGTCGCAGCAGAGGGGGTTTATATTAGAACGGATGAATTAACCGTTTCCTTAAAACTAGACGTTTTTATTTGATGATATTCCGTAGAATTTTGGGAAAACAAGGGATTCATGGTACCTACAGCAGAGATATGGTTCTTTGCAAACCTTTAATGTTAGTTTTAAATTTGTCAATTTTGGGTTTTTGGTTCCTCTTATTACTGTATAAACGTTTCTTATTGAGGAAAAAATTAAGAACAAGATTCAAGACCAGAAGACAATTAATGACGTGAACAATAATTTATTGTTTGTGTTTCTAAGGTGGAATTATTTGTATTTCTGTTCTGGAACAACGTTAGTTGTTCAACTTGTTTTAAACTTTAGTCTATTGGTAATTGTAACAGTCGCAGTTATAAGGTGGATTGTATCTAATAATTAATAATATTGTTATTTTTTTTTTAATTTACGTACGCCTGTGGAATGTTCTTCTCAGTATTTTAAACTATTTACTTTCCCATACTTCCAGTACATAAATACATGTCTGACTGTATGTGTGTCTGTGTGTGTGTTCATCTGTGTACAACTCATCGAAATCTCATCAACTGCTGGGCCGATCTTAATAAAATTTGGTATACCTTGTCAGAACGAAAATGTATCAGACCAGAAAGTTCTTTTACCTTTCGTCAAGGCAAATTAGGTATGTTTTTTTTTGAATATTTTTTTATAAATTAGAATTTCAATAATTAAACAACAGAATATGATAAAGGACGCTAAGACAAATTGAAAACCCGTTTTCGAGCATTTAAGCTTTAAAATGAAAATTTTAGTTTTAATGCATATTTACTCAATAATTCACTCAAATTATGGGTTTGAACATGTAAAAGCTTGTTAATTGTGCTCTGTAAGGTGTATCAAACATAATTTTGCTATTTTATATTTATTTAAATCAGAATTTTGATTTTGTGCCTTGGGACATATCGGTCCCAGCGGTACATTTACGTGAGTTGAATAAATCTCAACGGTAATAAATACAAATAACCCGTACTTTAAAACGATTTATTGTTTTTTAAGGCGGAATCGCCACTATCCTCTGTTTCGGTGTTGCAATCGCACCGTCAATGGAATCATCACTGTTTGCATATGGATCTTTTATATCCGACAAATTTTTTGCTAAACTCTGCAGCTCTCTTTTAACAAGAGTTACTCTATTTACCCTATAAAAAGATTCATTGGGTTACATATGTCTCCACTAACAATGCCATTGGGATAGATACGACGCAAAAAACAGACTATGTATTTATTTTATTGCAATTAATTTCTACGGTAAACAGTTTTCTACGCGTAGCTATACCTAATATGGAGCGATAAAAAACTTACCTGATTATAACAATCAACAATAATTAAAATATATTGTAATAACACTGCACAAAACACACGCCTGATTTCTACTTTACTACAATATGAAGGTTAATAACATCCAGTGGCGCCGAATATTAGAAATACCTGAAAATGTAAAAAATAAATAAATTAGCGCCCATAGACCGCTATTTTCTATATACTGATTTACAAATTAATATCAACGTATATGATCGAAGACTACTACTACGTGCAATACGAGGTAAAGCTATTTTGTGTACATTTCCCACGCTTTAGCTTTTTCTCTCTATCATTTTGTATACCAAAATGTTAACCATGTAGATCCTGTTTTGTAGTGGTAATAAAATAGATTGTTAGGGTCGCAAATATAAATCTTAGACATTAAATGTTGAATCGGTGCTGGTGGTGGAGTAGTGGACAGATTTTAAGCCTTTAGAGCTAAAAACCAGTGGGTTTGAATTCTTCCCATTGTACTTGCTTTAGTTTTTCCTAATTAGGGGGTGCCAGAAGGGGGCGGTAAGACTCACAGTAATTGTAGCACCAGCAAGTAGCTACAAATTAAGTGTAACTATTTCACTACTTTTACTTTTTAGAGCATTTTGAATAATACAAATTTATATTTGTAATTATAGCTTCAATAATAATAATGCTTAATGCCTAACATAAAAAATATATATTAATTGTACAGCTAAGTTTATTCCAAAAACATTTAACTAACCGTCATAGATACATAGATTAATATTAACAATTATTTATTAATTAAAATTATTCAAATAATTCGTCTAAAGAATATTCATTTAGAAACTTTATAATAATACCATAGACAGCTGAGTGAACACCCTCGTGAATTATATAATCAATTTGTTTTCCTATTTCAGGATAATTATCATTGATAACTTTATTGGTTTGTTCGGTGAGTTCTTTGTTGTTTTTCATTAAGTTGTCAAAGTAGAGACTTATTGTAGCATAGTTGACCTCGAGATCGTGATCATCGTTTACATTTGCATACTCCTTTCCATTTCTTGTTACAAATAAAAGCTTTCTGTTAGTTTTGGCATAAATTTCAGCTAAAAATAAAAAAGAATCAAAGTTAGAGCAAATAAATATTTTGTAACAGAAAATGTCGAAATATGTTTATCCATTTTTTTTTATTATTTTAATGTGCAAAGTCTTACAAATTTTGCACATTAAAATAATAAAAATGTTTGGATAAACATATTTCGACATTTTCTGTCAGCAGTCGTCGTAGCACAGTGTGGGGGAGCGCTGGTGCTGCGCCTTACTGCGCAAGATATCGCAAGTTAAGGCTGTGGCCTTACCTTCTTTTTAAATTATTTTTTCTTTCTTTAATTTTAATTTCTTTAAGTACCAGCTACGAACTTTACCCATTGTTTATCGGGAACTTTGGCAATATAATTGTGTTAAAATTTCGAAATTTATATACGGGCACTGCTCGTGTAATTTGGTGTTTCTACTAAGAATCACGACGGGTACCCGGTTAGTACCCGATAATATCGGGTGGAATAATCAATACCTGATAATTACTCGATACCCTATTATTACCCGGAACGCGATAATTACCTATTAACCGATAACTGGCAGTTACCCGATAATTACCCTTTATCCTATTATAACCCATTACCCGAAAACATCAAAAATATTGGAAGTAAAAATCAATGCACACTGTTTTTAAATGAAACACAATCAACCGGAAATCAGACGTACTTATACAGTAGAAAAATAATGAAAGTATATGCTAGGAAATATTTTTGTATTCCTGCTACATCAGTAGCCAGCAAAGATATTTTTCAGATAGGTTATCGCCAGACACATCATCAGTGCTGCTGTTTATGCACAAAAATCATAATTTTAAATAATAGCCCAGTCAATGGGTAGTTTTTCCTTGCAAAAGATCGGGGAGTTTTGATATTTGGTAGTGTTATACAGTTTCGGATTATTCGCTCGCATCACCATCTTGAAACAATGGTGGCGAAAACCAAACCACGGTGTTTTGCGCAATATATTCTTTCTGGTACGTCCTAGGTTAAAAATAGTTATTATAAATATTATTGAGTAGACGATTTCCTATTTAGTGTAGTATCATTCAGAACTCGAAATTGCACGATACATTATCAGTTAACGGGTATCGGGTAATTATCCGGTAACGGGTAATACCCGGGTATTAAAAGCAGGCATCCGAGTATTAAAATTATCGGATAATGCCATTCCTAGTTTCAACTTATTTTTGTTTATTTAAGTGCACTAAAGATGTCTAATATGCAGGGGTCACGTAATAATTTTTTGTTAGTATTTAAAATTTTTGGTTTTTTGTATATTTGTATTAATAATAACCTTACGCAATAATCCACAAAAAATCAGATCTTGTAGAAAGTCGCCAATTCCAACGGTTTTCGATATAATTCAATTTATGTAAATCAAATCGAATCGAGTTGCTATGGGGGGTCTGAATTTGTCCTCAAAATGTGCATATAGTGGGTATAATTTTGAGGATAAATTTTACACACCAAAGCAATAACAACAAAAGTTCCGATAAGAATGAGTTCGAAATGGCTTCCTTATGACGTGATAACCTCTGGAAAAGGACATAGTCTGGTCTATAGTTTTATTGTATTATGAAACTTGAACTCCAAAGCATGTACACACCTTTCAGACTTACTCTGTATGGTCGACGGTTGCCTATAAAGCGCCGTTTGTGTTAAATATAATAAAAATCTTTGTGTAACTGAAAATTGTTATGATTTGTGAAAAACAAAAATTTTTCTGATAAATAATTTGTTGTGTTATAATTTTAAATGATAGATGGCGCGATGGCGGGGTTTCGTTTTACTTTGCTACGCTTGGCAAATTTACTAAAATTATACGTGGTTAGCTGAGGCGGCGCCATCTTTTGAGCTGTCAAAACTTGAAGTGGTGAAGGTTATACCTACATGGTTTTAGGTAAAATTGATAATCAATGAGATTACGCATATAAGTTATCAATTTCGCCTAAAAGCATGTACCTAAAACCGTCATCTCTTCACATTTTGACAGGCACATGTGATTTTACATCGTTGTCAAACGTAGCAAAGTAAAGGGTTATCTCGCCATCGCGCCATCTATCGTTCGAAATTATAACATAAGTATTTATTTACCCGAAAAATTTTTTTTTCTCACAGAAACTGTTATCAATTTTTTTTTTCGCAAACATTTCTGTTTCTTGTAAATATTTTAAATACGCGCAAACATTTACTTGAAAGCTTGACATAAACGGCGCTTCGTAGTAGGCCCTCTCTTCGTCCCGCTACTGACTCTTGACAGTTACTTACTCATATTGACCTGTGCCACTCCTGCGGTGTCAAGTTCTAATAATGTAATTTTTCCTTTGGCCGTGTATTTTCCTTGGGCTTTAAGATAGGGAATATAAAGGTGTATAAATAAATTTCCATTTTCCAAGTCTACGTTTAATTCCTTAACTTGAAAGTTTTTCACGCCATAAAAATCAAGATCCGTAAATATTATAGTGAATCCGCCTAAGTGCGCCTCTACTTTTGAAATGCGTAAGGGTTCGATTTGTGGAAGTTTTAATTCTGGAATTCCCTGGATTAAATGAGGCTTGACGTCTTCTATGCGTTCCATTATGCACTTGCTTCTTTCTACGGGATTTGCTCGCTTACATCTTTGTATGTAGGACGCTGGAAAAGAAAGTCGGAAATTAAAGTCTTTTACTACATTTTTAACGATGCTTTTTATTTTCAATGCGTTTTTTTTGTTCGGTTGTATCATGCTTCCCTACTTTTCCTTTTTGTCTCCATCTATCTCTTTCTCTATCCTATTTATCATTTTGCTCTAGGTCCCTATTTTCTTCATTTTTTAAATTATTTTTGTCTATCTTTTCTATTACTCTGTCTTATATCACTATGTTTCTGCTCTCTCTTTTCACTCATTCTTTGTTTTTTCCTTCTAGCATACTTTCTCTGGCTCTACTTTCGTTTTTTTGGATTTTTTTATCTTCTCTTCTTTTGCTTTCTATTTTTCCCATTACCTCCTACCCCCTTCTCTGCGTTTTTACTTTCACTCTTTTCTTTTTTTACTGTTTTTGTTCTCCATCCCTCTTTTTTTCAAATATCTTTAGCTATTTTTCCTCCATTCCTAACAGTCTGTTTCACTTTCTCGCACTTTCTTGCTCAAATTCAATATTCGAGTACAGAAAATAAATATCAGTCTTTAGCACAAAATGGCCAAATCGGTATAATTCAAAAAATTGCTTACGTAGTTGCTTTGCTCCACAAGATACACTACCGCCTATAACAAGTAAAACCCACATATTAATGCACTGCATGATCAACTAGTTCAAACCAATAGTTAAGCAAAGATAAGAAAAATTAACTGTGACACTTCTATATAAACTGTTGGTGGAAATACTTGTTTCTCATTTAGCTGACGTATTTGTTATTAATAACACTAATTTTACAGGAAATAAATAACTAAATGTCAGATCAGATCCGGTTTTGCAAATAATTAAGTTTTTCCATCATGAGTATAAATTATGCAGTTAATTGTACTCTCCACATTTTCAAATTTTGTGCTTGTAAATCTCTACATTCTTTTAGATCGCTCCCTTAAAACGAAACGTTTTTATTTAACACTACGTCAAAGATATACAATTTTTTGCAAACCTTGGATCTTAGTTTTCAAATTGCTAGTTTTTAAAACTTTGCAGTTTTAAATCAAAATCAAAATGTTTGGCTCCAACAAGATGGAGCTCGTGTTTGCAGTTATTTGGATCAAATATTTCCAAGTTGTTTGATGGGAAGAAGAAGATTTATAGAATGGCCTCCTTGGTCTCCCGACTTAAATCTTTTAGATATTTACGAAGATAAGATTAACAATTTGTAGAATTTGGAAAGCTAGAGGTAAACTAAAACAGTTCTGAAAATTTTACTGATTTGTGAGACAGTTTGCACATTTGTTTCAAATTAGTTTATAGTTTTAATTCGGGGTTCCTTTTGTTTTGATACGGTTTAACGTTTTCTATGTATTGAATTTTTGTTTTTTGTAGCGATTCGCTACTTTGTATTTTTTTATAAACCAATGCAATAAAAAATAATTGATTATTAATAGAATGATCAGGAACAAAACTAGTAAAGTGCTTAAATAAAATGTTTTTGTGCAACTGTTTTGCATAGTAATTGCAACAATAAAGATCCACAAAACGACGCAGTTATGGGAATTAGTTATTACCTACATTGTAGTTTATGATAGGGGCAAACTAAGACTATCTGAGCAATGTTCACTTTTGCATAATTCTATACTTGTTTAGACATTTAATTATTCACGATAATTATGTCTCAGCGAGCAATTTAATTGTTAATTTGTTTGACGTGTTTTTTGATTTCCGCAAAGTTGAATTATTTATGCAAAATGCATGGGAAATTATATTTTTCCAGATTTTATGTACCTAGGATAATTTGGCTAAGAATTTAAACTATCATTGTTATTTTTAGCTGTGGTAAGCGCCGCCGTTTAGTTAAAAATTAAAATAATTTTCATTGTTTCCTTTTAATACCTGAGTAACAACAATAGTCTTTAACGTTTCTGTGGCAAAGTGGTGGGGCTACTGCTTGTAAGCAGAAGTTCTGGTTCGTTATTTTAATTTAGACCTTCTAACACTGGAATTTCTGTAAACCCTTCTGTTGAAAATTAAATTAATATTGTCACGACCTATACAATTAAAGCCAGAACAAAACACCCCACATATGTATTTCCAAAGTAGACACTATGGCTTTTTATATGTTACCAAATACGAATTTTCAGTTATTAAGTATTACATTTGATTGTGGTGGTGAGGACAATTTTTTTCGGCTGAAGCTACTCAGACAAAACCGTGATAAGAAAAATTATTTAATAAATATGTTTCGTAAGCTGTTAGGAGTATTATTAGTATATTTTCGTTCTAGATTAACGTAAGTTGTGCAACCCGTTTCGAACTTAGGTTAATTGTTTTTTCTAACAACAGGAGTACGACAGATAAGACAAGCAAGGGCACCAGAAAAACAATAATAATTGTAACTATTACTTCATAATTTTATAATTAAATTTTTGATTTTATTAAGTGTGTAGATTTTTTTCTCTGAACTTCAACTTCTTTGTTCTAGTTGCCAAGTGTGTTTTAAAATAAGTACATTATCTAAATTGTTTTTATAATTATAATAAATTTTTAAAACTGGAGCGGCAGAGGTGACGTACACGCGTGTGAATTGTAGTTTTCAACTCAACATCGCACTAGACCAGCGGTTCTTTAATTTTGTTAGCCTTTACGTACAAAAAAATTAGGGACCTCTTCCTATGAGTTGTAGTAGCCCTCCTTTTAGGAGGTGGGTTTGGAAATTTTTGGTGGTCGTGGCCGCGGCGGTAGTGCAGTGGCGGTATTTCACAACTAATCTAACTACCAGAGGTGTTCTAAGTACTACTTATAAGTACTATAAGTACAAGTTGCTAAGCACAAGTACACATATATTTCTTTATGAATAGTGATCGTGCGACAGCGATTACCATACCTTTTCCTAATCGCCTTAACATCGCACACCCAAATGTGCAAAATATACAAGGCGTTTCATTTAAATAAAATGAAAACAAGTCATACACTGCAGGCAGTAGCACGACTGTGACATGTGAATCCCCAGAGAGCCTACTACGTAAAGTATTCCGGTGGTGATTGGATACCCGGTCCCTGTAGCCAAAACACAAGAGCCGCAGCACTGCAATACCAAAGTACTTACAAATAAAAGTTCTTTTCTAACAAGAAAGTACTTAAGTATAAGTACAAGCAATAGCTCCGCCTCCGCGGGCCTCCGGGAATAGCTTCGCGGATCTCCTGGAATAGTTTTGAGGATTTTTAGCAATAGCTTCGCAAACGTCCGGCAGTTCTCTGCGAACCTACGGCAATAGCTCCGCGGACTTTTAGCAATAGCTTCGCGGATTTTCGACAACAGCCTCGCGAAGTTCTGACAATAGCTCTGCGGACCTCCAGCAATGGCTTCGCGGATCTCCGGCAATAGCTTCGCGGATTTTCGGCAATTGCTTCGTGGATCTATGGGGATAGCTTTGAAGACAGACGTCCGGCAATTATGTCCGCGGACCTACGGCAATAGCTCCGAGCACTTCCAGCAATAGCTTCGCGAACCTCCAACAATAGCTTCGCTGGTCTTTAAATAATTACACTAGCTCCGCGGATTTCGCTGTGGCTCCGCGGAGCTATTAGCTTCTGTTCAAGAACCGTTGCGCTAGACCACCGTTATACCGTTGGAATTATGTAGGCCGACTTTTGGAAAAAGTGGAAATAAGTATGAGTAGTTTAAAGTTTTTTACCCGATCTTCTTGCAGACGGGAGCATCCGGCGATTATCTCCGAGGATCTACGACAAGAGATCCGCGGTCCTCCGGCAATAGCTTGTCGGACGTCAAGCAATAGCTTTGCGAATCCCCGGCAGTAGCTTCGCAGATCTCCGGCAATAGCTACGCGGATCTTGCTGTCGGTATGCGAAGCTATTGCCCCCAGTTTAAGAATCGCCGAACTGGATCACTGTTATACCATTAGAATTGTGTAGACGGCGTTTTTTGTGATTTTTGCGCGCGGTGTAGTTATTATTAAAAATAACCAGCGAAAAGCGTAGGGGTGTTGAAACTTTATGTCGGAAGATATGCGTCGTTGAGGACAGAATCGTGCAGGGTTGCACGATTTCGGTCCTAGTGCTGGACTACACTCGTTAGAAAGGCGCTGTGAGTTTTTTCCAGGCCATTTGTAATTTTTTTGTTAATGATATTCTTCTTAGAGTACCATCTCCTTATTGGAGGTTGGCGACAATCTCAGCAAACATCTGGCGATTCTGGGCAGCTTGGAGTAGTGGGTGGGTGTTCAAACCAGTCCAGTCCTTTATATTCTTCAACCAGGAGTATTTTCTTCGGCCTACACCGCGTCGACCTTCAATTTTACCTTCCATTATGAGTTTTAGCAATGTGTTGTTCTTGCGCATAACATGTCCTAGGTATGCCGTCTTTCTTTGTTTCACCAGTTGTAGCAGTTCTCTTTTACACTTGGCTCTTCTAAGGACATCGTTGTTGGAATGATATAAAGAATTAATTTAAATTAAAACATTGGAAAATTAATAATTTGCAGATTCCAAAATTAGCAATCTAATCGGCTAATAAGGCTTCCACTGGATTCAATGCAGGATTCGCAGAAATTAACATTTATGGAGTGTAAAGCTTTAAAACTATCTCCGTACACAATATAATGTTAAGTTATGAAAACTTATTTAAGAATATAATAAAATAATATAATGAATAACGGAAGTCTACGAAACTTGAAAGTGCTAAAGACCAAAATAGTTCTTTAACAACCCTCAACCTCCCAAATAGAAAATTAGATTGAAAAAGCAAATTAATCATTGGGTATTGTTAAAATATGCCCTCAGGGACCAGCAAGCTAGTTGTTGGTACGGGCGTTGCGAACCCGAGGCACCCGAGCAAATAACCCTCGTACCTATTTTTAAAAAGGCTAGGCAATCTAACCTAATAAAAAAAACTACGGCTACGAAAACTTAAGAAGTAGAAGCCGAGCGGAAATCAAAAAAACTGACTAGAAAAGGAATAAAATACAGTTAAGATTGAAAAATAATAATAATATTTTGCTTTTATCGGTCACAATTTTACACTTTTAACAGACTTTTTAGAACAATGCGGTATTTAATGTATTTTTTACATTTCCCAACAAGTACTAGCAGCAGAATTGTTTAAACAACTGCTGCTCCCAGTGCTATCGCGTAAGTCTGTAGAAGTTACAGAAAATCACTCGAACGATTTTACTTTTTTTTGATGTTTTCAATTTTGTCTGCCTAGAAATGGAGCATTGAAGTTACAGGCAATTTGCAGAATCTGAATGAATAAAGAAGCGTTCTTTGCAAAACAAACACGTATGTGAAAATACAAATAAATTTATTAATATTTAGAATAATACTGTTGAATAATACAAGCAGGATGAGCAAAAAATATACATACAAATAATTGTATTCGATTGTTCAATTCGTTCGGATATGGCATTTATTGGATTATGGAAAAAAATGTCAAAAAATACTCTATAATTTCCTGTAATTGTTTGCAAAATTTTATCTTATATTGCACTGTTTTAACACGAGAGCTTTTGTGCAATACATTATTAAATTTGTGCAACTCTTATAAAAAAAATTCGTAACAGAAATAACGTATAAATACTAAAGCAAAATTGTTTACAGGGAAATTTTTTTACACAATTATCTACATTAATCAAACAATTCATCTAAAGAATATTCGTCAAAAAATGGTTTTATTATGCCCACAATTAACAAATGAACTGAATCGTCTAGAAGTGGAGCTATTTCCTTTCCAATCTCTTTAATATTGTCGTTAATTGCTTTATTTGTAGTTTCAGTAAGTTGAGGGTTGTCCTTGAAGAGATCTTCAAAATACAAACTCATTTTGGCATATTTACGAGTTACTTTGTAGTCATTTCCCAAATCTAGATATTGCTTGTTGTTTTTAGTCACTATTGAAACGTTCATGTGAGACATGGATTCTATACCAGCTAAAACACAAACAAAAAGTTATATTAATTATTTTTTTCCTTAAAAAAGCATATGTAATGCTAATAACGGATTAAGTAAATTCCAATAATAATCCTTATAAGTTTAAGGCCAAGCAATACTTTATTTTTAATTTTTTTTTGTTAAAAATTAAAGAATAAGTGTTCTACGCCCCTGATTACCTTCTTTGAGGAACTCGAATCTACGACAATGGTTTCAAGGACTCTCAAACACAAAATTTAGGTTTAAAACTACCAAAATAGCTGGTTTTTATTTTTTTGCCCTCCCGGAATAAAACTCAAGTACGCCACTGCTCCATTTTTTCACGAGGAAAGTTGGACGGCAACGTACAGAGTAGCTTTTAAAAATATAACTTTGAAAACTCTGCACTATGTTAATGAAGTCCCTTTTTAATAGTTTTCTGCCACAAAATTTTCTTAACTACGCCACTGCTTTACAACTTACTTATATTTATATTTGACATTCCCGTGCTGCTTAGCTGCAACAAAAGAATTTTTCCATCAAACGTATAAGGACCTTGAATGTGCAGTTGTGGTATAAATAAGTGCAGAAAAATGTGTTTATTTTCTAGATCAAAATTCAATTCTTTAACTTGCAGACTTTTTCCTCCATAAACAGTCAAATCGTTAAAAATGGCGTTGAAGCCGACAGAATCGCTTGTTCCTGTGTGTAGTTCCAATTTTGGCACGTGCAGAGGTTCAACTGGTGGAAGTTTCATTTCGGGGATTCCCTGAATTAATTTGGGAATCAACTCTGCTGCGCGTTGCAGCATGCATTTGTTTAATTCTACTGGATCTGCTCTTTTACATTTTTGGATATAAGAGGCTATGAAAAAATTTAAATTTAAATCGAGGAATTACAACAAAACTATGTAAATAATATAAATTAAAAAAATTCAGACGTACGCAGTTCTTTTCCACCACAGCAATTGAAGGTGGATAAAACAACAATGGCACAAATAATAATGCACTTCATTGTCAGTGAAACTAAAGCACGCCAAGGAAAAACTAGCACTGCGAAAAATCGTGCAGGTAATGTTTTATATAGCATTAATCACCATAATCTTGCCCCTTATTGGAATCGTAATTACCGTCACTAATTGTCATCTGAATTTGACGTACATAATTGTTCTCTCACGTCATAATAGTTTATTAATTGCAATATGGGAATAATTTGCATGCTGGAAGGTCGTACACACATATATTTACAGCAAGTCGGCGGTAAATCTGTATTAAATGTAAATAATAATAACTAAATAATAAGTAGGTATTTTTTACTATTTTCTAAAATCCGATTGTCATAAAATTGTTAAGGAAATTTTCAAAAAATTATTTTTCACAAACTCGTTATACGATTTTCTTTAAACTTTGCCGGCTGGTAAAGCTATCTTATGACTATGAGTTGAGTTTTTGCTAAAACATTAATTTTCCTGTAACGCCCCGTATAATTTTTTGAAATTAAAAACTTCTAACAGCAATAACTTGCATTTTTATACGCGGTACGAGTCTAAGCGAGTAGAGTTACGATCTGATTACATAGTTGAGCATGTAAAAATGAACATTATTATACTAAGAAAATTTTCATAATTTAGAACGTTTCCAACACATTATTTTTCACAAAATGGACACGCAAACTTTTTTTAATTTTGTCAGCTAATTGAGCCAAGTATGCCTATCAATTAACTCTAGTTACAACATATAAGTTTCGTTTATGCATATTTTTGAGAACTTCAAATAAAATATTTATAGCGATTTCTAGTTCAAAATCCGAAGCGCATCTAATCAGCTGTAGGGCGGGCGGTTCTGTGTTCGCATGCAGTTTAGCCGATTCGGTATGCGACATCGTATTGCACAGGCTGTCGCAAGTTCAAATCACCGCTGAAGCGTTTTCTTTTTTTTATTCTTAAATTCTTTTTTTTTGCTTCTGTTTGTGTCAGAACAATGTTATTCGGTCATTTATTGGCGCGAGAATATTTAACGTAAAAAGTATACTAAAATACCAGCGACCTGTTTCGTTCATATTTCTGTCATACTTTTAAAAATACAAATTTTGCTATAATATGTTAAGTTATCATAAATATTTAAAATTTCAGACACTTCAACAGCAACAGTCAAAATTATTAAACAATTACAATTTTCATAATTTAAAAAACACTAAATTGCATACTAATTTTGAGCCTACGTTATAAAACAATTTTCAGACGTCAAAATAATTAATTTTTGACGTCAATCAAAGATTTTTTGACTTCTAAAATCAACTACAGACGTCAAATACTGTTTATTAGCATCAAAAAATACCTTTTTACTTTTTCAAGTTAAAAATCAATTTTCACCGTTATTAATTTGTTTTGACGTCAAAACAGCAATTTATGACGTCACTGGCTATACTCACAATTCAGAACGAAAAAGCATAACTGTTGCGTATAAACTGCATTATTGTCAAAAAATATATTTTCCGCGTAAAATATTATTTATTGAAGCCAAAAAATAATTTTATGACGTCAGAAAATGATTGTGCGACTTCTAAAATCGACTGTAGACGTCAGATATTATTTATTGCCACCAAAAAATGTTTTTTTCTAATTTTTAAGGTTAAAAACATTTTTAACACCACAATTTGTTTTTGACGTCAAAATACAACATTTTGTGACGTCAAAATAACATGCGTCGCTGCCTATACTGCATATTAAGAACAAAAGAGCAAAACCGTTGATGTATACGGACTGTATTATTATTATTATTAAAAATGTTTTTTTTTTGGCGTAAAAATTTTCTTTAATATATTAATAAGTAAATTCATGTTCTTTCGTTACACAGCCATTTTAAGACATCAGAGACATTACATTTTTCGCCAGTATATTAGATTTTGAAGTCTGAAAATGATTTTTTAGTTTTTAACGTTAAAAACGTTTATGGTGCTGATAAATATTTTTTTGGCGTCAAATACACTGTTAATGGCGTTATCGGTAGCTATATACTCAATACTTAGTATGAAGAAGCACAATCGTTGTGTATGGAATAGATTTTTTTGAGCCTTTGCAAGCAAAGGGGTCGCTTTTGTATCTATCTTTATGAACGTTTTTGAAAAATCTAAATTTTAGAATAATTACAAACGTATAGTAAGGAATTGTGAAAACCTGTTTTTGAATACATGCAAAGTATTTAAGTAAGTCCACGCTACGTGCTGCGACCATCTCGTAAAGTAGGAAAAATGTATCACAAGATGGCTGCTTGCAAATTTTAATCGAATATATAAATTTTTGTTTTAAAGTAATAAATTTAATTTTACAAAGTTTCTATGCATTAAATTTTGCCCGTTAACCAGCTGTCTCTCTTTTGATTTCTACAATAAAATTATTTAAAGTTCCACTTTCTATTTAAAAAATCATTACATCGTTTTCCAACACCCAACAATGCTTCTTTACTAAACAAACTGAATTTTCATACAAAACCTACAAACAATGAGAGGCAACTCATGTTTATTAAATTCCACGATTTTCAAATAATCATCCCATGTCGTTCGTGTATCACACAAATTCCATTCCCGGAACGAATAAGGCCTGGGGCGCTGCTGTTTAGGGATCAAAAGTGTCGAGGATAATAGTGCATGCCCGGTTGCACAAATTATATCGACGAGTGGCACAAAAACCGGGATTGCACCTGGACAGAATGCTCACATTAATAGATGATATGGGATACAGGTTTGCGCACGAGTCAGACAAAGGGCTTTGACAGGGTTATGTCGGTGCATGTCTCTCTGCAAGGTTGCTCGAGGGTCGTGTAGTCCTATCCGCGATCAATACTATATGCGTACAGTCCCTGGAAAATCCATGTCTGCTGATGCATTTTATAGGTGACATATTGACGCGTCACGTTCCTTCCATTCGTGACGGTTTTCAATACGAATGCAATTATGCAACCTTGTTTCTGATACCGCTTCGACACAATGGTTGTGTTGGTAATTAGCTGAGAAACTTCCGACTTCGCGGAATGTTCTTCTCACACCGTTATTATCTTGTTACTGGCATTAACTCTAGATTATACGGATTAATTAACAAAAGGGGAACATAAACAGAAACAATTCCATAACTTAAAGGGGAGACGAAAAAGGGGTAAGTTGGGTACTTCAAATTACGGCGTGGGATTAAAATTTTTGACATAATAATTGTGAAGGAAATGCAGGTTTCAGATTTTATAAATAAAATCAAGACTTATTGTATACGTAAGATGTTGCTGACTTCTTTCCATCGAATTGGAAAACCGAAAGAAACATTGTACACACGATTGCAATTGAAATAATCTTCTAAAAACTGATTTGGGTCATCTTGTTGGAAAAATTTAACCCAAGATGGCAGGAATTACCAGAGGTAAATCCATAACGAAACCTTCCATTATTAGAAGAAACACTGAAAAGGTGCTCAAAAATAACACTAAAAAAAACGTTGCCACAGTAAATCTGAAATCAAAATTTCTGGTATAGTTCTAAAACTTAACCTTTGTTGTGTTGTGGAACAAATATGGATAAAATAATTGGGGTACGTCTTAAAATCGATTAGACATGGTCCAAAATCCAAAACCAAGAGGTATTGGGCAATAGATTATTGCTGATTTTTGTTTCCAACAATATGGGAAATAGAAAAAGCACTGTCGGTCTTTTCTGAACATAATTTAAAAAATGGTAAATGAACAGAAACTATTTCAGAACTTTTCCCCGAAAGGAAAAGGACAGCACCAGTTGATTTTAATAATTTTTGTATAATGCTACAGTTTTTTTAATTTTTGGGGTGTGAAACGGGCAAAAAATTGGCAAGGCAAGTCAGTGTCGTAGCCAAAGTTTTCATACAACAGGCGCTCAGGATAAACGCAATAAAAAGCACATAGACTGTAAAAAGAATGTTAACACAGTATAACAAAATGGCAACAGTAAAAATTTACGTTATGCGCTAAAGAGATGAATGGATTAGCTGAAATCTTCTGTTTGAATTACTTGAAATATTGTCAATAATGCAGTCCATGCTCAGAGATTTTGTTTCTGCGTACTAAATATTAAGTATAGCCAGCGATGATGTTATAACAAGTTTATTTGACGTCAAAAAACCATTTATGGGCGTCAAAAATAATAAGATTATTATTTTGACGTCAAAATTTTATTTTATTTTATTTCTTCAAAACTAATTTGTTATTAATAAATTATACGAATTATTGGACGCCAATAAATAATTTTTACGCCAAAAGGACATTTTAGGCATTAATTCAACCCATACACAATTTTACTTCTTTGTCCTGAATATTCAGTGTAGCCAGCGACACAGGTTTTTTTGACGTCATAGAACGTCAAAAACAAATTTATTGGCGTTAAAAATGAAAAAGACTATTTGGTGATGCCAATAAACAGTATTGGACGCCTCTAGCTGGTTTTCATGTCAAAAAATCATTTTACGACGTCTAAAAGTGATTTTTAACGTAGGATTATGAAAAAACCGCAATGAATAATAATTTGCGCCAAAAATAGATTTGTTGTTAATAATGCAATTCGTAGACAACAATTTGCCTGGTTCGTACTCAACAGTGAGTATAGCCAGCGATGATGCAATAAAAAGTTTATTTAATGTCAAAAAAACATTTAAGTGGGTTAAAAATGTTTTGTGACGTTGAAAATTTAAAAAAATCATTTGCAGGCGGTTAAAATTAATGTTATGACGTCAAAATTTAATTTACTGACGTCAAAAATTGTAGTATAACGTAGAAATTTAAAGAAAATGTTATTAGTTTATTAATGAATTAAACGAATTATGTGACGCTACTAAATATTTTAATACGCCAAAAAGACATTACTGAAGCGATTTTGCTCTTTTGTTCCCTATATTTAGTGTAGCCAGCGCCGCAGGTTTTTTGACGTCATAAAATGTTGTTTTCACGTCAAAAACAAATTTATTGGCGTTAAAAAATTTCTATCCTTAAAAATTAAAATCAATATTTTGTGATGCCAAAAATTAATATTTGACGTTTGCAGTTAGCTACGCACGATTCTTCTGGTCTATTAAAGCAAAAATGAAATAAGTGTTTTTTAAAACGTGCCTTGTTTCTTATTACTTTGGTCTATACCTATAGTGCTTGGAGCATGTAGAACAGCTTATTTGATAAATTTCTGATTTATATTTAATTAATGCAGGGTCTTTAGTGTTACCTAGGAAAATTTTAAGATTTTAAGAGAATTACGTTTTTTGACGTCAAAATTTGTTTAGTGCCGTCAATAATTGTTTAATGAAAACTACAACACTTGCATACGTAGACGTACACGCACTGACACGCCAAGGTAAAAAAAGATGTTTGGTGTCGTCGAATTCTCAAACTTAAGTATCTGTTTAAATATCTACAAATACGTACACTTCTGCTCTGTGTTCCCGCTCTGTGTTTACCCCAAAAATTAAAAAAATCGTTTCTATTTGTCATAGTACGGCGGTTAATTATTAGGAGTTTTCTGATGTTATAATTAGGAATGCAGCGAGCAGTACTTTTTCAAAATGCCGGATAACGGATATTCGGTATCCGGTTGCATAGCCGGATAGCCGGATACCGGATTATCCGGCATAGTTTCTACTTTCGAAGTAGTTTCAGCTTAAATGCAGTAAAATTTAAGTTTTAATCACAGGGCGTAATATATACTTAAAGAGTACGCAATGCACAAACCCTATGGTCTTATTCTGTAGTGTTTTAGAGAGACAGCACCGAGACAAGGAAACTACTAAATGCACTATTTGTAATATGTACTGATTCGCTCTAATATTGTTTTTTTGTTCAGATGTTCACAATTAAGATTGGAAATCTGTCAACGGAATTGATTGTAATTACAAGAATTAATAATTTTCAACAATTGTTAAAACTAAAACGTTTTCTGTCCCGATAGATCCGACACCATCAAGAAATAAACTGACATAACCTAATATATATAGTTTTTATCGACATTTAAATAAAATATTGACAATTGGCGATCGAATGCTTTTTATAGGTTCCTTGTCTCGAATCTCTCTGTCACATGTACTGCAAAACTGAGACCTGCATATCATAGCAACAAGCGGTTCATGCATACTCCTTATGTTATACATATATTACTTCGTGGTTTTCACAAATTAGTATATTTTGCAACAAGAGATGAAAATACCGTTTTCTTCGTGAGTGAACAGTTGTTCACGAGCCGCGTTAGCGGCAAGTGGGACAAGTTCGCTAACGAAAAAAACGTATTTCATCTCGAGTAGGAAATCCTATTTTTTCTACGATATTGCAGTTTCAAGTTCAATTTAATTCAAAACGAACTGTCACAATGCAAATTACTGAAATTGCTGTTTGTAAAGTCGTTTCCATAGCAATAAATGCATTCTTTCCATTAAATTGCCATTCTTATTTTCATCTCTAGAGTTAAAATATATCGCTTTCATGTAGAGTAAGCCGTGGAAAAAATTGCTATTTTCACATATATGAGTAGAAAAATAGATATTTATTATACAAGGGAAAAAAGTAATAGATTTTAGCTCGCACTCAAAAAAATGTGTTTGCAATCTAAACAAATTCGTGTTTGTTGATGATTTGTTAGTTTACGCAACAAAACTTCTAGTTGTAGATACTTGCAATAAAATGTTAGTTATTAATTTTTACAAACCGAATATGCTCTCTCTGCAAACATAAAGTTTTAAAATGATTTTGTTGCATGAACTAATTTATTTGTAAATGCAACAATTCCCTAACAGCGAAATCCAACCTTTAAGAAAATTTAGTTAGGGCAACTAACCATTTGTTTTAGTTGTTCGCTTTGTTGACCTATAAGTTTATAAAAAAGTCACGTTTCGTTGATAGTATTGCTAGTTTTAGCTTTTTCGTGGTCCCTTCGTAGAGGTTGACTCATCAGTTATATTGCGATCGGTCGTTATTTAGGCGCGAAAATCATCATTTCATAAGAAGCGTTGTTCGGTGTGTAGTGTGTACCTGATTCTGTAATGGATGAAGTTTTACAATTATTGGAAGAATGGGGAATGGACGCCCAAGTAATAGATTCTTTTCGAGGTATGTAGCGAATTACTCATATTAATTATACGAGAAAAGTATTTTCGTTCAGTATTCATTATTGTGCAACTGGGATGTATTTGTTTTCATATGTGTTTTATTTTTATTCTGTGAATGTTTGTAGGTAAATAATGTAATATATTTTATTAATCCTTGAAAATCGATTTCTATCTAGATGTTTTTCTTAAAATCGTTAGAAACATAGTATAATGAATAAATATTTCTCACAAGTGTTTGTAGAACAATTAACTATGATTTGAAAAATAAGCTATTAATATCATAGTAAAATCTAAATCAGCAGGCCTTCAGGAAGCCCATGCATGACCCTCCTTGCATCAGCATCGTGATTTGCGCCTATAAAACGTAAAAATAAATAATGCAAGTTCCTTTTATTTAAATTTTGCATTTTTGTACTACACATGTATACCGATTTATGTTAGGGTTTGTTTGTAATTTATCGGGTTTAGCACTTTTTTTATTACTCAAATTTAGCAATTATTAAAAATACATAATTTGAAAACATTATTACAGAATAATTATTAGACTATCATTCTGTTGTAGACAACTGTATAGATATGTATTCGTTTAAATTATTGGCTCTGGATAATATAAAGGAATTAATTCCTAAAGTTGGACCACGGCTGAATTTGATTGAAAAGTGGAATATTTACAATTCCGAAATTATAGTAGATGTCATCCATGAAGCAAGTCAACAGGTAAATTAATATTTAAAAATTGTAGAAACAGAAATTTAACATAAATATAAATACCTAGATGAGTGGATTAAACTCAGGTGCTAGCACATCATCATTTGATACAATATCTGTTATTTCCTCATCAAGTTCTTCAATGTTGGAGAGAAGTACATCAGAAGAACCACGTAAGCAGAAATAAGTATATAATAAACTGTGATACTATATAGTTAGAACGAAACTATTTTTATGATTTAAAAATCTAGAATTAGACTCCCAATCAATCAAAACTACAAATAATTATTGTTTTATATTTCTTAAAATTAATATATTCTGTTATTAGATTATTTTTTAAATTATTTGATTTAAATCAGCTCAACTAAATTAAAATAAATTTTAAACTTTTTTAAGTTTCTTTGAGTAATAAACCAATACAAATTACACATGCTCCGCATGCTTGCTACACCAAAGGGGCCGAACAAGTATGGATGTTAGTACAAAACGTTATTTACAACCTTGATACTAAGTGGGATAGACATTTTGTAGCAGTTCAAAGTATTTTGATGGAAATTTGCAAATAAATACGCGGTTCTGGTTTAAGAGTACTGGCATTTAAGATTAGACTTAGAAGTTTATTGTTATTTAGAAATTATACAGTATTAGTTGTTTTAGTGTCTTGATGTGTTAGATTGTAGGTATGTTTACTTATTTCAATTTACTTTAAATAATATTCTGTTCTTTAAGTATTTGTGTTATTGGGATATAGTTCTAAGAAAATTTCAAAATGCCTAAGTGCTTTTTGTGTAATCAATATTTTCCATCTGTAACTGCATTAACGTTGCATTTCAAATTTAACCATAAGTTAGATCCTAGTAGTACACACCGTTGTAGAGAGCCAAACTGTTTAAGAGACTTCTCCGATTTTTTCGATTGGATACGTTCGATTATGGTTTTGAAATTTCAAATAAACCGGCTACACTAAGACGCGATTTTCATACAAAAAATAGAATTTCAATGTCGGCGTCAGAAATACTCTGTTTTGTAAGGTGCTTTGCATTAATTGTAGGCGATTTAATTCCTGAATCTAACGAAGTTTGGAAATTTTACATACTTTTAAGGAAAATTATTTTTCTAGTTACTTCGTCGAATATTACCGACTCTCTTATTTGTTACATGGAAAATCTTATCACTGAACATAATACTTTGTATATATTTGAGGCTAAACACAGAGAATTTAAAATGACTGCGAATGTTACATGTTCGCGGAAGAATATAACAAAATCACTTGCAATGAAACAACTAAAAGTATGTTTTCGCTTATTGCGGAGAGACGATTATGAGCATACTGTAATAGGACCTGCTGAATTTATGTCATATACTGATATGATAGAGAATTATCCAAATTTCAATCAGCCGATACCAAATTCGTTTATTCAAGGGGTTACTCCAAAGTGGGTTAAAATATGTAGTGAAAAATATAGTGTAGGTACGGTGCTTATTGTTGGTATTGATGTACACATGCTACCTACTTTTGGTATTATTGAACGAATACTAGTGAATGGCAAGAGGGAAATATGTTTTTTGTATAAAGAGTTAAATATATTGAACCTTAATGAGCATGTACAAGCGTATCAAGTCGAACGAAGTGACGATACGAAGATAATAAATGCTAAAGAACTCCTTCAATCCTTCCCAGTTTTGTTGTGCAGAACGGCAGATGGGCAGTTATTGATTTCACTAAGAAGTCACTGATAAGAATAGTTGTTATGTATTTATTTGTTTTAATATCTATTAGTATCATTGTAAGATTACATTGTATATTTTAACTTTGTATGGCGAATAACTAATTTTGAGTATGTTAATAACCTTGATGGATTTCCCGTAATTTCTAATTTTTTGATTTAGTATTACAATAAACTATTGATTCACCAAAGCTATATTTTTATATACACCTTACCATTTTCAAATCACGATTTCAGGTCCAGTATTTGATGTACCATGTTCTATACAAGGAATAGCTTTTAATGATGATGAGAATATTATTATTAATTTTAACAGACTGGGAATAAATTTCGTATTTTATAAAAAATATTATTTTCGTTGAACAAGATTTGTTAAATTTTATTGACGGCCAGAGCTTTAACCTGTTAGGAGGCTCTACCTCAGCTGTAGTAAAAAAAAAACTAAATTTGTTTATTTTTAGATCAACCTGTATTGGTAAGCAGCACCGTAAGTTCAAGCAGCATAAGCGCATGTACTGTACAGCAGATATTATTTATAGAGGCAAATTCACTGCATACAAACGCGTCAATTTTGGTTTTGGTTAAGCACTATAGTGGTACTACCACAAGTATATTTGTTAACTTTGAGGTGATACTACTGCAGTGTTGAACCATGGCCAAAATAAACTATAAAATAGGCAACAAATTTGCCTTGTACCGGGTGATCGTAAAAAAATTATTCAGAGCAGGCCATGACCGAAGTGTTAAAGTTGGCAATACTTAATATAAGCCAATTGTCAAATGTTGACAGCTGTAAAAATGTTTGGTTAGATAGTAAGTTAAATGTATCTAACCAAAAATTTTTACAGCTGTCAACATTTGACAATTGGCTTATATTAAGTATTGCCAACTTTAACACTTCGGTCATGGCCTGCTCTGAATCATTTTTTTACGTTCACCCGGTATAAATAATTTTTTTTTGTTAGTTATATGTACAAATCGTATTAGTAACTTTTACAAATCGTGTTAGTAATTTAAACAAATTGTCATTCATTTTAATATATCGTGTTAGTATCCTTAACGAATCGTGCAAGTAATTTAAACAAATTTTGCTGGTCGTTGTAACAGACAGTGTGAGTAGTTTTAACAAATTTTGTTAGTCGTTTTAACAAATCACATTAATAGTCTTAACAATCCGTGTTAGCAGTATTAACAAATATTGTTATTAGTCTTAACAGAGCGTGTTAGTAATTTTAGCAAGTCGTGGTAGTGGTTTTAACAAATTTTCTTAGCAATATAAACAAATCCAGATTTGTTATGAAATCAAAAGCATTTGTTAGGACAAGTAATTGTGAGATAGTAATACCTACAAACACTGATAGTTTGCACAACATAATTTGCCACAACTAAAAAAAATAATATTGTGAACAAACAAATTAGTTGACTCTATAGCTACTAATTTTATTTAGTTGAAGTGACTAATCATTTGTTCACACAACAAAACATTTTTTTCAGTGCGAGGTGTCTGTTTGTCTCCCGACGCGAAGCGGAGGGAGACACTCACACCGAGAGCTAAAATCTTACTTTTTTCCTGTGTATAATACATTATTTTTTTCTGTGACGGGAAAAAATGTAATATATTGAAAAACATATACAATAAAGTCGGAAAATTGGTCAACGTGGAATTTGAATTTTTAAACTAGTAAGCTGTTGTAGCGGGGAAAAAAGTAATTACTTTTTTCCCACGGGAAAAAAGTAATCACTTTTTTCCCCGGGTAGAGGGAAAAAAGTAATTTCATAAAAAGTGACAAAAAGTGACACTTTAGTACCTGTCAAGAGTGACAAAATGTTCAACTTTTTTTCCGTCGCAGAAAAAATGCTTATATATGTTGTCATTTTAAATTTTTAACTCGCATAAATGCTGATCTCAATAATATAAATTTAGTAATTTTATGCAGATTGCAAAATACTGGACTTATGGGGTTGTTGCTCTCTTACTTTTAATTATTTTAGTCTATTCTTCCAAATCAAATTGCATACATAATCTCTTTTACTTGAAGAAAATTCTCCGGCCGAATATTTCATATTATCCGGCCAAACCGAATATTCGGTGAAATGGCCGGATAGGCCGGATAACGGATAAAAACCGAATATCCGTTGCATCCCTAGTTATAATAACAGTTACGGTTAAAACGGTATGATGTAAAACATAATAATATAAAAAGTAAAAGTAAGTATGAGAGACGCCAGACGATAATAAGTGCTTCGTCTATATTTTTCATGCCATTCGCAACGAGAAACTCTTCGAAATACCCTTAAAATTCCTCCCATATAATATTAAAATATCCCCAGACGGTATATTTCAATGATGTTCTTATTGATAAACACTCGGCACCGAAATACAGGGTTTAATATAAAAGAACTTCAATATCGAATGAGGACAACTGGCATAAAATCAATAAGATGCTAGGAAACCGTACTTTAATGATACATTTTCTCTATTTCTGTCCTCGGTAAAGTGCTCTCCTGTTATAACCTTATTAATCTTTGATAAATTCGAAACGGTGAAGCGTACTGTGCACATTATCGAGTTTGTATTGAAGGGTCTGCATTATTAGTTATTGCCCGCTTGATGTGCGAGTTTAATTGAGAGTAGTTCGATAATTAGGTTTTACTGTAGGTAGTCTGGAACGCAAGCACTTTGCGGTCATTTAATGTGGCTTGTAACTAACTAATAATCAAGTTTGGTATCTACATGGACAACGTAAGAAATGTAATTGAAACTTCAAATTGTTTAAATTTTTAAGTTATCGTAAAGCAAACCTATACGATAGATAAGTATATTTACAACTACTTTCACCTTCCCTTTATAATCCTGACGGTTTTCGCTACCGTAGATCTTAAAATACTGCCATCTGTAGTGAAAACAGCGAAGCACCACAAAAACCACCATTTTCTCTTTGCCCATGTTTTCACAACAAAGCTTCCAAACCCAGTGTATTAAACAAGTAATTTGCAACTAGTCTTTTCAAAAAGGTGGTAGAGAAGCACAACCCTTAATATGAATCCTCTGAGAAGCCTTTCGGCAAGTACACACACAAATGGATATTTAAATATTAAAGCAGAAGCAAAATGACAAGTTCAAATTTACATGGGTTGCGCTATGTTTAGAATCAGATAATATTTTTTCACTTTGAAAGTGTATAAATTAAAAATGAATATTTTCTAAAAGTTTAAACGTAAGCCGACGTTTAGAAAAAAAATCTAAAACTATATATGCATTTTCGCAGCAAAACAATATAAAAACAAGCAGATTTGTTCGAATAATCAAAAATATGCAGGCATTTACCTTAAAAACATGCATGTATAAGCACTTTCCAATTTCCATATGCGATTCACATGCCGCGAATATATGTATAAATTTATGTCTGACTTAGCACTAACACTCGTTTGAGTGCAGAGAGGTTCAGGCGCAAGAACGTTTAGGCGCAAAGGTATTTGGGACGTTAAGGCTCAGTAACGTTTAGCCGCAGGTACGTTTGAGTGCAGACAGTTTGAGTTTAAGTTTTCACAAAGAGGTTTGGGCGCAAAGATACTTAGGGACAGGAATATTTGGACGCAAGAGCGGTTGGGTGCAAGAACGGTTGAGGGCAGAAACGTTGGAGTCAAGGTCGTTTGAGCACAAGAATGTTTACGCAGGGGTGTTTTGAGCGCAGGAACGTTTAGGTGCAAGAACGTTTAGGCGCAAAGACGTTTTGGTGGAAAGACGTTAAAGTGCGATTGGGTGCGAGGAAGGTTGACCGCAGAAACGTTGAAGCATGTTTAAGCGCAAGGACGTTTGTATGCAAGAACGTTTAGAAATAGAGACAATATAATGCACGGACGTTTGGGAGCAGGGAATTTTAAGCGTTAAAACGTTTAGGCGCAAGGACATTTAAGCGCAGGAACGTTGAAGCGCAGTGACGTTCGTGGACAGGGACTATTGGGTGTAAAGGCGTTTGGCGTCAAGTCGTTTGAACACGGAGACGCATGAGCACAAGAATGTTTACGTAGGGGCGTTTTGGCCGCAAAAATATTTAAGCGCAAAAGCGTTTGGGCGATGCATAAAATGGCGTCTGGCTTCATTTTACGTGTATCTAGTAAACCTATATAGAAATCTGTGAATAACAGTAGTTTAACGGTAAACTAGAAGCGCTGCATTGTCTCCAGTCACCGAAAACATAACACCGCACATATTCTGAGCGGATCAAACTTCTAGCCCCGCTAACATGCCAAGCATACAGCGTCGCCTCACTTAACTTTATACACTTTGCCTGCTGGCTTCTCTTATTGTATTTAGAGACCCAAATTTTTCTTTCACGAGAAAAAAAAACGATTTAAATGGAAAAGGATTCTTTGATATTAAAGAAAACTAAAAAACGGGAAAACAAATTTGTCCGTCAAAATTTGGATGAAAGGGGACAATTAAAATTCTTTAATTTTTCCTGTACCTAAAACATAAGGACCTGTATGCAGCTAATTTGTGTGTTTTATGATGACAACAATCGTGTGGTATTGTAATGTAGGTACAGACGTTACAGGTTTTCTACAAACAGAGTATTCAAGTTTATTAGGTATTTGAATTAATTATTTAGTTTAAATCTAAAAAATTAATAGATCTATTCTGTTAAGTTTTTAGTGTAAATTTTGTTTGGATCCAAACTGTTGAAAAAATAAAAATTCATTATTTCAAATTAACTATCAAAATATGCTAAAATGTCATCAACATAACAAGACGAAAATATAACTTTCTTAGATTGAGTTGATTCAAATACTTGATCTACATTTTCCATAAATATATTAGCTGAAAAAGGTGAAACTTTCATGGGCGAACCATCTTTTTGAAAACAAATGTTATTCTTAAAAGTAAAATAATTTTGTTCCAAGCCAAATTTGATTAATTGAATCAATTTAATAAATTTTGTTAATTCAACATTTTTGTTATAAAGAACAACGTAATTTTATAGGCTATTGTCCTAGGCGCAAAAATAATCAGGGCGCCAAATAGGTTAACAAGTTAGTTTTTTTTTGTTGAAATATTGCTGTTTTAAGAAAAAGTACATAGAAATATTAAAACAAACTTTCATATTATTGATCTTCCGCGTACTTAGTTTATGGTAATTAATACTTGAGACTGTAATAACAGTATTTGAAGTGAAATTAAGTGGTGTAACAACCACGGGTTCTGTTGCTAAGCATTAAACGATGTCAACGACCCTACATCCCTGCTGGTCACCACTGCTGCCCGGCCGCTTTTCACAAACATAAAGCAAGATCTGGTACGCTTTTATTTGCCACTTCTGACACGTGTAAAATTCGACATAAAATCTCCTCTTCTCATACTTTATTATTATTTTCACACAGTAGAGCAATTGCCTAGGGGCCATAGCTATGCTATTAAATAGATTCTTAATCGGTATCTCAACGTTTAACCCGATATTTTCTCGATTTGCAGCTGTTATGTTAATAAATACTGCCTTTGTAATGATTTGCATTTTTAAGACAACTACGTCAGGCTAATTTTTTTTAAATAATAATTGCTAGTGTGATTGGGCCGTTTTTTATGCTTATTGTATAACAGCAATTTAGCTTTTAACAAGAGTTTACCAGGAAATTGCAAAATAAATTCGATCCACGGCGTCAGCGTGTGACACCTTCAAAGAGTTCAGAACGTGATTTTGAGCATTACACTAGACTGCGTAAAAAACAGATGTACTTACTTTTTACCTCCTCAGGCTTCTAGGAGTCTCCCCTCCCTCTCGCCAAGACAAAATAGAATATTAAAAAATGAAGAATTATTTTAATATTAATTAATATATTAAAAAAAACTACTTAAATTAAAAAATGTGCTCCCCCCCTCCAAAAACTAAAATTTTGGGTGCGCCACTGCGATGATTAATAAACACAAAAAAAAATAAAATAACAATCACTTTAATTGTTTTATTAATTCTAGTTACTAATAAACAATTACAATAATGGTATATGGTAATTATAAATTGTGGTATATCTACGTGTATGGAGTAATAATTAATAAAATAAAACCACATAAAATATAAACTGATATAAACAGTAATAATATGATATGGCACTAAATCACTAATATTTTTACGATCAGTAGATAATTGTACAATTATTGCTCTTAGTAGTTGTAAAAATTGACCAAATCATTTCTTTCAATTACTTTTTTTTTTTTTAATTTAAAACATTTGAGTACACTACTAATACTGATTAGTGCTTAAAAAACTGGCTGTGTTAAGACATTTTTGTGAATTTTGGTATAAAATACTACTAAATAGTACTGTAGCAGCCTTGGTTTTATCAATTGTATTTTGTAACTTAGCGACTTGGTTGCTATTTATGTAACTAAAAACATTCATCAAGTTTATTCTGTAAATGCTAAACACATTAAAAAGTTCTTCCGCAAACTAATGTTTTATTTACAACTCTGAACGTAACATTACCAAACTTTACAGTACTAATGATATGGTTTTTAACATAAGTCCTCAAAATTAGTTAGTTTACCAAGGTAACATATTCATTTGATGTATAATAATATTTATAAAAATGCTTAGACACAAAACACTAATTTTGTATAATGCTTAAACAGGCACGAAAAGTCGAAGAAATATTAGAAGCACTATAACGTTTCCAAAAATTTATAACAACATAAAAATGATCAATAATGAAGCAGAATCAACAGCCCACGGGAAGCTTACGAAACAACTACCAATTATTGCTACCCATACTATTATCGTCTTTAACTAGTGTAAGCTTGGCGTGAAAGGAGAGGCCTAAGCAGCCGATACTTTTCCTTTTCTTTGCTAAGTTAGCAAGCATTATCACTGCATTCTGCATAATGACAAACATAACTGCTGATAATGCAAGCTTCTTAAACATATATAACGCTGATTTTTTTGGAATTAGTGTGGTTTTATGTAAAGCACTAGGAGGCACCGACGAAGCACTAACCTAAGTAGCAAATATTTACGAAAACATATGGAAAACCTAACCCGAAATTCGTCCAATGGAAGTACCTGTAGCAAGCAATTGGGTGTTGTCGCAACAATTTTGGGCCTTGTAATGATCGTCTGGTCAGCAATACATTTTCTTTTAACCTTCTCCTACCTGTTCTTATTGATACATTGACATTCCGTACAAAATGGAGTTCGTTTGTGGTTTGGTAAGCCGGATATGACGGTTTACTAGAGCAATCAGCAGATTGGAACGGCTATCACGAGCTGCGATTACGACCCAATCCGATCCTGCGGGTGTATTCTACAGTCACCCTAACTCTTCTTTTTCACATCCTGTATCGTTAAAAAAAGAATTTGTAGCTGGTTGGAGACAACGTTGACTTCTGCCGTCTTCGATTAATGCTACAACTTTCTCAACGTTTTCACAAATATAATGGGCCATAAGAAATCTGAAAAAAAGTCTTAATTTAATTTTTTTGCTGGTCAGTGTACTGGTTTTTAAACCGATCAATAATTTTTTAGACGTAAGTCCTATTATGAAATAGATACGATAGTAATTTTGTTTTGATCCTATCGACTGCGCCATAAACATCGCTAGAATAAACTCCACTCATGTAGGAGCTGAAGAATCTCAGTTTTTTCTAATAACCTCAATTTAGAAACCTTATAAAATGTGTTATTAATCATCATCATCAACACGTAACATTTCTACCGTACAAGAAAATTTGTATTCAGAAGATCATGTTGATGTCAAACATTTTGCCATTTTCCCATCATTTTCTTAGACCACCAACACATTGTGAAAAAAAACAAGTTAGCCTAACAAAAACCGTTGAATAATGATCGCCCAAAAGCTTATCTTTAAAATATGTATGCGTTTCAGCGATAGATTTTATAAATCGAGGGGAACCACCCCAACATATCTGCACCCTTTTGATTTAAATGCATTACGATACAACAAACGAGTTTACCGTATCAGCACGTCCCAATTAAAAACTTTCCATTAGCAAAACTTTTAACAGGGCATTGAAATATCAAAACTAAAGCATCATTAAAACATTTACATTCGACAACTCGAAATGGAAACGTTCATGGAAAACTTGACACAAACAGTAAATCCTCGCAAAATTCCTAATTTAGACTTAAACTCGTTCGGCCCAAAACAAGCTAATTAAGACGTTAACCCTGACAAACGAGTAAAAGTAAGCAACAATTAATTATAAAGTATTCGTTAAGTTTCCGTAAGGCAAAATTCGGTGGGGGGAGGAAACTGTGGATGGATGGGTTGTTGAGAAATCTGACCGAATTGCGTGTGAAAAGGATGCACATAACTGCAAGGTGGATTCCGTTTATGTTATCGCAATGGATAGTAGTTCCCCCAGTGTAGGGGCGCGCAGTTTAATAAGCAAATACACCCACGGCATTTAATAAACGCACTTACGTATGGCATATACATTGCATGTGCATGCGTATGGTGCACGAGGGGGAATGCGTGTATGCAACACAAGCTTGCAATTATTTTGTAATTGTCCAGATTTTGCCATTGTGCAAGCTGTTGGAATCAATAATAGTGGTTAGTATGAGTTGTATAGATAAGCTTGATTACATCTTGTAGTAAAAATAAGTACTTTTCTTTGCAATGAAATGTATTTTTATCAAATTCTACTAGGGAAATTGTTTTTGGAGAAAAACTGTGGAATAGTGCGAATTTTTGGTTAGGTTTCCGGATGGGATGATGAGGAACACATTTTTTTGTGAGAAGGTTTCATGAGGATAATGATTTCGGCTCAAGAAAAACGTAAAAAAGGTAATAAAACGCGTTTGTAGAAAAAAAGAACTTTTGTTTTCTGGAAAAAATAAGAAATTGTTACATTTACGGTCGAAAAATTTGCAAACCACATTTCGTACCAATAGAAGGAAAACTTATCACTAGTTGACAACAAACAACTTTGCGTTGATTACGGAAAAGGTAGCTGCGAAGATTTGTTGGCTAGAATCTAATAGTTCTGAAATCATCAGATTTGGTAATTGCAAAAATTTAGGGCTTTTAATTAGTGATATAATCCGATTTTCTTAGAATCTAGCACCTTTTGCTTTTGGTTCTTTTCAAAGAATCTAGTAACGTTTCTGTTAAAAATTAGCGACTGTTAGTTTTTCTTTAGTATCTAGTGACTGTTATGTCCCGACTTACAACGAAGTCAACTGCCAAAGTTTAATTCCAAATAGCACAAGATAGCCGCCTGTTGACATAAAACGGATGTCCCTAGGATATCCAAAATTAAATGTCCATAAGACATCTTGCAATGACATCCGATAGGATTCCATTCTACGCCCGTATGCTGCATATTTAATATTTTGATTTTTTTTTCTACAACAGTAAATAATAATTGTCCATACAAAATTACAAATGTAATTTATCATAAATGTGTACAACTTATTTATATAAAAAATCATCAAAAATGCGAGTATTCATGCCTAATTAGTGATTGGGCGTGCACTAACAGTGTTGCCAAATATGTTTTCCTATTGAACAGGAAAAACAACTGGTAACACTGTAGGGTTTCATAAGCAGCAACAATGTTGACGGAGATATTTTTCCTGTAGTAGCAGATAAAGCATATGTGGCAACACTGTTACAGCATATAAATCTGGTGTTTACCAATCACATACAAAGTACAATGCGCTGTTAATGTCTTAACGCGCCGCCTGGCTCATTGTGGTGTGATTTTGGTTTATGGTTGTTCTTTAAGGTGCTTCAATTTATTAAACCGTATGTTTAATAATTTATTCCGATTCTCTTTTATTATTACTCTTAAAGTTATTGTTTATTTATGAAACTATTAGTCGCATATATGACGAACACTCAGTATTCTTTTTCTTTTTTTTAATATACACTTAGTTAAGTACGTTATATAATTGAAACAGAAAAGAACTGAAATTCATTACAACATTCCAGTTGGGAATTTTTGTTATGACTAATTCTAAAGTATAAAATTAATTGAAATGTAATATAGAAAATTATCTGAATAACATTCATACAGAACGTACACTCGTATTGGACGTCCACTGAGGATGTCTTACAGACATCCATTAAGGATGTCTTTGAGACGTCCAAAGTTGTAAGAAACGGCTTACGTATAGGCATTTATAAGATATCCTCAGGATATAAAATTGATTTCTTATGTACAACCACAACATCCAAGAAGTATGTTCATAGAACATCCTATGGACATCCTTGTGCTACATGCGAAACTTCGTTGTCAACAACTTCAGCTGCATTCGCTGTTTATGCTAGGGAGATAACCTAAAATTCTAGAGAAGTTTTATTTTTCACTGTATAAAAGTCCCTAGATTATTTTAGATGCCAGTCCTGTCAATACTAAATTTTTTTTTAGTATCTATGGACATATCCATTTAACTTTTTAATTTTTCATTGTGATACTTTGACACGCCGCTCGTGGTAGAAATCGTTTCTGGCTGGGACAGCCGTAGAGGAGCGCTTTTTGAAAGCAGTTATCAGAATGATGTGGTCATCATGTGCCAACGTGCTGCGTTTACGACTCGATCCGGATCTGCGTGTGTAACGTCAACTTCTGTCGTCTTCGATTAATGCCACAACTTTTGCAACGTTTTCTGCCGTCACAACCATAACAGACCATAAGGAAATTGACTCAAGCTTGCAAGTTTTGATACAAAATCAACACGCGTCATAAGCTTTAACAATACACTTGTACAAAATGTTACAAAAGACTGTTGAAACTCAAAATATGACGTGTGGATTAGTTAACCGTTGCAAAGCGGGAGTACGCCAGGTGAGCCTGATAGGTAATCAAATTGACAACATAAAATAAATATTGGATGGCCCCATTGTTTTGCCAGCGAGTGTATAATCTGTTAGAAAATTGTTGCATATAGGTAATCAAAATTGTAATAGCCGGACAAATTAAGTAATTTTTTTTAATCAAAAACCGATTGTCTGACGATTATTAATACTACTTTTCCAATTATTCCTGAGCCTTTCCCAATTCCGAAACTTGTTGGAAAACAATTTATAACTGTTCCATCTAAATTCAACACGTATAATTAATAATAAGAGACACCAAAATCAATTGAAAACCTTCTCGCAATAGGAAGATTTTGCTGTTACTGTGCAGAAAATTTTGTATTTCCTAAAAAAATATACTGTAAAAAATAGCAAACGCGAGGAAAAACGAAAATCTAAAAAATAAATGAATTTTTATTAGATTTAAGCGCCTGAATAATTTTTCAAATATTTTGTTTTTCTTATAAGTTAATAAACGATTCGCCGCATTGAAAACTAGGCCGCCGGTTCTGTAATTCGATTATAAATAAATCTCTAACGAGCTTCCAAAGCCTTGACATTTACCTGAATAATAAGTATCTACGGTTTCATATAGATTTTGAATATAACCACTAATTAAAGTGTAAGTCTAGAATTAAATTTGTTTCGTTTTTATAATTTTAGAGTTTAGAAATAACTATGCTAGTGATTTCATAGTACTAATATAATTTAAATAACATGCAAACATTTTATTACATGATAAATTTACATTTAAGTTCTATTACAACGTCTTCTGGCAAAACTTATTCTGTAACATTTGGTGGAGGCGCGTAAGTAAGTACGTACTTGTACAAACGTGCAGTATATTTAATAATAAAAATATATTTTACAACCTACAATTTTTATATAGCTCTACTACAGCCACGGTGAAACTTAATTTATAACATTTGGTGGAGGCGCCAAAACAAATGTGGATGTACAGATGCGAAGATTGAATAAATTAATAAAAAAAATATTACTACACCTTATAATTCTTATCACAATTTCTCCTGCAATAACTTATGGGAAAATAGTATCCGTTACATTTGGTAGAGCCACTGAACTAACTATTACTCGAGCAAGCATTCATCAGTTTATGTCCAAAACATAAAGAGGCGTATTAAACAATAAAATATTTTTAACTTCTTTTGGTATTTCTAATTTCCCTACAATGTCCCGATATTCCTCAACCTTTCTTATCTCAAAATTTTTCTTGATAAATTTAACAGCTTGATTCCTGCTTAACTCTCTCAACGATGGTACTTCCGGTAATTCCACAAGTTTTTCCAAAACCGAATATTTTTGGCCTTTACTAAACAATTCCTGCTTTATGCTACAGGATACGGCAAAGAAATTTAACCATGTTTCAATCATTTTCATGGCGTTTTCATTAACGGTGTTTGAATGATTGATTGGAGACTTAAATCCATGACTTAGGTACTTCTGAAATCCGTTTTCTTCCAAGGCAACGATAAATGTCAGAAGAGGTGAACTCGTGGTGCTAATGAGGGCTTCCACTTCCTCATCATATCCGTACAATTTAAACGCCAATTTGACGTCGTTTAAAAACACTTCAGCGCCTAAACTTAACCAGGTCCATGTTAAACCCAATCTGTCTCGTTTAACCACTAATCTTTGCTCGCAAAGTATGAACAATTCGGAAAAATTAAATTTGTTATAATTTCGCTGATATGGATCAAGGTAAAATGGAAGAGTAAATTCTAGGATGAAGAAACAACTCGCTCTTAAGTTTAAATTTCTGATGGAATCGCTTTCTTTTAAATAGTTTGTCAAAAAGCGTTCCATGTCGGTTTTTATAAAATCTCCATCAAGTTTGTCCCATATTCTCATCATAAAATCCAAAAAAATTTTATTATGAATTACTGATTCGGTATTGGTTGTTCTGATGTCTAAAATATGCTTGTAGTACCCATATCTGAATCTTGGACAAAAATGATCGTGATATTTGGACAATAAAACAACAGCGGGTAAATTAAATAGCGCAACTGCTAGTAGGAAAGGTGTAAAGTTACGCCCATCCTCCAAATTAACATCGGCCCCATGGTAAAGCAGCATAGAGACCATTTCGACATCGTTGTGAAAAATTGCTTGGTGTAGATGAGTTAACCCGTTTTCGTTTGGGGCATTTATGTCAAAACCCATGTTTGTTAATTCATGGGAAGGATGATTTGAACACTGCCCAATGGGTTTGTGTAAAATAGTTGTGGTGGTATCATTGATTGGATGATCCATGATGATTTGTTCCTCGGTTTGAGATGTTTTCGAGTTTGTTTGATGTTCTTGAGGTAAATTTTTTAAACTGCAACAGAAATTCCTAAATAAATATAATTATTGGCTAAGCATGATTGCTATTTTAGTGAAATTTCTTTAAAAAACTTTAAAATTGAAAAAACATCTTAAAAGGTTTTGGTGTTTACGAAATTAATTGTACTGATTGTAATTATAAATATGCTTGCCAAAGAATATAAATAAGACTTCATTTGATCTTAGGGGAGTGTAGGTATACCCTCATATCAATCAGGCATACCTAGTGGTTTTTGTGTTCCCCTAAACCGGTTACAAAAAAAACAGACTAAAACCAAGTAAACAGACTAATAACCGGTCACCGGTTGCCGAAAAACAAGTTGTACAATTACAGAAAACACATGAGATGTTACAGAAAAATCGAGTAAATTTGACTAATAACTGCACTTTTCTGTAATCTCTTACGTATTTGCCTGTAACTCGTTATTAGTTATTAGTCGGTTTTACTCAAACAAAAGTCAAAAGTGGGGAAAAGTTATATTTAAAAAACATCGGAAGTTGTTCCTAATAAATATTTTAAACAGAATACTTCAAATATTCTTAGCTATGTTGGCAAATCGTTTATCTTCGCAGCACTCGTGTAAACTCGGAGGTCGTATATATAAATAGAGTTGGGCAAATATGCTGTAAAGATAGTGCTTATATGCACTAAAATATGCCGCATAAAACCTTCAATATATGCAAGAATATGCAGTAACCTTTTGCGATATGCTCTAAAAAAAATTAGTTTGTTTATTTAGTGCCTAATATGAAAATCTGATGTTTATTTGAATCTGCAGTTTAGTACTAGTAATGATTATATGAGTTAAAGCACGTTTTGCATCAAAGGTATTTTTTCGTTGAAAGAAAAAGATAGATACAATTAATGATTTTCATTATTTTTAGTTACAAACACTCAACATTCTTAAAATCAAAAGGGCTTACATAATATAGAAACGCATTATTATTTTCAGTTAAAACTGCATTTTTATTAACGTTTATCTGTAAAAACAATATTTAAGTACAATTTACCACAGCTTATACAAAGGAAAATAATTGAATGTGCCCTGTGGCCTGTGCCATATTTTTTGCAATATCACAAAAAAAACTTTCAAATTTTATTCTTAAATTGTTTGCTTAATTACAAAATAAAATAACAAATTAGTATTAAATTTTTAACTCGCTGTTTTGGCTTGTTTGAAGTTTTTTAACTTTAATCAGAGTAAACAGTTTTTTAAATTCAAAATTAAAATAAACGGATAAATACTTCTTTTTCACAGATGACGCACAACACAACACTTCCATCGTATTTAAAACATGTATACGGCTTCAACCACTTCTTAATTAAATCGTTTTTAGAACTAGCAACTTTAGACATTTTCAGGGTATAGACTGGACAATTATACTTTACAGCTTTCTGTCAAGGCAACAAATGAACTAGTCAAGCACTAAAATTATAAATAACTATTTCTAAGAATAAGTATAAGAAAAATTTCCAAATATTATTTTCAAAGAAATTTGTACCTAAGGAATAAGACCTACCCAAATAATACAACCTTTGTCAGTCAATCCTTTATTTCCTCTACCCCTACTTGGAAATTTAGAAAGTGAAAGTCTAGGGTTCATGTGGTTTCACTAGAAGAAATTTCTTCTAAGAACTACGAATATTTTATTTGATAATTTATTTGAAATTTAATTTTTTTTGCTAGAATATGCATTTTCATGCCATTAAAAGCTAAAATATGCACTAATATATACCGTATGCCGTAAAGTTGTAATATATGCCAAATATGCAAAATAAAATTTACTTTTTATGACTCTAAACATCACGAAACGTGTATACATATACGAAAAATTAACATTTTATGATCAATAGGAAAAAAGATACGAATATGCATTTGCCCAACTCTATATATAAATACAAGTGCAGTTAGAAGCCGAAAAACCCCAGTAATAAAGGCACAAAAATCTAATTACGAATTTTCCGGGAAAATAATAGTTTCTATTTACCTTGAATTATGGAAAACAAAGCCTCCACTGGATGATAATAATTTAAACAGTTTTTACACTTCAACCCACTAAATTGCTAAATTGTTTTTACAGCGGTTACTTGATAAATAATTAGCAGAGCTAGGCAAGCCGTCTAACCACATCGGCGCCATACTACCATCATTTATTGACCTTTGAAATTAAATATTGTTAAGAAATAGCATTTATGTCGATTTATTATTTATTCTAAATCTAACTTGTGTAAGAGATTTGCAAATGTGAACAAATGATTACCTTTTCCCACCAAAATAACTATTTTTATCCTTAAAAAATTAAACATTGACCTTGACGTCAAAAAATCCTCTAAATTCATTAATAATGCAACATTTTTGTAATCAATGCCTTAAAAAAGGTTTTCATGCTTCAAATAAAGTCAGTTTTTGGCGTCAGACATTTACGCAATGTGTTTTTTTTTTCAGTTTTTGACGCCAAAAAAACATTTTTGACGTCCATAATTAATTGTTGTCGTTGAAAAAACTTGTTTGAACATTCCTGATCTAACCCGGACGTCTTACAAATACTTATTGCACAAAAAAAAACACTTAAAAACCTATTACTGCTTTAAAAATGCATCTTATAATCTTACACTTTTTTCCATATTTGGCTTAAAAAACTGTCCTGAAATTTTGGTTGTCTATACAACAGGCGGTCATCTTATAGTGTTGGGGCAAAAATGAGCCTAGTTTCACAACTAAATTTAATTTTAAAGGTTCTAACATCAATAGTTACTGCTACATAATATCCTTAAGATGTTAAGACTATACTTTGAACGTCTAGAAGCATGCAAATGCGGTTTGAAGTTCAAAACAAATGTAAAAATATATTTTAAAATACACCAACTTCCGAATAATAACATTTATCAACTAAAGAATAGGGAAAGGAAGAAGGACTCTTTTATATGTGAGTCTAAAAAATTAGTTTAGAATTTGATGCGGCTTACTGTCAAATTTTTAATGGTCTGTCGTGCATTAAATAAAATGTTATTATATTTAATTTTAAAATTTTATAGAGGGCGTTGTAAAAAAATTAAGACTTTCAAGCAAAAATTGTAGCCTGTTTCTAATTTTGTTAGATAACACAAAATAGAAACCTATATTATACCTAGTTTTAGACAAATATAAAATGTACAATGATCGCCATTATTAAGATATACACAGGGTGAGTCATTTAAGTGTTAGTCCACTATTATTTCCTAAACTATTGAGAATATACAATTTTTTTTAAATAATACTTGTTTGTAATTGACTGATGCATAATCTAAAATTATTACTAATTATGCTATGTCTAGTTTGTCGTTTTTTATGGAATATTTGATGTATTATTGCATTGTAATATTCTACATTTAATTCTACATATAAATGAGTTGAGGTTATGATCTTATAGTTACGAATTATTTTACATTTATTTTAAAATTTTACGTTTTTGTGGACCAATATTACAAATTTAATATTTTGATGCCAAAAACGTTCAGTAATCGCAATTTTGCAAAAACATATTATAAAGAATTCGGCTGTTTGTTTAAAACAGTAAGTTATTACATAGGGTGTTCATAATTAGACGCCCATTTTCAAAAACTTCAAATGTGAATAACTTTCGTTTTTCAAACTTTAATTTTTCTAGATTAATGCAACATGTTTCTAGTTATATATATTTTTTGTTTTATTGACAAATCATAATTCACAATAAATTTTACTTAACAAACTTAAAAATTTTATTGTTTGAAGCGTAAACCCAAAAGCGCAAAAGAATTTCACTCACCTAGTTTTTCTGCTACTGTCACTTCCGGTTCGCTCGTTTTACTACCGATGCTTAGCGTGGGGTAGTTTACAAAACTGCAAAGATTTAATATGAAAGGTCAGAAAACGAGTTTTATGTTTGTTCCCGAATTGTTCCTACCTGAGGCAAGGTAAAGATTTTACATTCTATAAGGAACACCTGGATATTTGGCAGGTGGTGACCAACACTAACTTAAATGGTAAATGATTCTTGTATGGCATATTTTGCTCCACTCATACATAATTACCGATCTTATCGAACAATAGTTTAACATTTAAATATTTTGTGGTAATTTTGAAACAATTTAGCTTAATTGTTTGGTGTCGTCAATGTAGATGTTGCAAATAATTCGTAATTTTCTTCTTCGCTGCTTTTCACTGTAATCAATTAATTTTAAAGAAAAATGGAGATGTGTTGATTTAACATAAATACACTAAAAAAAACGTGTTCCAATAACTTTATTGATATTTTTTCGGCAATTTATTTATTTTTTTTTTAATTTTCCTGCAAACCTAAAGTCAGGCGACTTATGCCTAAATCAACATTTAGGTTATCTGAGATGCAGAAGCGTTCTCAAAAAGAAGTTTTTGGAAAATTTTAATAATAAAAATGTTCCCCATATGTTGCAAACATTTTGCCGATCACTGTATAGAACTATTTTTATTACGTAAAAGATTGTACATGGAGATTCGCAAAAAGTAAGACACACTTTCAGGATGGATTCAGAATATGAAAGCATTGATAATTTTGGTAACATTTTCCCAACTTGGATAAATTAATTTGGGGAGGGGGAAGCGACCGCTACGTTTGCATTCCGCCATAAGTTTTCCTAAAACATTTTTTTACAATAAAAAAAATGTGTAAAAAAGTGGCACTGAATCCTTTATTAAGGATATAACCAATGTTGTTTAACAACAAAAATGTTTAACATTCTTTTGTTCAAAATAATCGGTTTTTCCGTAGATTAACAAGACTGCCATGATTTGTCTATCAATAAATTTATTATAATTACTCAAATGTATAAACATTGAAAAAAATACTTCACCTAAAAACAACCTAAATCAACAAACCATGGCAATCTTGTTAATTTAAAACAAAATCGAATATTTCGGACAAAATAAAAAGAATATTTTAAAAGTTTCTTTTAAAACTTTATATAATACCATTAATTAAGGATTCTGCAATAGCTATTATTTATAAGTATTTCTCAATTTTTCAACTACTTGTTATCATAAAAGGTTTGTTTTTTATTTGTTGAAAAAATGTTACTAAAGTGAAGAAAAACTTATAAAGATTCTATTTTTTTTATAAAAAAAACTTTTAATTCTACCGTCTTTCTATAAAGTACCTCCCCCCCTGACTAACTTTTGAACGACTAGATATTTTACCACAATATTTGGTGTGCTTTAATGGGACATTAAATACTATTTTCTAACCAAAAATCGAATTTTGTATCATTCAAAATGGCGACTGGGCGCCATTTTAAATTTTTTTTTTAAATAGGAAGGGGATCGAGTGACACCTCATTTGAAAGGTCTTTTAGTTCTGCGTTTGATCCTAGACTTTCAAAGAAAAATATTCAGCCATAACAAAATAGCGGGTTTAAAACCAATGGACTCATTCAATTCAAAATTGTTTTGAATTTTTTAATCCAGGGTCGAGCGACACCTCATTTAAAAGGTCTTTTAGTTCTGCGTCTGATCCTAGAGTTTCAAAGAAAAATATTTGGCCATAACAAAATGGCGGATTTTAAACAAATGGACTCACTCAATTCAAAATTGTTTTGATTTTCTTATCCAGGGTCGAGTGACACCTCATTCGAAATGTCTTTTAGTTCTGCGTCTGATCCTAGAGTTTCAAAGAAAAATATTTAGCCATAACAAAATGGCGGATTTTAAACGAATGGACTCACTTTATTCAAAATTGTTTTGATTTTCTTATCCAGGGTCGAGTGACACCTTATTTGAAAGGTCTTTTAGTTCTGCGTCTGATCCTAGAGTTCCAAAGAAAAATATTCAACCATAACAAAATGGCAGATTTTAAACGAATGGACTCACTCAATTCAAAATTGTTTTGATTTTCTTATCCAGGGTCGAGTGACACCTCATTTGAAAGGTCTTTTAGTTCTGCGTCTGATCCTAGAGTTTCAAAGAAAAATATTTAGCCATAACAAAATGGCGGATTTTAAACGAATGGACTCACTCAATTCAAAATTGTTTTGATTTTCTTATCCAGGGTCGAGTGACACCTCATTTGAAAGGTCTTTTAGTTCTGCGTCTGATCCTAGAGTTTCAAAGAAAAATATTTAGCCATAACAAAATGGCGGATTTTAAACGAATGGACTCACTCAATTCAAAATTGTTTTGATTTTCTTATCCAGGGTCGAGTGACACCTCATTAGAAAGGTCTTTTAGTTCTGCGTCTAATCCTAGAGTTTCAAATAAAAATATTTAGCCATAACAAAATGGCGGATTTTAAACAAATGGACTCACTCAATTCAAAATTGTTTTTATTTTTTTATCCAGTAGTCCACTTTTTCATTTGCAGTACAAAATTTTCCCAGAAGTAACTCGGGTGGCTGGAAATAATATTGAAAACGTTACGTTCCAACAAGACGGTGCGCCGCCTCATTGTTATAGGCCTGTTTCTGACTTTCTCAACGGACATTTTCTTGGAAGATGGATTGGTAGGCGGGGCCCCTGTAGAATAGCCGGCTCACTCCCCAGATTTAACTTTCTAAGATTTTTTTCTATGGGAATAGCTGAAATCGAAAGTGTACAGAACCCGTCCAGGAACAATTGAAGAACTGGAGCAACGCATTACAGAAGTTTGCAGAAATATCACTCCAGAAACTTATGAAAATGTAAGGCAGGAATTTCATAACCGACTTTTTATGTGCCAAGAAGTGAATGGTAAACATTTCGAACACTTAATTTAATTAATTTGAGCTTTAATTCTTAGTTTTTTTAAATAGACTTCTTTATCTTCAAACATTGTCATTTTGTTATGGTTGAATATTTTCCTTTGAAACTCTGGGATCAGACGCAGAACTAAAAGACCTTTCCAATGAGGTGTTATTCGACCCCCCTTTCCATTTAATAAAGAAATTTAAAATGGCGCCCAGTCGCCATTTTGGATGATACAAAATTTTAGTATGGGCTGAAAAATAGTATTTAATTTCCCATTACAGCACACCAAATTTTATGGAAAAATATCAAGTCGTTCAAAAGTTAGTTGGGGAGGGGGGGGGGGGTTACTTTATAGACACAGTGTATAATAAATAACCAATATCAATGGTTTTTAATTTATTAATATTTTGGTCTAAACTTTGCACGTACAATTGTATTGTAAACAGTTTTTTCTAATAACTTTTTATATTATCTCAAATAAGGCGCCAATTCAATTTTTTATTTTCCAATACTTCTAGTGAAGCAAGGAAAATTATTTTATGCACATTTCTCGCCAAACCTGAAGTCACGTGACCTATGTCTAAATTAATTTCTAGGTTATCTGAGATAGAGAAGCGATCTCAATAAGTTTTTGGAAAATTCTAATAATAAAAATTTTACCGGTCGCTGTATAAACATGTTTGAACAAAGGATCCCCTTATGTACTATTAATAAGAACAAACAAGAAATTGCATAAAACATGCATTTACATACAGGGTGTTTAGCAAACATACGGCAAAAATTTAAGGGGTGATTCCCTGGGTTATTTTAGGAATATTGTTTTTGATGATTTTCGCAAAGCCGGTTTGTTTCGAAAATACAGGGCGATATGTTTCACCGTGGATTTGGACCGGTATTTCTACCAGGAAGACTTACCGGCGAGGTGTATCGAAACTTTTTGGAACAATCGCTACCTGAGTTTCTAGAGGATATACCATTGGCAACAAGAAATGCAATGTGGTTTATGCACGATGGTGCACCAGCGCATTTTAGTGTGGTTGCTCGAGAGTTTCTAACAGCAACATATCGAGATCGCTGGATTGATCGAGGTGGACTTCACGTATGGCCTGCTCGATCCCCGGACTTAAACCCCTGGAGTTTTTCCTATGGGGCTATCTGAAGTCACTAGTTTACACTACTCCAGTGGAAAATGTGAAAGATTTGAGAAATCGGATAATTGATGGGTGTAATTTAATAAGAAACGACCCTGGTGTTTTTGAACGAGTCCTGCAGTCAATGAGGAGAAGATTGGCTTCATGCATCCTAGCTGGTGGTAGTCATTTCCAACAGTTCTTGTAGATTAAGAAGCTTTACATGTAATATTTAGGTAATAAAATATTGTTATTGTCGAAAAACCTTTATCGCCCTGTATCTTCGAAACAAAGCGGCTTTTTGAAAATCTTCAAAGGACAAAATATTTTTAAAATAACCCCTTGAATTTTTGCCGTATGTTTACTAAACACCCTGTATATATTAAAAGTACAACGGTCTTTTATAGGTAAGAATATCTTCGACATCGCTAGTCACCTCCAATGTTTGCACTGCTTTGTGGTACTCTAAATGACGCTGTAATTCTAAAATTATTAAAAAAATTTAAAAATTTTGAATATTATTTAAAATATCGAATATGTTTGAAAATAATGAATATTTTTTAAAATTTTATATTTTTAGTATTTTTCAATATTTGTTAGTTGAAATTTAAAATCAAATTTTATAACATGCTGATGGTCGTTTATTTGGTGATTATCTAATTTTGTCGGATGTGCAATTTTCACTAAAAGCTAAATTGTGCGCGCTTTTTTAGTATCGTGTTGGTATCCATTTTAAAAATCGTTGCTGAACGCCAAAGTTTTTTATAAATTCGCACCTAAAATAACATTTTTTATAAACGAAAATTATTCTAAATGCCGTGTACAATATTTAAAAAATAAAAGAAAAACGAAAAAGTTCCTAAATGTAAAAGTGAATTTGTTACAAATGGATACGTTTCCAAACTTAATTTCAATTTTTTGAAAAGGAAAACGTTCCTAAAAGCATTGCCGTTTTTTTAAAATAAGAATGGAAATGTTGCCATACTCAAATCGTTTATAGAAAGACTTCTCCAAAATGTATCCCCTGCAAGGAGAGCGTTGCGTATCTTAGAATCTCCTTTTTGCCCAAAAGCTTTGTTGCCGAATACGTTTGATTTTATGACCTTATTTTTTATTCGGCTGTAAGTTTTTTTTAATTTTTGGATAGGTTTTTTTTCAAAAAATTTTTTTTAATATTTTAGTAATAGACAGACTGCAGTTTGTTTGTTTTTTCAAATATGTTTTCTCTCTCTTTGACAACTTTCGCAGAACATTTTAGGCTAAAACATTTTTGGTAAGCAACATTCTCAAAATTATATATAAAGCAATTTATTAAAAAATTAAAATACACCTCTTAAGATACAACAGCAACCAGAAAAACAGAAACATTTACCACCAACTGCAATTTTTACAACTAAATTGTAGGGCGTTACGACAGACAAGCAAGCAATAAAAAAAAACAAATATATAGGTATAGATTAAATGTACAAAGGTCTTTTTAAATTAAGAATTTCCTTTACATCTCGCGTCACTTCCAACCGATGCACAGCTTTGTGAAACTCCAGTGGACTATGTATCTTTTTACGATTCCGCAGAATATTTTCCATGATAGTGCTTACTATCAGATTTCGACAACTTTCTACTAACGAAGGAATTGCTGGTGATTGTTTCAAAATTTTCATCACTTTCATACAATCTTCCTTAGTTTCTTGACAATGGAACCTAATCTCGTCTTTTTCGAAGCCATCCCATGAAAAATATGATAAACATCTGCAGGTGAATTCCAGTACCATGTTAAACAAACCATTGTGACGCACGCCGTAAATGAATTGAAAAATAAATACGGTCTGAAATTTTATGCCATAGACGCAGGCTGTTTTCAGCGAAAAAAATAAGGTGAGCAGAGGAACCGGAGTAGCGAATATTAAGAGCAACACCTCTTCGTCGATCCCATAATGTGCGAACGCAGTCAAGACATCTTCAACACAAACTTCGGCCCCAAAACGGAGCCAAAGTGCAACCACAGCTGCCCTGTCCGTGCGACTAACGTTGTTTCTTGCGCGAAACGAACAAAATATGTCTGAAAAATGCGACGATTGCAAAGCGTTTAAGAATTTGAATCTGTAGAGCATCAGCTCGGCAGCATCTGGTGAGCTGAGCATCGAATGCAAACCATTTAACCATTCGGTAGTGGAAAATGTACTTTCTGACAGATACGACGTCAAAAATAAGCTCTTGCTCCTCAGATTGGTGTCGTTGTCGAGTTTAGACCAAATTTGGGTAACAAACCGTACTTTCTTGCTTTCATTCGGAATTTGGTCTATGGGATTCTTGAACAGTTTCTGGTAGTATTCCATACTGGTGAACCTTCCATTCAATTTCTCGTAGTAGTTGAGCAACAAACAAGCCGTTTCTAAATCGTACAAGCACATACACTTTTCAAGACCATGTACGAATGGCATGTATCCGTTTCGGTTAAGGATGCTGACATCCGCTCCATAATACAGCAGCATGGAAATAGACTCGGCGTTGTTGTTGTACACCGCCTCGTGTAAAGGGGTACAGCCATTTTCGTCTTGGACATCAATCTTTGCACCATTTTTTATTAACTTGTTTGCGATTCTAGCGGAAGGCCGACAAACTGCATAATGCAGGGCAGTTTCGCGCCGGTAGCAGAAGGCGTTTACGTCGCAACCTTCATCAATTAGCTGCAGGATAACGTCGTCTACTTGTTTGGATGGTCTTTGCGAAATCATGGCCTGGAAAATGCTGGTGGTTCTGAAGCAATTCATATTTTGAGCTGAAATTAAAAAAAATTAATTTTAAAATGTAATTCGAATAGATATGCCTGACAAGTATGCATGTATGAGCTTTTTTTATAACTGAAGCTTCCTATGACGTCGTAGATGCAAGAAATTTTTACTGCGAGATGCTTGTCTAAATGTAAGGATGGGTCTACACGCACTAGCGTGTATTATACGGACGCTGTGACGTCATTGTTGGTACCAGCTGATTGTGAACAGTGTCGATTCTCGTTGCGCTTTATTTAAACAGGTATGATAGAACGTTTTTTAAACTCAACAATGCGTTTATATAGACCTAGCGAAAGATTTTGATACGGTAAACAACGTAGAACTAATAGAAACGGTTGAAGACCTTGGTTTCCGTGGCGTAGCTTTGAAACTAAAAAAAATTATATAAGTAGCAGAGCCATCCCAGTAATCTGGAAGTAGTTAAATGCGGCGTGCCACAAGGCACGGTCCTTGGGCCTATTCTTTTTATTATAAAATCTGCCAAGATTATGACCAACAAGATCACATAATGGAATTATTTCAAAAACGATCTCAACTTAAACTACAAACCGAAGAAGTGGGAATATTTAAATTGGGTGACAATGTTAAATTATTGTTTAGCTGTAGCCAGTTTTTCAGAGCTAAACTTAAACTATAAGAGTATATAGTGCTTAACTGATCCATATCTGTTTTAAAATTTAAACAAAGGGTTCTTTACTATAATATGTTACATTTTTAAAAATAATCTACGTTTGTATTTATTCTCTTTATCGAATATTTTAATGTTATCAAAATCAGGTTGAAATTTTTTTGAATGATTGGCTAGACCACATGAGTTTTATTATTTTTGCAATCGCTCTTATGCTGAGTTAGTCTCTATTGAGTAGTTTGACCTATGTACTCCTTATCGCACTCTTTACAAGGGAAAGAATACACAACATTGTAGTTTTGCTTTTATCATTAGAAAATAAATTGTTATAAGTTTTTAAATTGTAGTGAGCTCTTCTGATGTGGTCATCTTTTAAAACATGAATTAATTTATCGGTAAGTTTTTCAATATAAAGAAGTTTCATGTAGATGAAATCATCTCTAGGCACCGCCGATTGTTGAACTATAGATAACGGTGAGGAGAAGTTTTTTATGAAAGCTTTAGGGTAACCATTATTATACAAAGTATCTGACAGTTTACTTAATTTTTTTTTAGTAATAACATAAGAAATAAAGGTCAATACAACAATGCGTAACAACCAATAATAATATTTATTGAAAAAGACAACTGTATGCTAGCGCTGCATTGCAACCTTTGATGAGGATGTTTACTGATGGATTAAAAGATTTTAGTAAAACTGGAAATTTTAAGTGTGGTAACCATCAGGGTCACTTACTAATTTAAATCTATAATGCCTTGCATCTTGGCGTCATGTCGAGTCTATAGAAGTGTACATTTCTGAGTTTTGTACTTGGTTTACTGGATTTAAAATTTCCATAGAAAAATGCTGCTTTAGGTTTACTTGGTAAATAATTTTTGTACTTATACTAATACACCGTGAATAAGCATAAACTTTCCTTTAACGTTTATAATTAATATGAGAAGTAAGCATAAGACACATACTTGCAACAGCTGGGCTCTTATTTTTTTATCACGCATGGGCGGAAAAAAACTGTCTGGAAAAAGTCGCAGAAAAAAATCTACGGAAAAAAGTATTCAGGAAAACAGTCGCCGAAAAAAAAAATCTCATGGAAAAAAAGTTCCCGGAAAAAAGTACCCAGGAAAAAAGTCACCAAAAAAAGTGTTTTTCAAAGCCAAAAATAGAACCGCTTTTCAGTTAAGTTGGTAGTCGGTAATTTTGCTCTTGTGCCCAGAAACTGCATCAGTTTTTTTTAATTATTAGTAATAATAATAATAATCTAGCAATTCAACTAACCCTGAATTGACCGGCATAGTCAAAATGGAAGCTTTTTAATAAACTCACTGCCAATGATAAACACTATAAAACAATGCAATTTTATCTTAACTTATTTTATAGTAAAAACATTTCCGTGTTTTCATGAGTTTTGCCTTTCTTTTAAAAGTTTTTCGAACTTTTATTCCGAGAACTTCTTTTCTGTGACTTTTTTCAGGAGACTTTTTTCCAGGGGACTTTTTTCCAGGGGATTTTTTCCAAGGGACTTTTAACCGGAGATTTTCTTTTCAAGGGACTTTCCAGGGGACTTTTTTCTATGGACTTTTTATCGGGAACTGTTTTTCCTAGATTCCACGCTGTTCATTTAATTACTGACATACGCAACATTAATTTTTTTTTGAATTTTTGTATTGTAGTCATTAATCATTCACCGTTTAATATACACTGTGTCCATAAAGTAACCCCCCCCCCTCAACTAACTTTTGAACGACTTGATATTTTTCTACAAAATTTGGTGTGCTGTAATGGGAAATTAAATACTATTTTTCAGTCCATATTAAAATTTTGTATCATCCAAAATGGCGACTGGGCGCCATTTAAATTTTTTTTAAATAGAAAGGGGGTCGAGTGACACCTCATTTGAAAGGTCTTTTAATTCTACGTCTGATCCTAAAGTTTCAAAGAAAAATATTCAACCATAACAAAATGACAATGTTTGAAGATAAAGAAGTCTATTTAAAAAAACTAAGAATTGAAGCTTAAATTAATTAAATTAAGTGTTCGACATGTTTACTATTCACTTCTTAACACATAAAATGTCGGTTAGGAAATTCCTGCCTTACATTTTCATAAGTTTCTGGAGTGATAATTCTGCAAACTTCTGTAATGCGTTGCTCCAGTTCTTCAATTGTTTCTGGACGGGTTCTGTACACTTTCCATTTCAGATATTCCCATACAAAAAATCTAAGAAAGTTAAATCTGGGGAGTGAGCCGGCTATTCTACGGGCCCCCGCCTAACAATCGATCTGCCAAAAAAATGTCCGTTGAGAAAGTCAGAAACCGGCCTATAATAATGAGGCGGCGCACCGTCTTGTTGGAACATAACGTTTTCAATATTATTTCAAGCCACCTGAGATATTTCTGGGAAAATTTAGTCCTGCAAATGAAACAGTGGACTACTGGATAAGAAAATCAAAACAATTTTGAACTGAGTGAGTTCATTCGTTTACAATCCGCCATTTTGTTATGGTTCAATATTTTTCTTTGAAATTCTAGGATCAAACGCAGAACTAAAAGACCTTTCAAATGAGGTGTCACTCGACCCTGGATAAAAAAATCAAAACAATTTTGAATTGAGTGAGTCCATTTGTTTAAAATCCGCCATTTTGTTATTGCTGAATATTTTTCATTGAAACTATAGGATCAGACGCAGAATTAAAAGACCTTTTAAATGAGGTGTCACTCGACCCCCCTTTCTATTTAAAAAAAAATTTCAAAATAGCGCCCAGTCGCCATTTTGGATGATGCAAAATTTTAGTATGGTCTGAAATATAGTATTTAATTTCCTATTACAGCACACCAAATTTTGTAGAAAAATATTAAGTCGTTCAAAAGTTAGTTGGGGGGGGGGGTTACTTTATGGACACACTGTATATAAAAGTGTAAGACAAAACGCAAATATGGTCCCTAACGATTTATTTAATGACAACCGATTAAATTACTAAAGAAAAGATCGGCATTTAAAAAAAAGGACGGTGGGAAACCATAGATTTGAGAATTTTAAGCGTCGTGTCCCTCATTGGTTCTGATTAACAAGAACGATATTACACAAGTGGGCAATATGGGCCTTTTGGTCCTATAAACTAATTGAACAGCTTTAATTCAAACAATTTTTGTAATTTACATTTTCTTTTCTAAAACATTGTTATAAATCGGACGCACGATTTGATTTTAAATGAGTTCGTTTCATCTCTTGGCAATGCTTTAGTTTCTTTGTGACGTTTTTTATGAGTTTGTAAAATTTGGTATTTTATTATTATTATTCTTTAATCAATTTTTTTAAAAACCTGGCATTAATTTCCAAATTCCAAAAACTATTAGATGTCGTCACAGACAAGCTAGGGCATTAGGACACCAACCAAATTAAAGGCCCTACGAAGCTCTATAAGTGCACAAAATTAAATTAGGAAAAAAACGTGATTTGAGCAATATACTTATTTAATTTTTAAAACTTTAAAATTATTTTCATGATTATACATAATAGAAATATTGCCTTTTTAGGGCTATTACAGCCACAACTACATTAAAATTGGACTATCCGTTTCGGAGATGTGACGGAACGAACAATGTATTTCTCTTTTTATAAACATATGTAAATTATAATTATTATAAACAATTTTAAACTTACAATCAATTTTAACAGCTACGCTCCTGCTCAATGAATTTGAACGTAAACAAGGGAAATTGTAAATGTTCACTAGTAAAATATCCGCAAAAAATTAAATCAAACGTCTTATTTTATAGCAGAGTAAGTATAATCTTGCTACAGCCTGTATAAATATCCACAGAAAAAAACATCCAGGAAAAAATATCCGTCGAAAAAGTATCCACGGAAAAATTATCCAAGAAAAAAATATCAAAAAGATCTAAATTTCACAACTTATCTTTAATTTAACCGTCATCGTATCTCTTCAAATAATCTAGATCCCAATAGTTAACACGCATTTTGAAACATCCTGTATGCAGATATAGATTCAAAACCGCTTACTTTGCTCATTTATTATTAGCGGTCGAAAAACAATGTCTAAGTGAAAGTTATACAGTTTATAGTGAGGAGTATTTTGGGCATACAAAACAAAATGGCCGGAGTCTGGTTTAAGCGAAACCCACTATATCTTAATTTTTTCAAGGGAACATTCTGTATTTTTAAGCTTACTCGATTGTAGGATAAATTCTGTTTAAGAAACTATAATACAACTGTGGGACTAAAGTTAATAACAAGGGAGATATTTTGATTTAAAGTAACGTATGTAACCAATGGTAATGATACCAAATATATTGCAATTGATCGTAGGAAACTGTTGCGCGCCACGATTCCCGTATTTGCATAAGACCATGAACGCGACAATATCTTATGAAATTATTTTTTTCTCAAAAACAATGGCATTTACAAAAAAAAGTTATTTAAATTTTTTGCTGGGAATTAAATTTGCTTACTATTAAGATAATAGTATATTAAAAAACAAGTATCATAAGACATGATTTTAGAGCACGCGTCCAAGTTAGAAAACGAGCCGCTTGCGTTTTCTAATGGACAAGTGCGCTTAAATGTCTTATGAAACGTGTATTTTATACTATTTTTTCTATTTTGGCCCAAAAAAGTTAAAAATTGCCTTATTTTATATTTTAATTTAAAAATATAATCGATTAAGAACATTTTTTGTATTTTGTTTTGGTTATGTGGCTGTTGGTAACATTTAACGATTTAACGATTTCAAACAATTCAAACTACTGTCAAATTAAAATACCTAAGATTTGAAGATAAGATGGAAGAAGAATTATTACTTTGCGTAACTCGGGTGGGGTGCAAACCCCACCCGAGTTACGCAAAGTAGCGGAAAATACGCTAAATAATCTTAAATTTTAGAACTTACAATTTGAAGGTTATGTTTATAACGCGTGAAAGTTTTGTTGTCACATGGTTGTCACCAACCTAACAAAATAAAATTTCGAATTCTTTAAGGAGTTGCTTTATGAAATCCAAATGAGTTTCATAAAGTAGTCGGTAAAGAACCAAAATAGAAAAAGAAATATTAAGCATTCTTTTTAAGAATAGTATTATTTTCGAATACTTTTTTATGGAACATCATGTATAAAATTTCCATGTGTCAGTTTGCACAACTTTTATTAATAACTTTGTTCAAATTGCAGAAATCTATTGAAACCTGTATCTTTTGACTCAGGCTGTATACGTAGCGTTTTATCATCAGCAGATAAATAACGAATACCATATTCTAAATTACTTAACATAGTCGATGAAGAAAAAATTCAAAAATTTTTGTAAAATAACAGCACTAACCTCATGCTGTGAAAGTTCGAACATTGTGGTTAATATATTAACCACAATCGCGGTTATTCCCCCCACATTTAAAATGTGGTCAAATATCTGCTCACATTGCGTTAAGCAAACTATTTAAAAATTTTATTATTAAAACTTGCCTAAGTATTTTCCAAACTATAAAAAATTAAAGCAAAATTTTGAAAATCACTCAGAAGTAATTGAAAACTTTACTTCAAGGTTTTTTTTTCTAATTTGTCTACTTATGAAGCTATGAATGGGTTTTTCCCCAATGTCCTAATTTTTTTGTGACACTTTATATAAATTTTGAAAACTTGAAAAATAATGCGGAGATTTGAAGACGATGAATAATTCTAAATCGTGCTAAATCACTAATAAGTGGCGCAATGGGCATCAAATCGTATTTACAGATGCAGAAATACTTGCAATTGCAACTAACATTTTAAATTAATATATTTTTTTAAAACTGTTTTCGTTTACATCAAAAGTCTTAAAATTAAAAATTACTCACCTTTTTTATGTCTGAACTGCACTTATGTAAAAACACACAAACGTTTCTTCACTTAATATCGTGGAGAGCACTATCGGTTGCAACTTTCTGTATAATAATGAGGTATTTGCAAATTTTGGACCTACTTATATAGGCGGAGGGCATAGTCCAAAGTTACCTGTAAATAAGCCCAATACCATCTTATCAGATTTTGTTTGTGAAGGATTAAGCGATTTGCAGAAGCAGCAAAATGAAATTTGCTGTTTAAAATTCAAATAGTTTGGAATAAAATTTTAAAGGCAATTTTGAAATTACCTAAGGAATTGGAAAAAAACGTTTTCAAGGAAAAAAATTTAGTTTTGAGAATTTTCTCCATAACGATGTTCTGAACTACTTTTCTTGAAAGAACTCGTGGTCCCACAAAATAGATTTTTTCCTATAACGTTTTAGAAGACAATTTTTGCAAAAAAAGTCACTTAATTGAACTACAATATAGTTTCTGGTTATAATTTCTAAATCAATTACGGTCTTTATTTATTGTAAATAAAACAATTCTTAACTTCAAAGGTTTTTTATTTTAGCCGTATACGTATTTCCACATTTTATAGTGTTATTAGATGTCATTGAATGATTATGTTCTAATAAAAGTTTAGCATAATTGGATTTATGGGGTTGTTTATACTTGTAACAACGTACGTGTTCCTTTGTATCTAAAATCAAAGTTTCTAATTGTTTGTCCTATATAAACCGAAGTACAGTGCGAGCAATTTAATTTGTATGTGTCTAGATTTTAGTAAATTGTCTGTTTTTTCCTTAGAGTTAGAAAAAGTGTTTAAAATGTTTTTTGCAGTTTTAAAAGTTATTTTACATTTATTTGTTTTGTTTATAATTTTGGCAATGTTTTATTATTGAAGTACTGTCTTTCAAAACACAAAACTTACTTGTAAAACCTATCAAAAACTTCATTTGTTAAAACGAGACATTGAACAACGAATTGGGTAGAGACAAAAACATATTTTGTTAGATTGAGTACTTACACAAACAAATCGGATGAGAATGTAGACCTTTACTTATTGTCCTTGTGCTTAGGGGGATAATCCTTCTATTGTTTATATCGTTGTGCTCGTTTTCAAGACAGGGAATAAGGTGGGCAATTAGTTTGGAGAAAAGCTTGCATAATATTTCACTGGACATTTCTAATTATTAGTGTACCACACTTAAAAGTTTTAAAATATTTTATATATTTTAGCGGTTTATGAGCATTAACCTTTCTCGTTTATGAAATATTGTTCTCAACAAGAAGGATTTTGAAATAATTCAGAATTATTAATTAAATTATAATAATCAACAATTTAGAAAGAAAATATAGAATAATATTGTAGGGTCTGTGATTGTAAAGTTACTTTCTGGCTTCTGGGAAAGATTGCTGATAACACAATTTAAGTATGCAATTACAAGCGACGCGTTGCATAGTTGGGTATAATTATTACGTCATGTACTGTAATTTGGGTTGCCTGTACAGCAGGCGCCTATTTATTAGATTAAAAGAAACAAAGTAATACTTTCTCATATCTTCAGTATATTACTTTGATTGATTGAATATTGATTTCATGAAAAATTACGAAATCTAGATTTTTAACGGAAATACACGTTTTGGGGCTCGACGAACCCACAAAAGTGGTTTAAAAAATGTCTGCCTGTGCGTGGGTGGGTATGTGGGTAGGTGTGTGGTGGCATCATAACTACCGAACGCATGGTCGAATTTTGATAAGCTTTCGAATCTGAAGATTTATTAAAAATTCACCGTGAAATAAGCTTTCAAAAAAACCTAATGCGGAAGTTAGACATGTTTTTGGGCAGCATTTTTTGCCTAAACCAATTTTTATAAATTTGAATCTGGTAAACGACTTTAGTGCGAGTGTAGCAATTTTTCCGTACTTTTTAGATTTAGGAGGGCAGCCGCTACGAATTTTTAAACATTTTGAATTTCGCCCCTTTTGCTCAAAAACGAGTTGACAGATTGCATTTACATATTTTATAGTAATAGCATATCGAAACACAATGTTACTGTGCACAAATATTACCGAAAAGTTAAAAAAGGATTTCAAAATAACGGAAACTTTAAAAAATATTGCTCAAAATGTACGATACATTTTAAATTTTGAGGATGAGCTACAATTTGGTTCAAGTTTCAGTCCACGAATTTCTCTGTGACGCCTTCTATGAATTGTTGAAAACCGAAAATTCACGCCTCTTTCTTTAATAAACGGGGGGACGATAAAAACATTTCTGTTTTTAAGTGTTTTTAAATAGTAGAATCAGATTCAGAATTTAATTTGTAGGTGTAGCAATAATAATTAGAGGGGTAAATCTTTCCTTCTAAAAATTGAGATGGCGTCAGAGGCGAAAATTTCTTTGCCAGGCCTTAGGTGCATCTTTTATCCGCGTTTGTGTAAAATTTGGCGTCTACCAGAAGTCAAGCGCGCCTACGGGATTTACCGATTTTTGAAAAATCGAGATCTAGTTTCTACAAAGGCTAATTTTTGTTATGTTGTTTAGGATCAATATGGACACACGTGATAAAAATTTAATGACCCTTTGACTTGTTTTGCTAGAATTTACAAAACTATAAAATAATAGAGTAATATCTTATATGTACAAATTTCTTGGAAAGTTTGACCTCTTCATTTTTTTAATTTTGCTAAATCCTACTGGAACAAGATTTTATGGCCAAAAAGGAGCGTAGGCACCGTAGCCCAGGCTGGCCGAACATAATATTTAAAGTGGCCAAAAATGACCGAAATTTTGACTTCAGGCTGATGTCAAAAATCCAGAAGGCGTCGGGGGTCAAAAATTCGTTTGTAAGAGTTTAGTTGCATTTTGTGTGCGCGTATGTGCAAAATTTGACTAAGATCAGCGAGCTCTGCGATTTTTGGTGTCGACCGAAAATCAAGCGCTTGTACAGGATGGACCTATTTTAAAAAAATCAATAAATTCTAATTTTTTTAGGTTAATTGTTAGTAATGTTATATTGTTTAGGATTAGTTTATACGTGGTGTATACGTATGTAATAAAACTTTGACGAAGATCGGAGCACCCTTCGATTTGTTACACTAGAATTTTCAAAAACAACAACTCGTTGGCCGGAAAATTTTTAATGTGGCCAAAAATAACCGATTTTTCGACTTCTGATTGACATAAAATATTCAGAGGTTGCAGCAGGCCAAAAATTTCATCGCCAGGCTTTAGACCCATTCTTGGTTTGCATTTGTGTAAATTTGACGAAGCTCGGCCCGCTCTATGATTTTTGGAAAGTTTTTGAGCAACAGAATAATACGTTTTTTTTAAGTATTGTCTATTAAAAAATTAAAATACAGCTCTCAATATACAATAGCAACCAAAAAAAGTATGTGTCACTAATTGCAGCTTTTTCGCCACTAGGCAGTCCCATGAGGCTACGATACACAGTCAGTGACAGATCGTTCAGGTATTGAACTTGAGCTTTGGTTAATTTAAGAAGTTGACTCTTAGACAATGCTTTCATGGTGTTAGCATTAATTCCTTCCATTGCTTCTGGTCTGATTTTAGGCAAACTATCTTTATCCACGGCACTGATTAGCAGGCCCAGAGTTTTGATATCCTTGGCATTCCAAACTTGTGGTGGACCAAATGCTGTTGTACCCATTGCAATTTGCAGTAAAACCTTTTGGAGCAAAAATATTGATGGTTACACCGGAAGTAACTTAATGTTTTATAGTTACATTCTTAATTAAATAATAAGAAGCCTGGTTTTTTTGACAAACCCTGTATATTAGCACAAAATTGGAGCACAACCAAACCTTTTTCTGGCGAGGCGTACACGTTCCAATATTAGAAAACACATCGCGACTAATCTGGGAGAATTGCAAGGCACTGATGTTGTTTAGATCTTGCGGAGAAAATCCACATATCAGTCCTTTAATACGATTGATTATTTCGGTGTTTTGGAGCATTTGGTTTCCATATTTTCTTTTCAGGGCGTATGCAATAACTCCTGCATTTGTAACACGAATTATGTTATTTTTTTTTGGAAAAGTAAAAAATACCCTTACCTGCTTGTCTTCTAGAAAGTCCGGGTAAGGAGCCAAAAAAATCGATGACTTGCCAATCTGTTATGTTTATATTGAATAGATCTATTTCGGGAATTGATAATAATATGTTGCCAGCCAATTCAAATAGGGATTTTTTAAACATATTTACTGGTTTGTTATCTAATGATTATTACAAAATATTAATGTAATTTCAATTTTAATGATTGGAGAGATGCCGTAGAATGAAAAAAAAACATTTTTTGTTGAAAAGTTCAAAAGGATGTTAATTCGCAACAAGAGCAAAAAGCAGCAGATTTAGCCGATGTGATGGAGCTCTCGACCTATCGTCATCGGCGGGCCTATCTAGGCGGACGCATTTGCACGGAGAGTTCAGTTGATTCTGAACGTCGAGTGGAACATTCTAGGGAATAATAACGTAGAAATATGCAACAGCTACGATTGAGCTCAAGCACCAGGTCTTACGAAGCCCCTCCAGCACCGGGTGCTCTGCACCAGGTATCCACGAAGCCTTCTAGAGCGCTCAAGTTCCTTTTAGAGTGAAGGAGAACCTACCCCAGGTTTCAGCCCCCCCAGAACAACGAACTTCTTTTCAAAGCCAAGCAGCGCATCTGCGAGCAGTTTTGCTACCAACACCACCTGCGAGCTCATTTATGCGGACTTTATTTACGTTGATGTCATAATTTGGAGGAGGAAGTGAGGAGAAACTACATATAGTAGTCGGCTAGATTTTCCTAATAATGGATGGTTCGTCTTACAATGAAATTTTGAACTTTCAAAATAGTGGAATATTAAGTGTAATCATTACACAATTTCTTCTTTTCAATACGCTTTATGCTCGTCGCAATTTTTTGGCACAGATAGACGGTCAGGCCACAAAATTTGACCTTCTTCTGATTAGTAAGGCCATAAAATTTTTTGGTGGTTGTTTGGAGGTCGTCTGATGGTTTTTCTGCGGCCCAAGATAATTTTAAGTTTTTTTGTAACCCACTAAGCTCGAAACTGCACCAGCAAGCTTTACTTACAAAGTAACTTGAGAAATACTAATTTGAAGATAAATCTGGATAATAATTATACGCGAGAAAACAAGTAAAAAATACAACAGTTGAAATCTGGAAAAACAAATAACAATAGGTAGAAAAATTGGACAGGATCCTCCTTTTACTTCTTTTTTTGCTTCTGCCGAAGTTGGCATTTGGGCAATTGTGCCACACCTCACCGTAGGTAAGCCCCGCCTCTCGACCAATGACAACAAATCTCGGAAGTACAGAATCTAGTAGGTTTTACTCGGTTTTAGTCGATTTCTCTTGAACCGGTCACCTGTTTATATGCGTCCGTTCACCTGTTTTTTAGTTGTTTCAGTTCGTTTTACTCTATTTATCTTTAAAAGAAAGGATGTAGATAAACAGGTGACCGATTCAAAAGAAAGCTACTAAAACCGAGTAAAACCGGCTACGTTCGGTTCTCCCGCGCTTCGCTCTCATTGGTCGAGGGATCGAGCTAACGTCACATGGTGGGAGTAATGGTGAGGGGTGACACAAATGTGCTCACATACCTACTTCGGGAGAAGCAAAAAAAAGGGTGACTTACCTTTAACAGGGTAAAATCCACTAAAACCAAATGAACCGATGCAGATACACAGGTGACCGGTTAAAGAGAAACCGAGTTAAACCGACTAGATTCTAATTTCTCGTGTTTCACTCCCGTTGGTTCAGGGCGGGGTTTACTTCACATTGTAGGAGAAGTAGCGCATGTGCCCCCCACCTACTTCCCGATTTTTACAAATTATTCAACTAACTGTCTTTACCCGTTTTTCTGTTTAATCAAAGTTCTAAAGCATATCATATTCATAGTTTTATCTTTATTTACATTTTTGTCTCTTACTTTTCTTACTTTGCCTTAGTCCTCTCCCTCTCTTCCTTCCTATCTCTCTTCTCCCCATTCTTATAAACCATTTTCGTTTTTCTCTTCCCTACTCTTCTTATTCCTGTAAATTTCTCCCTTCCTTTACCTTTACTTTTACTCCCTCTCTTCTTTCTCCCCCTTACGCTATCTCTCTTTCTCACTATTTTATGAATGAAGTCGTTCGGGTATATCTATCCTTTCGACATTCTACTTTCTACTACTTTCACACGCTATATTTTCTATTATATACTGTCATACTAGATGGTAGGTGCCTAAAGCAGATTAATTGCACTAAAATTAAGATAAAACACCTTTTAATATCTCCCAAATAACAAGTTTCTTTTCTAGCGGAAGGTCGATTTTTTGTATTGCCCACATAGATTTTACAATTGCGTCTCTCGAAATATTCCTAAGTTGATCTGCAGTGCCATATAATAATATCGATATTTTCAGTTGATTGTCTTTGAATTTTGAATGCTTTACATTATCAACTGATATGTTCTTCGTTACACGGTTAGTGCGTACTGAAATTAAATTTAAGAAAACAATTTTTTGTGAAAGATAATAATTTTTTACTTGCCCGTGTTATCGGTCGGACTTATACTAGATTGTGACGACACTAAAGTATTTAAGAGAAGAAAAATTGAAATAGCAGGTTGGAGGTTCATTACATTGTAAAATGTCAATATGACGTATAATAAAGCAACAATAACTTGGATTTTTAAATTCAAAATTTTGTTTTTAGGACTTTTCACCAGTGTTAAATTCCTTTGTATATTTTATAAAAACCAAATTTTTGTGGTACATAAATTTGCATTTATCAAAGGAAATAAGCCGATCATAAATTTCTTTTTAATATTTATTTTGGGAGAGTTTTGCTTATTTAATGGTTTTTCACCAGAGTGCAAATACACAGAAATTTTTTAAATTACGGTGGAGGTGTTGACATAATCAAATCTGATATATTTAAAACAACTCTTTAATTTTTTTCGAGCAAACTTTAAATGACGTAAATAATTGTGCTGAATTTTAAATTTTAATGGCTTTTTCCGATTATACATTCACAATTTCTAATTTCATTACGCAACTAAATTCTAAGCTTCTTATCCAAATTTTCTCGCAACATATCACACTTTCTCTTCAACCTGAAGCAAAATGTTCTTATATGGGACCTCTAAGAGACCATTTTGATTAAAAATCATCACAAGATGTGTGTTACTCACAAATTAATGAATTAGTCATGCTGGCGTTAACTCCTAGAATTCCCCCGAGTGTTTATAAATATATGGCTCAAGTTGACTCATTTTGCAGCCTGATTTTAGAGGAAGTTTCGCATCGAATTTGGCACAAAAAATCAACAGGACCGTATTCAAAATTATTCAGAAATTTGCGTTATTTTGTTCAATTTGAGATCAGCCCCCTGAATGCGGCCCTGATAGGACTCAACCGTGGGCATTCCCTGATGACGTTCAGTGCCTTGCCCCGTGGATTTATCATTACATGAGTGGCTTTAATACTTTGTTGTGCAGTATCCAGAATCAGAATATCAGTTTGGTGTTGGTGCTCGGCGAATTGACTTGCGCACCTGCTGCTTCCGAAAGTATTTAAGATTCGCTAATTTTAAATAACAATTTATTAATAGAAATTAGGATTCGGACAAATTGTTTGATTTAAAACGTTTTCTCAATATTTCATAAGTGCAATTAAAATTGATGTGTTACGTAAAAAGCCTTTAATTAGTGACATACCGCGCACTCGAAGGATACAAATATTTTGAGTTTTCCAGCGAATATTAGACGGGTTTGTGATAAGAGATATCGACACTCCAACACACAATTCAGTGGTGATAATGATGAGGCGTGGTGTAATAACGTTGTTCGTTTGTGTTTCTTTTCCTCTGGCAATAAGTCAAATTGCAACCTTGGCCGGTGCTCAAAATGAAGAAACAACAACAACGGAACCGGTATGTATCAATCTTAAATGTGATTTCGTCAGGGACGTCACTGAAAATACACCTGTTGATTTTTCCCGTCAGGCCTTTAACTTCAATGCAACAAACTCGATTTAATTTGAAATTTTTTTTGACTACGCCACTGCGTGTTTATTTAAGAATGAATTTTCTTAATCACCAACAATGGTCTGTTACTAATTTACTAACGAAAATGTGTGTATTTTGTTGATTGTTTAATTTTGACTATGCCACTGCCTAAATTATTTATTCATAAACGAATTCCTGTCAAGAATGAATAACTAATTTGCTTTTTTTTTGTTTTGAAATAATTAGCTTGGGAAGTTGCATTAAATGTTACGCTAATAAAATGTTTCATTGTTTCTGCACCACCGAGTTTAAACAAAAATAAATAACAAACCCACTATTAAGTGTAAAAATTGCAGATTTCTAATACTTTTGTAGTTTGCTATTAATTTTTCTACATTTGTGCTCCTGCATACGTAGCTTCCACAAAAATATTGTTTACGCAATTTCGTGTACCTAGTAAATTTTGCTTCTGTTTGAAAATTTTTTGTCGCAAAAATTTTTCCATGTACGCCACTGAATTACTTTTTAGTAATACTTCCACTTATAATTTCTTTTTTGTGCAAGTTTTATGATCTGAAGATTCAAAAAGGAATTTTGGTATTATTTCTTTTGTGAATTTCCCCATTCTGTTTATTATGTTTTAGGTACGCCACTGGGTTAAATTAGTAAATGACTAATTTCGCCCTTTAGTCCGAAAAGTGCTCGACTTTTCTGAAATTATTGTTTAATTAAGTTGACGCATCTATTTGCTTCAAGTTTCAAATGCCAAACTGATTAGGACAAGTAAATATTTGTCCCTAGATAGAATTGAGCCTAATTTAAATAAAAAATATTCGTGAGAAGGTTGTGTAAAAGAATTTCGAGCTTGCAGCTTAAGGCGTGGAATTTGTTAAAGGAGTTTACTTTCCTCAGAATTAGATAAAAAAATTGTTATTTAAGTTTGGTTGCGAAAAAAATAGCAAAATCTAATTTAATTTTAAATTCGTATTTGTATCTCCAGTGGCGTAACTTTATCTACGCCACTGATTTCCTAAATCTTGCCATTCGAATAAATTTAATAATCGAATGATTCATTAGGATAAAATCATTCGGATACGGTAAAAAGTATAATAAACGTTCTCCGCTCTGATAAATGAATTCTCGTTTTCATCGTCTTTCTTCGGGCCGCTCGGCAGAAACAAACTAAAAACCTTCGGTTTTGAATAGTTCGAAATTCGAATGCTTGGATGCACAAGTCGTAGTAGTTGCTATTGTCCTTTCGGACTTCATGACAAAACCGATAATTTAATTTTAAATTCGTAAAATCATTCGAATGTGTTTCTCAAGATATTTCGAATGGATCGCTTATTTTCTTTCGAAATATCCCTTCACTGGTGCAAGAAAGTTTCACATTATTGTTTAAAATTTTGAAACCTGAAACAACTTTTGAAATAATTATGCAAGATTATAAAATCAATGAACTCACAGTATAATGTGAATTAAAATTATTAGATTTATAAATTGATTAAATAAGCTTTCATGGGGAACTCCGAATTGGGCAATAAAAATTTTCAATTGATAACTGCAAAAACAAATTCAATAAAATTAAATTCTTATCGTTTATTTATTGAATTTGCACTCAAAATGCAGAATAAAGTTATCAAAGGTTATTTAACAGCTTGATTAAAATTGTATGCACAAACATACATTGGCGTAGTTAATAGTATTATTAACAAACATCTAGGCAGACGCATAAATATAATTTTTCTAATAAAATAATGAAATTGTTTATTTTAACGTTTTTTTCACCAGTGTGCAAAATCACATATGGTGGTGTCGAAGATATGTTCCAGCTTAATTAATTATATGTGTAAAATATCTTAGCAGATAGTGGCGCCGCCAACAATTTTATGAGCCCATGAAAAACAAAGAAAATTTAATATGTAATAGAGTTTTGAATTAACTTTGCTCATTTTAATGTTTTTTCACCACTGTGCATACACATGAGTGTGCCGAAAAAAATTAAACAAAGTAAAATCTGATAAGAATGGTTCTAGAGAAATTAAGTGTCAAGACACAGTAGCGTAGTCAAAAATTGTATAAAGCCCATGTAGCTAGGTATAGCAAATTTCGGAAAATTTTAAACATTCTTACTCAAAATTTGTGATATATTATCCAATGCAAATTCTAATAAATTTTGTTTTACTACGCCACTGTAAATAAATTTGATTTACTTTCTAACATTGGTGTACATAAAAAATTTGGGCAAAAACCTGAACGAAACAAAATAAACATAACATCATTGCTACTGTTTATGAGACGTGCAGAAGTTTAAATATCTAAAAATGCAATAAAAATATGATTTGGTATGACTTGATGCGCCATAATTTGCCGAATACAAGGACGGCCTAGGTTCCTTTCATTTCCATTAAAAGTGTGTGCGCCGAATAAACAATAATTACACAAAAAAAATTATATAATGTTGCGCTGTCACATTAATCTTAAGTATGTTTAGACCGTTAGACACACCTCCTTTTTGATCTTTTAAAACGAGTATTTAACATGCATACGATATACAGGGTGTTGTAACAAATATGGCAGAAATAGTGAAAACAGTAAGGAGGCATGAATTTAATCGAGCATTTCATTCAATATTTGTGTGGTTTTTGCTAAATAGCAGGTATGCTCTAGATATTTTATTTGTGCTTATTTAAAAGAGAATTAGTTTATGTTTTAAGTTATATGTAACTCGACTATCTCCTCATTTTTCAGTCCTAAGACTGGTTTGTCGCAGCAATTCGCTCTTCTCTACTTGAGGCTTTTCTTTTCATCTTTTGATAATTTCTGCTTCCGGTGCCTTAAATTATTTGTTTTATATATTGCAAACGAGGTGGATTAATTTTAGTAACCTTATCTCTTCTTAGTACATGTCATATCATTTGGTTTCTCCTTTTTTTTTGTTTATTGTTTCGTTGGGTTTTATACGCTTTTTGGAGTTTTTTTCAGGTGAGTACAATTTTTAAAAACCCAGTGGGTCTTTCTTGTATTTTCCGGTGGGTTTGATAGGTTTTTTGGGTGTTTTTTCTGAGTGGGTACAATATAAAAAAACCACTGGGAGTTTTTTCGATGGGTACTATCAAAAGACCATTGGGGTTTTTGGTCTTTTTTGGGCGGGTAAAATTTACAAAACCTAGTGGTTTTTTATGGTGGGTACTATTAAGCAGCCTAGTGTTTCCTTTTGGTTTTTTTGCAGTTTTCTTTTTGTTTTTCGTTGGGTTTTATGTTTTTTTTTGTTTATTTTTTCTGTGGGCACAATTTTAAAAACCCAGTGTTTTTTTTACAGTAGGAACTATTGAGAAGCCCATTGATTAATTTTTTGTTTTTTTTCGGTGTTTTTTTTTTTTTGGGTGGGCACAATTTTTCACTTCTACTGTTTTTTTGGATGGGTATTGTTAAATAGAGCCAGTGGTTTTTTTTAGGTGGGTTTTATAGGGATTTTTTGTGTTTTTTGGGCGGGTACAATTAAAAAGCCCAGTGTTTTTTGTTTTGTTTTTTTTCTGTGGATTTTATCTGTTTTTTTTAGGTCGGTATCATTTTAAAAACCCAGTGGGATTTTTGGCTGTGTACTATTAAGGTGCAGTGTTCTTTTTCAGTGACTATTATTGAAAAAGACCAGTATGGTTTTTTGTTTTTTTGGGTGGGTAAAATTTAAAAAACCCACTGTTGTTTTGGATGGGCATTTTTAAAAAAAGCCGGTGGGGTTTTATTCGATGGGTTTTATACGGTCTGTTGGTGTTTTTTTTGGGCGGGTACAATTTTCAAAACCCATTGTTTCTTTGGGCGAGGGCAGTTAAAAAGCCCAGTGCTTTTTTTGTTCTGCTTTTTTTCCGTGGATGTAATTTTTTTGGGTGGGTACGGTTTTAAAAACCCAGTGGAATTTTTTGGGTGGGTGCTATTAGAAAAGTACAGGTCATATTTGTTTTTTTTTCAGTGGGTATTTTAGGTTTTTTTTTGGGATGGATAGAATTAAAAAAACTCAGTTTTTTTTCAGTGGGTACTATTAAAAAAGACCAGTGTTTTTTTTTTGTTTTTTTTTTGGGGGGGGGGGCTTTTCCCAACCCTGGAAATAGATGAACGTCTTTGATATCTAACACAAAAAATGTCAAAATTTTTGAAAAAAGTCAAATATCTTTAAAAGACTTTTGTATCTAGAATTAAATGTAGAATCTAAAACTGTAATTATATACCAGGTGTTCTATTTAATATAAATTAATGTGCTGTACAGGCATAATTAAACACCCAGTATAGTTGATAATAATTTTAAGTTAAGCAGCAGAGATAAATTTGACATTCTCAATAGTTTATACTAAATAACAGTGGGGCTACATTTAAGTGACCCACCCTGTATTTATTTAAAATAAAAGAATGGTTATGAAGGATAGAAATGAAACAATTGGTACCAAAACAATTTTATAATTAGCTATAAAAATCTTACATAACAAAAAAAAACAGATAAACAATCCATCCCATGTCTGTTTGCTAATGGCGCCAGTGATTAGATATCCTTGCTGATAATGCACCTTATTTGTGTGCTAATTTATAACTCATAAATTAATACTTAAGCAAGATGAGAAAATGTCGATAGAATTTAAATCAGTACCATGCAAATTAGTTGTAAAATATATTTCCAGACAAAATAATGATTCATTTTATGTATTCGCACAGAAATAACAATAAAAGTTTATCACCACAGTGCATTATCACCATTAGACTTAGATAACGGCACATTTTAGCGGTGAATCTTTAAATCTTATTTTCTCTGGCGGAATCTGAAGAGGAAGGATAAAAATTACATTAGTGGGTTATAATTTTGTGAGTCAGCAGTAGGAAACCGCATAGTATTTATTTAAAAATAGACCAAAAAAAAGGATTGAATAAAACCACTAGACTAGATTAAAAAGATTAGAATAGAGTGTTATTTTTAATGATAGCATATTTCGAATGAAAATAATCAAACTATTCGATTAAAAAAATATTTCGAGAGGTTACAGAAAATTATTCGAATGATTTTACAATTTTATTTTTTAAACCGCATAGGTACAATTGTATGTATAATTCGGTTAGTAAATTCGTTCGAACGGCAATCATTCAATTATGAAAATCATTCGATTACGCCTATTACTAGACTTTTCTGGGTATCACAGATAAGAGATAATTTTGGTATGTTAATTTCATGCTTGCTCCTTGCATCAACAGACTGATTTGATAAATTCAATGCAGTTTAATTGTTATCTAATACAAAGTACACCATATGTTGGGCGTAATTTCATATCCATATTTTACTAGATTTAAGTAAATACAGGGAAGATAATATTTAATGCATTTTATTATTTTTGTTTATCTTTCATTGTAATTTCAATGTGTTTATTTAATTGCAAGAGATAATTTGTAATTTAATAAGTGCATAAAACATGAGTAAATAATGACTGTAATTTATTTATTCATGAGAAAAATGATAATTTTTTATTTGTATATGTAATTACTATCAGATAAAAAAGCAATTAAAATGTCAAACAAAAACGAGAAGAAAACAATGACAATAGCTGGAAGATCTGTTGTAATATAAATTACGTATTTTATATTAACAAGATTGGCAAAGCCTCTACATTAAATGTTTATGATGAAACAAACTTTGTAAATTTGACTCATATAAAATCAATGGTACAGAATTCTGTTTTCTTCTTTTTATATTTAAATGGAATATTTTGTGGCGGGTGATACAGCTTAAGCCGGGGTACAAAATTAACATTTTCCGGTTGCTCTACGTTTATCGCAACTCGCTCTATTAATTTTTTTTAATAATTCTACTTGAATGCACTAGTGCACATCTATTTAATTAACTGGTGTTAATTTTAATTAATTTCTAACTGTTAGACATGCGGTAAAGTGTGGTATTGTATTATACATGGGTTTTGTCAATCTGATTAATACAAAATCAATAGTAATTGGGAATATCAATGTTTTGCAAATTTTTCCCCGTGGCTAATGAAAACAAACCTTTTATTATTATTTTTAATAATTACGCTATATTATTACATATTATTACATAATTGTGACGCTTGTTTAGGCAATATGTCGCATAGTCAGCATCCGCACGTCGGTTAACTGTTTGCGAGTTCTCGAATTCCTTTAAATAAATCATTCGATAGTTGAAAAAAAAAAGAATTTATACACTTTCGATAGTTTATTTCATTCGATTGTGTGCATCACTAGTGTTATACTCTATTACTGGCACTATTCAATGAGGTAATTTGTTAATTTCATATATTTCTTTGCACACCACATTTCAAAATAATAGGAAATATGTGTAACAAAACAGTTATTGTTGTTTTTGTTGTATTAGACAATATTTCACGCGTAATCAAAACGTAATGCAGCATGCAGCCGATACCAGAGAATTTTGACACTAGATAATAGGCAAACATCGCCTTTCTGTCGGATGGGCAAATTCGACAAATTAGGCCAATCGTAACTATTATATATACGCGATTATGATGTTGTGTATTAGGAAATATTACGCGTTATGACTGCTGTCACAACAAAAGTGTACAATTGTTATGCCAGTGATTTACTCCTCGCTTTTTTCCCACTCAAATAACTGTTTATATAATTGCTTTTAAATTTTAGTTTTAGATGTAGCTTGAAATAGGCTACAAAATTATTATTAAAAACATTTAGTCAAGGCGTATTTCGAATGAAATCAATTCAATCTTTTGGTTACAGAAATATCTCGAGAGGTAACGGAAAATCATTCGAATGATTTTGCGATTTATAATGTTTGGTTTTGTCTGCTTCGTAGGAGAAGCTAGCTGCAAATGCGCAATTTGAGCTAAGCCGAGGGACGAGGAGACAATTTTTTTTTGTAGTGTTGCAAGCTTTCGGAAATAATACCAAAATATTTAACGTACCTACTCTGAAATATGGTCATGTAATGTAAATAAAATTCTCATAGGATTATAATATACAACTATTTCATATTCTCTATGCTAAACTGTAATGTTGCACCGAAATTGGAATTTAGCGTATAATATAAAATCAATGATTCGGGATATTTATCTCAACATTTCAAAAATTATTTTTAGATGGAGTATAAAATTGACATTCGCCGTTTTCTCCGTTACGTATTTATATAAAACTTTTACGATTTTTCATTCAAAACAAAGCCTACTTATTTTTTCTAATATTTCTACATAAGTTACTGCAATTTCATTTTTCTCATTATCCAATAATTACAAATCGAAATTAGTTTAAAGACAGCAGCGAGTTTCTAGCTTAATCTAGCTTTTATAGTTAGCCATTTTAAAATACTGATTTATCACCAACATTCTTATCGTTTTTGCTTAACTCTTATCATAAACCACACTCATGAAAATCCACGGAAGTAAAATTAGATCATAAAAAGTATATTTATGTTTTTTCTAGTAAAAATTTAATAACAGTAATTTTAAAAATAAAATCGAATCGTGATTTTTTAAGAACCTGTTTTCATTACAAATTTTAGCATATCTGAGAATGAATTTCAATCGTCTATGCTGGAAGTTGTTATCAAATAAAACTTGTCCTTCTAAAAATAGCAAGCAGATAAACAGGTACAACAAACAATAATTACAAACTAAACGGTTTCCATTCAGCTAGAAACGTAATAAAAACACTTTTTTTTTAATCTGAACTCGTCATAACTTTGGAATTTCAAGATTATTACAAAAAATATAACTGCATCATTATCTTAAAACAAAATATTTCAGACAAGTGAAATATTACCTTTTAAGAGATTAGATTTCAATTTTCCAATGACTTAATCATGTAAAAATGTTAAAACTTTTATTTTACAGATTACTACTGGTTTCAAAAAAATTCAACTGCCACCATTTTCAGAACTAGCCCACAACCTAAGTTCGGGTCCCATCACAATAATCGACGAGAAAACTTTCTACATTACAAATCTGTATTACGATGGGCTTGGCCCGGATGCCCATTTTTGGGCTGGAAAAGGATCTGCACCTGATAGCAATGGATTTCTGGTTCCTGATGAAAATGGCTCGAATAAATCACTTTCTGCCTATACCGGGCAAAATGTTACCATCCGATTGCCGGATGGTGTTACTGTTGATCAAATTGATTATTTGGGCATGTGGTGTATTAAATTTACCCATAATTTTGGACACGTCCTTATCAGGGTATGTTTGATTTAAATTACTTGATTAATTGAACGATTTTCATAGCTGAATTCATTTTCATAATCGAGTGGATGTTCATAATCTAATGAATTTTATTTTTATTTTCGTAATCGAATAGATTTTTATAATCGGTTGTCATTCGAATGAATTTAATAATCGAAGTATTTATTCGGATGAAAACTTCCGGATTTACTTATGCTGCAAACACCAGGGACAAAAACATTTGTTGTTTGGAACTATTTCACAAAATCTTCAAACAATAACTTTGCGACCTGCAATTGGTGTAAAAATTTGAAGTTTTAAAAAACTGCGAATTAGATGCTGCACAGTATTACACGGCTCCTGGTTTGACTAAGAGTTGTCGAACGTTGAAATCTTCTAGGCTATTTTTATTTACTGTGTCCCTGTCTGGGCACCCTGGAATTCCTATTTGGGCACTTTGGTCCCTGCCCAGAGACCCTGGTAGTGAGAGTCTCGATGAATATATTTTTATTCCTGACTTGTTTATAAGTAAGATTAGTATTTATTCAGAAAAAAAAATTTTTAAACGTTTCTCACTTGTTTTTATCAGCAGTAATCTTTTAAATATTATTTATTTTATTTATATTTTTATATGTTTTATATCATGTAGGGCTTCGGAGCCCAGCAGTGTCTTGTTGTCCTCCGTGTTAGCTTGGCGAAGAATACCGTTTCATTTATTCGGATTCCGCGATTTATGTCAATATTCGCATCATGATACTACATGATTCGCATTGCCATAATATTCTATTTTTTCAACGCTGACTGCTGAAGCAGACGAAACCGAAAATTTTAAAATCATTAAACGATTTGAGTGTTTTTTTGTAACCTCTCAAGGTGTTTTGATAATCGAATGGTTTAATTATTATCATTTAAAAAATTCCATCACTAGTATGAAAGTTTTACTTTATCACACCAAAACATAAAATTAATTGATTTGTTCCATTTTAGCCGACACCCAAATTAAAATCAATCGAAGTCGGACGGTTTTCGCAACTAGCCCACAACCTAAGTTCAGGTCTCATTACAATAATCGACGAGAAAACGTTTTTTATTACAAACCTGTATTACGATGGAAAAGGTCCTGATGCTCATTTTTGGGTAGGAATGGGTTCTGGAGCTTCACCAGAAGGAATTTTGGTTCCCGATGAGAAAGGTTCAAGAGAAAGTATTTCTGCTTACACTGGGCAGGATATTACCATCAGACTTCCTGGCGCGCTGACTATTTATCAAATAGATTATTTGGCTGTTTGGTGCATTCAATACAAGCATAATTTTGGACAAGTTCTCATAACCGATCCGATTAAATATATTCAGTCTAGGGTGAGTTACGTTATGGAAGAATGCATTTTTATTGAATTTGTTTGATACGTAAAAACACCTACTTTGTTTAATGTAATCGGCAACTGCGTTGTGAACAAGTCATCTTTATGACTTTTTTAAATGGTTTCCATCGCAGTTTTAGTAATTTCAGTACGTTTTCAGAAAGATAAAAAAATAATCGTTCCAATCCAAAAATGCTGTGCACTAAACCAAGTGCTGCTCTCTTCTGGATGCGCTGCTGAAAATCAAGATTTTAATCCAATTCTAGATGTACACGAACACAACACTACTCATGTTGATGATGTACCAATTACAGCTCAAATCATAGCATTCCAACCTTTGATAAAGCCCATAAATTGTGAATATAGTTCGTAAGTACCTACTTGCGGTTATTTTTTAGTGCAGGTAGGGGTCGGTCCTTCGTTTTCTATTTCTGTTCGATCCTGAAGAATAAACTGACTTTTCCATGCAAATGCGTCTTATTATTATACAGGGTTTCTCAGCAAAGTTGAACTATATGCGGAAATTTTTTAATTTTATTTCCCCAGGATACTTTGGACAAGAATAGTGCCGTTTTAAAATTATAGAAACTGTTTTATTTAATAAAAAGTTTTACGTGAAGTCATCAAAATACAATATTTTTCCGTGACGTCACTTTTATAAAACTGTGTGCTATTACACTGTCAAAATCGTGTTTGTAAACAATTTTATAGTGGGATTCTGCCTTAGATAACTTTGTTGTTACTCTGGTATTAAAGGGATCTTAAATTTACATATATTTATTTTGGTTTTTGCTTAATTTTAAAGCTGAAAAATATTTTTTTTTGACTAAACAAGAATAATAATATGGTTTGAATTCTTAACCAAACTATCCTCGGGACACAAAAACTGGAAAAATAAATTTTCCATGCTGTTTAATTTGCTGGAAAGCCTATACCCTAATTCGACGGCAGTTGCTTAGTTACATTTGCACATTACAAACAAACATTTACAGACCGATCAAATTCAAATTTGCCTAGCAACGTATAATTAAACCTGCACAATTGCTGTTATTTTTAAATTGTTTTATTTAGACATTGTGTATAAATGATTAAAATGGTCGAGGGCATAGATCATGCCATTTCTTTTATGTTATAGTTTTGTAATTTTGTTAGGCCTTATTCTCTTTGCGTCATTCCCTACTTTTTATTCTTGTATTTCTTTTTTTTTCTTTTCTTGTTCTTTTCAGATGCGTCTTTTATTTTTGCTTGTAAATCTCATTCCCTCTCTCTTGACTGTTCTCCATTGTTTTAATACTACCCGAGCAGCCTTCAAATCTTCACCTGTTTATTCTTTCCAATTTTTTCCTTTTTTTTTGATTTATCTTCCCTTTTTCTACCCTTTTATCGGACTTTTTTTCTGCTGTAAAACCTGTCGCTCGTCTTTATTTTCCCAATTTGTTTTTCTTTCTTTTTTCTTTCATATTTGTTTGTTATTATTTTCATGTTATATTAGCAACTATTATTTTTTTATTTTTTGCTTTGTCTCTCGCTTAACTCATTTTATTTCTTCCCATTCGTACTTTTTTTCTTCTCTTTATTTTGTATTGCCTCTCCCCTTTTCTACTATGTTGTGTTTCTCCTTCTGCATTCAGTTACCGTTTCTTCCTCTGCTCTTTTCCTATTCTTTTTGTTTTCTTGTTCGTTCAAATTGATTCTCATTCTTCTTCTCTATGCCCTTTGCTTCTCTTTCGCTTCTTTTTTTTTTCTTTTTACGTTCTTTTCTTCTTCGTGCTCCTTTAATTTCTTCTTTTTCTCTGCTTGTGTCACTGTTTTTGTCCTACTTCTTCTCCTTTCTCCCCTCTTCGTATTTTGTTTTTCTCTCTCTTTATTCTCTCCTCCATTCTGTTTTGCTGTATTTTGTTTATGTTATTGCGGCTTGACTTTCTCTCTATTTCTTGCTTATTTTATTTTTCTTTTATAATTCATGTCCCCAATCTTCGCCTTTCAATTTTTGTTTCCACTTTATTTTTTCTTTTCCACCTTCTTTATTGTGTTCTAGTTTTTCTTCTTCTTTCTCCTTTTACCTTGCTCGTCCTGTTTTTTTTATTCCGCCTAATTGTCTCCTTTTTGTGTTTCTTCATTACTACTTGCTTCTTTTTTTTTATAATTTTTTTTCTTCCCCTCCTCCTCTTTCTTCTTTTTCTGCTAACTGCCCCACTTCTTTATTCTATTGCCCGGACGTCCTTTGATACTTTCTCATCCTATTATTTCTTGTCTTATTCTGCGTTTTTTTTAATTTCCCCTTTCTTGGTGTTTTTTTTTTTATAATTGAAACCTTTTGCCTATACACCAGCTTTTCATGTTTGTTTTATTGCATTCTTTTTTCCTTATGTTTCCTTATGTTGACAGAAACAACGAGTTTTGTAAGTGATCTACTTTCAAAGTTGTATTATTCCGTACAAGTTAGCTTAAGTGCATTAATTGGTTGCATTGACCATTTTGATCATTTTTTGTATTTTATAGAACAGTCTCAGTACTCACATGTTCTTTAAAAAATATATTTGATGAATTAAAAAACCCTGCATAGAGGTATTTAAAATTGCTACTTTGTAAATTAGGTACATTAAAACGAATAAAAACATAAAATTTCGTTTAAAACCTTCGTTAGTGACACATCCTAATTACGGTTCAAGTTTATATCCTTTTGGTATAATTTATGGCTTAAGATGCAGACGTAGACTACAAAAAAATTGAGGAGCGCTTCAAGGTTCTCTAGTACTTAATTTTTTATTGTTTTGTTTTTTTTTGTTGCGTTGGTAAAAATGTAGGTACCACCAAGATATCAATTTACCAGTGGATTTTCTTGTTTTTAGATATCCACTAGTTCCTGATGAAGATGAATTCTCTCTCTTACAAAACGGTTCCCTTATGGTTTTAAACACTCAAACGATTTTGCCGAAAGAAAAATATTGCATGGAAACAATAAACTTTGGGGAAGATAAAAACAGTGATTGGAAGACAACTGCACTAGTTTGCTTCAGCAGTGGAGAGATCCCTACATCTCACACAACATTTATCATTTATGCTACTGGTATGTATTTATTTTATTTACGTGGATATTTTTAGAGTGGTTTACTATAATGTAAATTTGTATTGTAAATGGGGTCGACTTTACACTTTCGCATTGTTTTAACATTTATGCTGTGTTATTTTTAATAATTTTTTGTGTATTGCATAGGTTTATAATAATCTATTCGTAGTTGCTTGGATAAGGTACTATGTTATGTAGTTGTTTTAATTTTTTGCAACTTTTGTTATTTTTTTTTACAATAATATTTTTTTGTAGTTTGTATTTCTTATGTACTGATTTCTTTGTGATATCTGCAGTAGGATTTCTTAATACATTTTAAATACAACAATCCTGCACGTTTTTATTTTCCATTCTCTTCATTACTATTTTAGTTTTAATCTTGTGTTTGTATTGACTTATTATTATTACATCTAAATAGAAGGATGAACTTTGCTCAGAAAAACTGTCTGTTGGTGCTGTGGTGTTCTTCTGGTTTTGTGAGATTTTTTATCGTTATTTGTTGCTTTTGAGCTTTTACTTTGTTGTTATTGCTTACGCTTTTACTTCTTTTCTTTTTTTTAAATTTTGTTTTGCTTTGTTAGCTTGTTTTTGGCTAATCAAAACGCGCATTCCTACAGATTATTAAAAAATTGTCATGATTCAATTTCAGGAATTACAATATCCGCTGTCTGCCTCTTCATAACAGCCTTGGTGTTTCTTTTAGTAAAAGAAGTGCGAGACGCACGTGGTAAATGCGTTGTTGGTTACTCTCTGTCAATGGCAGTTGCATTTATTTGTCTGGCCGTAGCACAATTTTCTGGTATCGATGATGAAACCTGCAACATCATTGGTAAGTCTAAACACTTCCATTTTTTTAGTCGTTATAATAACTTTTATTTGTTTAAGGTTTTGTCCTACAGTTTTTCTTGGTGTCTTCATTTACGTGGTTGAGTATGGTCAGTTGGGAAACTTACTACAAAATTAGGTAAGATGATATCAGAATCAGTGTTAAGGTATGCTCAAGACTGCAGGAAAATTATTTTCAAAACAACCTGTCAAGGGGTTGTAAAGTAGAGTATTGTGGAGAATATCAGCAACAAGTTTGATTTTTGAAACAGTGTGCTTAAGGGTTGCGAAATGAAGTAACGCTCAGTGGTTCCTTATTTTACTTTCATTTGTGTGGGCCAAATTTATTCGGTATACGGAGGAAACATACCTGTTAAAACCGCAGAGTATCCCCGAAAAATGTCACAGTCCATTAAAAAATTTTCCTGAAAAAACAGCCCGCATTAATTACCAGGAAGTATTCGGCACATGGCCAAATAATTGGCTAGAGTTGGCTAATATTCGGTATTTAGCCCGAACAGTTGTAAAATAAGCTAGTGAGCGGCACAATTGTCGGAACCCACGTGCGAGTTGGAGTTTTACTACTCAACATCGCACTAAACCTCTATTATACCTGGCGGGAAACTATTAATGCGTGTGTTTCAAATGTAAGAGGAGGGGGGAAGTGATGCTGGTGTCTGAACTTTTTTGTTGGAATGGGGAAAATAGGAGTGTGTGGTGTAGACAGGAACGTACAGGTTGCCGCGCGATTGGCGACCGCTTCGCTGGCCGCGCGTGTTGGCATATACGTTGGCTTCTCGCGCGTACAGCGCGATCCTGATATATTAAGAATTTAATTTAGACAATTGAAAATTGATTGTTTTTTTTAAATAAATCTTGATGTGGGTTCAACCTAAAAAATTCGCCACATGCCTTCTAATCAAGATTAAAAAAAATCAAATTGTCCTTTTTTTTTATTTGTTTTTCTGTTTGGTTTAATTTTATTGATACAATTTTACAGAATAACAATTTATTTTTATTTTGTTTATTTTTTGTTAGAGATTCTATAATCCTGGAAAATCTGGAGAACCAGGAAATATTAAAAAGGTAATCATTGTCCAAAAAAATTATTGAACTTTTTTGTTAAGATTATAGGAATTAGAACAATGATAAGGTATTGCAACAATTAAAATTATTGCAGTCAATTGGATTTAAATGAGAATTTTACTTCGAAGGATTTTCCACATTTTTTTATTCCCGTTTTATGTTTAAGTTTTTCTTTTTTTTTGACATTATTAAATCATTTTTTTAACACCATTAAACGTTTTTTGAATTAATAATTACCATCTCCATAGAAAACACGACAGTGACGCTTATACGAACGACAGAAAGCGTTTGTATATCTACATAGCAATAGGTGTCGGAGTCCCATTGCTAACGTTGTTTATTTCCTTGGTTGTCGATCAAATACCCGATATACCAATTACTATTTTGAAACCACAATTTGGAAAAAACACCTGCTTTTTTGACCGTAAGTATTTTGTTGCAAACCATAATTTTTACTTTAATTGCATTTAATTAAATACTTCAGAAAAAGAAGGCACCATGTTCTACTTCTACATACCAATAGGCATTGCTATAGCCTTCAACATTGTACTCGCAGGACTGATGAAATGGAACTTGGCGTGGTTTCAAAAACACAGAAAAGGAGATATTTCATGGATTACTATTAAATTGGAACTTAAACCAATGTAAGAATTGTGCTAAAAAACATGTTGTATCAAAAATTTATAGTTGGAAAGACTTATAATAATAATGTCTTCCCTTTTAGGTTCCGTTCCTGTCTTTTTCTTCTCTGCATAATGACACTATGTTGGATAATGGAAATTATCTCATTTTTGATAAAAGGCGAAGGCGGTTTCTGGATAGCAATCGACATTATCAACTCTCTGCAAGGAGTGTTAGTTCTTGTTATATTTGTTCTACACAGACCGGTGAAGGATAAAATTTGTAAAGTTAAAAATATACGTAGAAATATTACACAGTCTGTAGAAGACAAACCTATGACACTTTTGAAACCAAATGGTACCGCAACCCACGCAAATCATAATAATCACAACAATCACAACAACGATCATAACGATTTTTTGACGACTTTGCGCCATGCTGATAGTGTAGAAGACATGACTTAAAATTAGTTTAGTTTTTATAATGTATTTGTTAATAAAATGTGTTTTTGTATGTTTCAATTATTTTTTCTAGTTTTAAGAATCACAAAATATGCAACCATCTCAGTACTAAAAGTTTTGAAATCATCATATTTATTTGTTTGCAAAGTGACGCGCTGATGTCGCCACTAGTACGAGACGCGAGAGCAAGCCGGGCGTAGGTATCCCTACTTTACAAATCGTCCCACTGTGAGGTTCTTACATGACCCAGAGGCTGAAAATTAAGGATAGAAAATTAATATCTCGGTATTGAAGAATCAGTTCGACTTCCCGACTTTTGTGAGTCGGCAATAGCCGGCCCCAGTTTAAACCCAGTGACTTTAACCAGCAACAGTCCAGAACCAGAGGCACTCCACGAATTCTTTGGGAAGCCAGTCTGCCGGATTGTGGTCGCCAACAGTCAGGCCAACAGCAGATGCAGAATAGCAGAACAGCTCAAGGCCCCAGAACCCAGACCAGTCAATGTAGAATGAGAATTTAGCTAGTATCAGCGCCATTCCGAAATTAATAGTACAGTCAAATCGAATTCACAATGACGTATCGATAAAAATATTAACTGTATTACATTACAACCTAAATACATGAGGTCTCCTGTGAAGGGTTTCACGCGTTTCTACTCCCAACTAAAGGGTTAAAGTCGGCGTTGAAGAATTTCAACTCATTTTGTTTTTTTATTAATTATGTATTAATTATCTTAATTAATTGAAAAGAAGTAAAAATCTTACTTGATTTTGAATGGTTTCTATAAAGTTCATAAATAAAATAACAAATTCAGAGGCATACGACATTATTTATATTTTTTATTTATTACGGTGTTTAATAAATGATTAAACGTATGCAATTAACCATAATATTGTTTATAAAATTTGGTAGCTAGAAAGGTGTTTTATGCCCGACAAATCACCAGCTGAGTGGCGAGAGTTCATACATCCGGCCGTTATCATCCGCATGCAAGGAGAGCTACATTTTCATTTTTTTTTTGTTATTTATTAATTTTAACACCGGTTCTACAAACAAATAGTAAAACACCTGTTTATATTTTATGTAAAATAAGATTTTATTGAAAAAACATACAAAATAAATACGCATCTAAACCAATCATATAAAATAAAAATTATTAAAAAAAATTAAAATTAAGTTATAGCCATTTCTTATATTTCTACGAATCTAAAAAAACTATTGTCTGGAGAGAGAAGTTTCAGCGGTATGTGCTGACTCAGTCTTTTGCGTTATGGTTCTTGCCATGTGTAATTTTCCAACCACCATGTAATATCTAAAACAGCATACCATTTAGAATGAATTATCAAAATTAAATAACAAAAAGTACCTTCTCTTAAGTAAGTTCCAAATATTTCTCTTAAAAACAAATATGAAAAAAATGAAAACTCCATACAGGGCGTTGCAAAAATCTGTCAAGTACCATACGGCTGGTGGCATGTATTCAACTTGCCAAGCGACTGCCCATGATATGATTTCCATAGACCAATTAATACCCATTGCCAAAAGTAATTTTAGGTATAAATTAAATCTGCAAAAAATTAAATAATAACAAAAGCTTATTTTATTTACCTTTCAAATTCTCACCTTTGTTTATCGCCTTCATAATTGTGTTTCTTGTTCTCATCCTTCCTAAGAATAGCCGTGTCCTGCTGGACTTTATTTATTTTCAAAGCGGTTTTGACAAACAGAATAATATTGGTTATTATAAGTATTGCCATAGGCATATAAAAATACAACAACGTCGGCACTCCCTCTGTAAGAAATAATTATATTGAGAAACAGTTGTAAGGTTTAATTGACTGTTTATATGAAGGTTATGTTTTGATTAGATGATCTAAAAATAAGAAAAGAATCCATTTTAGATGACAAATTTTCTTCTTTTTCGTGGATGTAGGGTTTTTCCCCATTCCAGCCTATTGGACTGTTATTTTCGTTTTCCTGTCCATGTAAACTCAAAACAAGTCAAACGCAAAAAAATACCTTGGGATCACAAATATTTTGTTCAATTTGTAGTTCTAAAGCTTACCTCTAAACCAGCACTGCCCATCTCCGAAACCAGGGCTGTACCATTTGTCAGGAGGTCCAGCGATACTCAAACAAGTAACCACAAGAACGAGTATCAAAGGTACACCCCACGCATAGCCACTGTATAGAAGAAAACGTTTTCGTTCCGTTTCTTTTTTGCTTCCTGAAAAACCTCTTAACCCACTGAAAAAAGCAAAATGTTTGATTCCTTACTGATGGCACTTTTGGAAACAGACAAACATTGGTTGGAAAGTTATAAATATCTCTAAAACGTACCTAAACGTCCACCAAATATCGATCGACATTACGTTGATCCAAAAGAAGGAACCCATGAAGAAAAAGAGGCAAAGTGTTCCTGAAACCAAACATGTGTTTTTTTTTGTTATTTTAAATATTTTGTAATTTACCAAGAGTTATGCATGCAGCATCGCTTAATTTGGCCGTATTTATCTGAATGGAGACGAGAAAAACGTATGCACAAAAAAGGCTAAATACGTAACACATTAAAGATTTTCCATGTAAGTTTCGATCTGGTAGGACAGCGTAAACGAAAAATGTGGCCAGGAGGAAAGGCATCGATATTATCATTCCTGAAAAAAAGTATAAAGTTGGAAAAATTCAGAAGAAGAAAATGTGGAAACAAATCTCAAGAAACAATACAGTAAACCTGTGAAAATAAATAAAATAAATCATCGAAAATTATTTTAAATGCGTTAATACATTTCGCAATCAGACAGGTTTACATAAAGCCAGTAAATTTATTGATTTGTGTTAGTTTTTTCACATATAAAATAATTGCATTGTTTACAGTTTTGGTGTTTACTTACTAAGTGCACGTTTTTTTAAACCCAAAAAGCGGTTTATGAAAAATGTTTATTTTTTTCTCCTCGATTTACCCTTCCTCTTTTTTCATGGCTCCTCCCTTTCTTACCTATCCCCTCATTTCGTATGGCTCCTTCTCTCTTTTCGTCTCTTTTCTAAAGACCCTACAATTTCTCCCTCCCACCTCTTATTCCTATCCAAACGACGTTCTCTCCCCCTTTACTTCCGCACCTCTTTCTTTTCCTCTTCTTTTTCTTCACTTGTCTCCGAGGGCTTCGCAACATTTTCACGTTTCTTTTTTTCTCCCCAGCGTTGTTCTGTCCCTACAGGACCTGTCTTAATTATTAGGCTAAATGGACTATAGGGATATAGACCTGGCACACTAGGGCCTCACTCATCGACGACTAGAATTTTGGACAAACTTATTTATAAATAGAGTACTTAGGTATCTTTATCCGCATGTGGTATAGGTATAGAGCTCTTTTCAATTTTTTTTAAATTATAAACTTGTTTCGCAAAAAACAATAAAAATTGATTTTGTTAAGTGCTGAAGGAAGGATATGAGCGGCCGTAGCTCAGTGGTAAGAGCGCGGGCTACCAATGCAGCGGATCCGGGTTCGATCCCCGACCTGGTCGTTCTCCCTCGCAAGGCAACGGGAAACCAGCGAGGTGGATTTTTCCCCAGGAAAACCTCTCTGGAGAAGAAGTGCATGCACTTCCTGTGGTTCGGAGCCCACGTTAAACTGTAGGTCCCCTATGTCTGTCTGTGCAAATTATCTATATCCGCGCACCAAACACAGACCTAGGAGAGAGGTAGCCAACGCCCTGAATAGGGTATGGCACTATAAGAAGAAGAAGAAGGAAGGATTTTCCATTTACAAACTAGACACTTCTATTCGTATAGGCATTTCAGGTCTAAGTAAATACTACTGCAGGTTTACAACTTGTTATGGGCTTATATCGTGAGCGGGAACTTCTAAATCCAAATTTGTGTTCTTACAAACGTTTAAAGCGTAAGTTGTGTCGATGAGTCATAAACCTCTTAGTACCTAACTAAGCATGTTAGAAGTAAACTGATCATATTGTAATAACGTTTAGGGCTAGAATGGCAATGATAAAAAATATAAACAGTACAATACCTTCGAAATATCAGAAAAATCCTTTTTTTAATACAATTTAAGTTTCATACCTAAAGCATTTAATCTTTTGGCTATTCTGACTCCTTTAGGAAAACAAACCAAGGCCGAAACTCCAATATCATCGAAGTTCTCTAAACAGTACTGATCATAAGCAACAAATGTTTTCATATTTGGATGCCACAACCTCCCATCATTTTGCAGCAAAAACTGATCTTCCGGAAAATCTTTAGGATCCAACCTATAATATCCGCTTTCCTCAGCGCATGGCATCAAACCGGTTAGGAGACTGTAACCCGAAACATCGCCAACCACTTCATTATTATTATACACACTCACTTCGAACGTTTTAGATTTTAAAACACAAGTTTTATTTTCCAAAATGTAATTAGCACCGCAACACTTTCGCACGCAAGTATTTGTGCGACTGCATTCACAATTCTTGAGCGAGTCATCAAACGTAAAGGAAGTAAACGAATATGATACGCCACTGGTTGGTTCCTTCGAATTGCAAAAATTGATACATGTTGGAAGTAAATTTAAAAGAATGGTCCAGATTAAAATAAGCGTTACACTTTGCATTATTTTTAACTTCGATTTTAAATTGACTTAAGTTTATAAAACGGATTTTTATGTAAAAATTTAAAAAACACAAACATTAGAAAGGAATACAATCATCGGGAAAAACGTTACTGATACATCGCGACAAGTAAAACTGACTCCAGATTCAAGCTCAAAGATAATTTGCAGCTATAAGTTTCATGCGTGAGAGATAAGGTATTGATAAATAAAATAAATAGTGATACTCAAAACGCGATTAGTTTTTTAAGGCAAACACGTTAGCGTAATCTTCTTGAACAAATAATAATAGGTTGTTCAGAAAAAAATTGCCCTTCCAAGAATTTGGATTTTAGAAGTTAAAAAGCTTGATTTTTATTTTGTAAGACAACCAGTGGCGTAACATTTGATTGGACCATTATTATTAACAATTTGTAGGAAGTATAACTTCGTAGATTAGACTTTCTCATACTTTTAAGACAATTATCTTTAATGTTTTTACATAACAACATTCATATACGAACGTCCTCATGACACTGCAGTGCTATAAACAGAGACAATGCTGAAACAGAGGCTGTCTTGTTTTAATACTAGCTGCCGCTTGACTACCCACGTCCTTGTGTTTAGTCAAGCCCTGTTAAACGCTATGCTTTGGATATCTTTCACAAGCTTCAGAGAGAGGGAGAGAAAGAGAGAGATTATCCAATAAAGTGCTTATTCTGACTAGCATACTGCGCTAGGATATGAGCGGTAATCTCGCATGGGAAAACTATGGTTAGAAATGTTTCTAAGTGTTTTGTGAAAACAAAATACCAAAGCACCAAAAGTGACAGTTCATGGCCCTGATAATAGGTGAAACGCTACAAGAAAAACAAATAAATAAAAACCAGCAGACGGTGTTAGAGAAAACAAGCAATTCCGCCCCATATGCGACGTGATGAATTCAAGTAGTTCCGATTCAATCGCACAGCTCTTCACATAAATCACTCTAATATATACATATGTGGCAGATTGACGTCATGATTATCATGACAAGGGTGCTTGTAAATACAAAAATTTACGTCACATCCGTTGCATTCGGTAGCAGTAAAATTACTGAAATAATATTTTTCAGATGCGCGCGTATTTTTGATACGAATGATTATTTCGAATAAATAACTACAACCATTCGAATGGGTATTAGTAGATGCGGCAAAATTCGTTCGTGTGCTCTCATCTGCACTTTTTTCCAGTTAAATATTAATAAATACTTTCATACCAGAGACAAATATGGTCCCAAAATATAGTTTGGCCCGGGAGCCAAAGAAATTTTAAGTGCATCCCTACAATACAATTTTTTTCGGGTATAGATCGGGGTAGGACGTTCATATGTGACCTGTATAGCAGAGAAAATTTTATAAATATCTGATTTAGGGCCTTTATTGTTTCTAATGTATGTTGATAATGTATTAAAAGTAGAAACATTAAAATGCCTTCATATTTTTTGTAACTTATTCCGATTATTTAATGTATTAACACAATAAAATAATTTCTTTTAAGTCCAACCCTGTGTTTGGTAGTTCAATTACACGTGCACGTCAACGGGTAGCTTAAATGTACCATTAAGTTAACCTACGTTTTATTAAAACATCTAAAATTTTATTGCGGTTTTTAGACAGTTAAGGCCATAAATATCAGTTTATGTATTTAAATTGTTACCATCCAAACGAAAATAAATATTAGGCTAACATAATATTGTGTAAGCATTATACACTTTTCGGAGTGTTTGATGGAACAATTAGTTAACAGAAACGAAAGTTATGCTAAAAATGAAATTATTCATTACGAATCACAACTCAGCTATAATATTAATATTGATAGAATCAAACAAGAAGACTTTTCCGATGGTGAGTATTAATTGTACTTAATTATTTTTAATCTAATCTTCAACTTATTGTAGATGAACATGAGAACACAAACTTGAAACCGCCACCGACAGCAGCCATTTACATAAAAGAAGAAATTTCGACCAACGACGACATAACAGAAAAAGGTTACGAATGTGAAATATGTAAAAAGAATTTTCTAAAAAGTTATCTTCGAAAACAGCACATGACCAAACATACCGGCGAAAAACACTATTCATGCCACATATGCAAATTAAAATATGCCTACAAATCGAGCCTTCGAACACACATGAAGCTTCACACTGGGGAAAAGTTGTTCAGATGCGAATTATGCAACAGGGTCTTCTTACAAAAAGATACACTTCATAAACATATTCTAGTTCATACTGGAGAAAAGCCTCACGAATGTGAGGTGTGCAAAAGTAGATTTTCGCAAAGAGGCGGCCTACAAGCGCATAAAAAAATTCACACCGGTGAAAATCTTTATAAATGTGATATATGCAATAATTCGTTTATACGGAAAGGTCATTTAGCACAGCACAGACAAACTCATACTGGGGAAAAACCATTCGAATGTGAAATATGCAAAAGGAAGTTTACACAAAAAAGCTCGCTGCATTTGCACTTAAAACTTCACACTGGAGAAAAACCATACGAATGTGCTCGGTGTAAGTATAAATGTTTACGTAAGAGCGATTTACAACGACATATGAAAAAACATAGGTGAAATTGTGAGGTGGAATTAATTTTAAGTTAAAGTTATTTGTTAAAAGCGACTTAAAAAAAAGCGGTTTAAAAAAACTGTTAGAAGTATAAGCGTGTAATTATAAATTTGCAAATACTACATTAGATAGTTTATATAGTGAAATTTTATTTTGTTTATGGTGTGTAAGTAATATATTTTAACCATGATATTGTTTTTATATGAATAATAAGTATTCTGTGTATTTTATAAATAAAACAAAGTATTCTTATAAATAGTACTCAAGGCAGTGGTTAACACTAAAATAATTGTATCACAAGTTAAATTAATACATAAACTTAAAGATACATAGGGCATATTGTAGGAAAGTTGTAGAGAATTAAAAAATACACAATCCCCACCACAAATCCAGAGTTTCATGTTTGAAAAAATTGAGTTGCGGTATTTTGAAGTTTTATAAGTTTGCGGTGTTCTAATCAACACCCTGTACACATTAATTGAGTTCTACATCAACTACTAGTTGATGCATGGTTTAAACTCTTATTGTGCTAAAACAAAAGGATAAATCTGTACAGATACGTCCAAAATAAATTTTCAAGGAGATGGTTCTAAACTTCATTTTTTTTACATTTTTTACTAACTATCCCATATGTTTTTAAAATGTTGTATAAAAGATCTGCAGAGGCTTCAAACACGGCAGAAAAAAATCGGTCATTCCCTTCAAAAACTTACCATTTGTCATTTAGCTTTATAATGGATCACCCTGTATAATTAAAAAGTAATTTTTTAAAATTCTTTGTTTACTAGCAATAGTAATTAAAAAACAGAATCATGTCTCTATCTCGAACGAGGCAGGAGACCGTGTTTAAGCTAAAAGAATTTTTTTAAATTAATCTTCCGTTATTAAAGTGCTCAGTAGCTTCCTAAAAAATATGTATATTATTTTTTATTGTTGCACAATTTTTATTTATTTATAAGCAATTTATATGCTTTGGGGTAGTTAGACCCCACTTTTTAGTATTAATTATTAAATATTTTCAATGTTTTTATATAACATTTTTTTGTACTCCACGTTACAAAGACTTCAAGGTATGAACCTGCAGCAAACAATCCAAAAATCAATGACGATTACAAGATTTGGGGTTTCCTACATCCCAACTTGGTGATCATTTAATTCTGCCCTAAATTAGCAGAGTTGACTTAACATATCTATTACCTGCTATCACTTTCAATAGAAAACAATTTTAAACACATTTTTTTATTTCTTCTTTTAAATAAGAACAAATCTTCAGAGTATTCGACCCTGTAAAAAAACGGCTTTTAGTACAGGGCCCAAAACAATCGCTTTCCGCCCTCGGTCGTAAGGCCGGGCCTCGTAATTTTCAAATTTCTTACTTTTAATTATTACTTTATTAGACTGGTAGGATACACAGCCCCATCTATATATAAATTTATTTGAATGGTCGGGCTAGAATTACATAACCTGAAATGTTCTGTTTTTATTTAGCATTTTAAGAAAAATATCATATAAAACATTAAAAGGAAAATCAAATGATTATCCACCACCAAACGTTCTCATAATAAAACATAATGGAAAGTTTAGTTGAAGAAAACAAGAGTATAAAAAGTTATTCCTGTGAGAAAGGCCTACTACAGGTTACAAACAACTTTTTAGAAGTTAAAGATATTAAAACAGAACTTTCTGAAGCTAAAGGTAAATATTTCATAAAATTTTGATTGTAGGTTTACATTGCCCCATCTTATTTGCAGTAAAACAAGAAATCGACACAAATTCATCGTCTCAATCACAACAGCCAAATCCTGACGTCAAATTTGAATATATCAACATTAAATCAGAACCTTTGGATCAATTCCATAATGAAGAGGAACTTACTACAGCAACCACAACCCCCGATTACCAACAGAACATCAAATACCCCCCTGACGGTTGCAATAACACAATAACAGGCCCGTGTAATTTAGAAAACGAAAATGAAGCTTCCGAATCAGATGCCGACGAAAAACGATATCACTGCCAAGAATGTGAATTTAAAACCAACAGTTATTTTAGTATTCGAACCCACAGGATACGACACAAAGGAGAAAAGTCCTTTAAATGCGATATTTGTGGATATACAGCCATGTTCAAAAACTACCTTACTCGGCACATGAAAATCCACAATAGTGAAAAACTTCTTCAATGTGAAGAATGTCAATATACAACTGCTGATAAATCCAATCTACGGAAACACATGAAAAAACACGGTGGAAAAGAACCGTTTAAATGTGAAGTGTGCGCCTATGCAACTGCCAACAGTACACATTTTCAAGTGCATATGAGAACTCATAACGGAGTAAAACCTCATGAATGCCAGCAATGCAAATTTAAAACTACACATAAAGCATCTTTAATTGTTCATATGAGAATACACACTGGAGAGAAACCTTTCGCCTGTCATTTATGTGATTACGCGTCTGCAAGAAAAGAACATCTCCTACGACATGTGAGAAGTCACACTGGAGAGAAACTACTTCAATGTGAATTATGTGAGTATAGAACTGACGACAAAACACTTTTGCAACGCCACATGAAACATCATAGTGGAGATAAACCCCTCGAATGCCACGTATGTGACTACATAAGTGTTGATAAAATTCTTTTGCAAATGCATGTGAGAACCCATTTAAAAGAACTGCCGTTTCAATGCAAGGAATGTTCATATAAAACTACAAACGGCCATTATTTAAAAAAACACATGAAAAATCACACCGAAGAAAAACCTCATCATTGCCCAAAATGTTCATTTAAAACTACAGTCAAATGGCATTTAACTTTTCATATTAGAAAGCATCATTAGAAGAATTTTTAACACTGTTATTATAATACTTTGTATAGAATTTTATATACTAATAAATATTGTTAAATATTATATAATATATTATATATTAAACGTAATACAGATAAATAGAGTATAGGTCGTGATGTTATAGCCGTTATGAACATACAAAATATTAGGCAGGCAGGCGTTGTGATCATTAGACGTTGCGATCAGGTTTCCGCATTCCTAAGTTTTTAAAAGTGTGATTATGGTAATTGGGAAACCTATTTAATTTTCTAGCACTACTATTTGTTGAACTGGTATGGTTAGATATTTGGTTATACATAACTTTATTTAAATGGTTGAGCTACAATGACACAACCTAGATTTTCTTGTTTATTAACTATCATTTCATAAGGAAAACCATAATAATAAGTAAAATTGAATATTTTCCCTAAACGTATCATTATCAGATATGGATAGCTCTGAAGACGAAACCAACAGTATAAAAAGTGATTTCTATGGGCAGCACCCACAAGCTAATGACCTCTTTGATAGTAAAGATATGCCGGAAACAGAAGGTTATAATCTCAGGCAGGTTTTTAGCTTAATTTTAATTAGACTTAATTTTAGTACAACAAGAAATCGACACACATTCATCATCTCGATCAGAACATCCAAATCCAAGCATCAAATTTGAATGTATCACCATCAAGTCGGAGCCTTTTGAACAGTTTGATGAAGAAGAAGAGGAAATTATAGTTGAACCCACAACACCTCCCTATTATAAAAAGGATACAGCAGATACATGTAATTTAGTAACAGACAAAAACAAAGTTTCCAAATCGAATTTAAAAAAGAAACGTTATCGTAGCACGTTAAGAAGTATTCGATCTTCCAGGATATCTCGTAAAAGGGAAAAAAAATACAAATGTAATTTGTGTGAATATACAGCTGAGTTGAAAGTACACCTCACCTACCACTTGACGCTTCATAATAGGGAAAAGCGATTTCGATGCCAGGAATGTGAGTATGCAACAGCAACTCAATACATTTTAGATAAACATATGAAAACACATCTAGAAAAAGAACCATTGAAATGTGTTGTCTGCCCATATACAACTCTTAACGGTTCATATTTCCGAGTGCATATGAGAGCTCACAATGGGGAAAAACCTCATGCATGCCCGCAATGCACATTTAAATCTGCACATAGAGCAGCTTTAGTGGTACATATAAAAACACACACTGGAGAGAAACCGTTTGCATGCGATTTGTGTGATTACACAACTGCAAGAAAAGAATATCTTAGAGGACATTTGAGGACTCACACTGGAGAAAAACCATTTCAATGTGACGTATGTGAATATAGAACTGGAGCCAAAGCACATTTGCAGCGTCATATGAAAAATCACAGTGCGGAAAACCCTCTTGAATGTGACGAATGTGACTTTACTACACTAGATAAGTATCTTTTACAAATTCATACGAAAACACATGTAAAAGAAATGCCATACGAGTGCAAAGAATGTTCATACAAAACTGGACGTAATCAAAATTTAAAAAAACACATGAAAAATCACACGGAAGAAAAACCTCATCATTGCCCGAAATGTTCATTTAAAAGTGCAGCCAAATGGCATTTAACTTTTCATATTAGGAAGCACCACTAGACCAAAATTGTACCGCTCAATGTATAGCATTTTAGAGATGTACATGTAAATACTGTAAATTAATTGTTTTTCAGTGAAATATACAAGGTGAGTGATTGGAGTGTTACCCTACTATTATTTCGGAAACTATTGGGAATATCAATTTTTTTTCTTAAAAGCTATTAATATTTTCAATTTTACACAGATTCAATTTAATGAAGACAAATTTAATATGGATTTCTTCAATTTTATTTTTGATTTGATTGAACTTTACAACATAAGAGCAGGTAAGAAGACTGCAAGAACGCAAATATCTGTATCGGCTACACTAACTCATTTGCTTTCAAAATTTGGCAGACTGTGTTGGGATAATTGTTCCAATGTAAGGATGATTTTTTCATAAAAAAATTAGAATTATGCGGCACATGTTAAAACTCTCTCGCAGTTTAAAAATAAATGTGACTTGTACATAATTAAAGCTGTCTTTTGCTTAATAAACCTTTACCGAAATGGCGAGTTGAAGTGGAAAAAACCGATTAAACAAGTGTTTATTCAAGAATGTCGCTATTCCCTCTTTCAGATTGGAACAATTAAACCGAGTTGCTTTTATAATATCTATCCAATTGTATAATCATTTATGTAAAATTATAAAGGGTATTGGCAGTCTTATTAGAAAATTCGAAGCCTTTGTCAAAGGCTTAGTAATAGAATGAGACAGGAAAAATTAATATTGTAGCCTCGACATGAAATTTTAATGAGACAATATAAATTTTGCTTAGGACTTTTACGTGTAGAGTTTTATTTCTTAAATTGTACTTGTAGCTATGCTAAGCATATTATTTAATAATATTGTTTTCCATGTGATATGTTTTGTGATATTTTTTGTTAATTTGAATACTTTAAAATATATTTAGGAATTGTATTTTTATATTCTATTTATTTTTTAGCATTGTAACGTTCACATTTTTTAATATTAAGTACTTCAAGTTCTGTTTGGTTTGATTTGCGTTATACCTGAATTATATTGTCTACTGGGCGAATCAATAAAACACATTAAATCAGAAAAACATCGTCGTGTGATTTTGTCAAGAACAATACGATCAAAACCGTAAATACCGTACATACTGCTCGTGATTTTATGTTTTATGCAAGCTTCCACTTTCACTGTTAGATCACAAAGATAAATACCACATAATGTAGGTTCTTACAATTACGTTTGTGATCTTGCTGATGCTGGCGCCAGGCAGCCCAAAACAGTCCTCAGTGATTTTAAATTTATATTATTAATAAAAAATAATATCATTAGTCATTTATTCATGCAACTTTAAAAAAATTAGATTGTTTCGATTATTGCAGGTTAAAGTTTAAGAACATAATTGTTATCGAATTTTTTTTATTAGATAGTGCATTTTTTTGCTCTTTGGGGGGCCTGTGGGCTATGCCCCATTTCGGTATATGGCAAATTCGGCCTTGTCCCTAACGCTTCTAACTTCTTCAGAAGTAATTTGTGCTTCAAATATTGATTATTAAGTTAGGTTTGGTCCCAGATTAAATTTCAATTAGGTAATTGGAATTATTTGCAATTAATAGTAATTAAATTGGTATGAGCACTGTGTCCCTTATTTTGTTAATTTAGTAGGTAGTATTTTTTCTATAAATTTAAAATTATAACATTTCTATTTATTGTGTATATGTTACTACACAACTTTATATGAATGGTTTAGCTAGAATTTTATAACCTAAAATGTACATTTTATTTTATTAAAAAAAAGATCTTATAAGTATAGATTGAATCGTTTCCGACCCTAAACGAATGATAAGCAGATAATGGACAGTTTCGAAGAGAAAACCAACAGCATAAAAAACGATTTCTTTGATCAGTGCCCTCAAGGTACCGATGACCGTTTAGATATCAAGGATATTAAAATAGAATTTTCTGAAACTAAAGGTGACTATTTAAAACAGGTTTAATTGTAAAGTTTTCAATATACTATTTTAATTTTAGTAAAACAAGAAATCGGCACATATTTCCCATCTCGGTTTGAACACATCAACGTTAAATCGGAACCATCTGAACAGTTTGAAAACGAAGAGAAAATTATTTCTGCAACCACAGCTCCTAAATATCTCATTGACGATTGCAATAACACAACAGCTGCACCTCATTTAGAAACGAAAAATGAAGTTTTAAAGTCAAATATCAAAGAAAAACGTTATCGCTGCCACGAATGCGAATTTGTAACCCACAGCAGGTCCAGTATACGATCCCACATGGTATGCCATAATGGGGAAAAGAGATTCAAATGTAATTTGTGCGAATACGCAGCTGCGTTTAAAAAAAACCTCAACCGACACATGAAAATTCATAGCAGTGAAAAACCAATTCGATGCCAAGAATGTGATTACACAACTGCAGATACATCTAATCTACGTAAGCATATGAAAAAACACGGGGGCAATGAACCATTCAAATGTGAAGTGTGTGAATATGCAACAGAGAACATTACACATTTTCAACTGCATAAGAGAACTCATAATGGGGAAAAACTACATAACTGCAACCAATGCGAATTCAAAACTGCATATAGAGCAGCTCTAATTCTACATATGAGAATACACACTGGGGAAAAACCTTATGCATGTCAGCAATGCAAATTTAAAACTGCACACAAAACAGCTCTAACTCTACATATTATGAGAATACACACCGGAGAGAAGCCCTTTTCCTGTGATTTATGTGATTTTGCAACGGCAAGAAAACAAGATCTCATAAGACATAAAAGGATCCACACTGGAGAGAAACCATTTAAATGTGAAATATGTGACCATCGAACTGGGGACAGGGGACTTCTGCGGAGCCACATGAAAATTCACACCGGAAAAAGAACTTTTGAATGCCACGAATGTGATTTTAGAAGTGTAAGTAAAAGAAGTCTGCGTAAACACATTGTAAATCACACAGAAGAAAAACCGCTTCATTGTTCAAAATGTTCGTTTAAAACTACAGCCCAGTCCCAATTAACTTTTCATATAAGAAACCACCACTAGGTACTTTTTATTTTTTTAGATTATATGTTGTACAGAATTTTACATACAAATAAATATTTTTAACTAATAAATGTTGTTCATAAATTTTTTTTTCACTAAATAGAAACCATCTAAAACGACGTCCCAAGATATAACATTAGGGGATTATAATGGAAAGATAGGAAGGAGGAAAGGTACATGCCAACCATCCCATATAGCACAGTATATTTGATGGATATCCGTTTTAGATCCAAATCACGTCCCTGTGACCATGGACCTAAAGTTCAATACTCACAGGATTTTAAAACGAGTTTTGTTTGTACGCTCATTTAATAGTTGCAAAAACTAAGTTTCCATGTAGTTTTTAAGCCATAATGAAATTTATTTTTTAATTTATGACAATATTAAACATTTGAAACATTCTTGACATTTTTAAATATGAATATTATTTAAAATTTTTTTTAATTTGAAAAAACTCGGAAATATTTTTAAATTATTAATAATTTTTATTTTCTAATATTGCAAACAATACTCATCCAATAATAATGTTTTTTTTTAAATAAAAACATTGCGGCATTTCTTTTTTCATATTTTTTGTAGAAATACGATAATAATTTTGTTACTTAACTTTTGTTTCTTTTCTATATAAATAAAAATACGAGTTGCTTATGCTTTTAGTGTAATTAAATGCCCTTGTAAGATTAAATTTGCCGCACGGATCCCAGTCATAAATTCGCCAAATTAAAAAAAAAGAAGCTCTAAAAGAAGCACCTAATGCACGGCGAGAGTGAAACGACTGCTTTGCTACAACGTCTGCTTGAAAAGTGTGTTGCCTACACGGCTACTATTTGCGACATTACTTCTGCACTTTAACTGTTTCCGGTTCGGGTTGACACAAAAGTTTAATGTTCTGTGATTGACACCAAACCTGCTTGTCGAGGTGGGGCATTTTGTGTAATCACTTACACTTGGAAAAGTATTGTAAAATATCGAAAAATTTTGTAAAAATATAGGCAAGACTTGTTTATATTTTAATTAATTTTTGCTGATTTTTATTTGTGTTCTGCATCTCAGAAATGACTAAGTTTTATTAATAATTTAATATGCTTCACAAGAATTACACAGAAAGCAAGATAGACGTTACCAGTAGAACTTCAACCTCGAAGAAGTAATCTCCATCGAGTGTTTTGATACAAATCTCGTAGTAGTTTCTTTGCCCATCAAAACGCATCTACGCAAAATAGTTAAAATATTGCAACAGAAACTTAGAAAAAGGGTAATACATATATTCCAACATTGAAAGGTCTGGTAAATATTTACTAAATAATGGGCTATAGGATAGTGGTGCTAGTGCAATTAATAGTTAAAAACAAGTTAATGTAATTGCGTTACATTGCATTTTAATTTGACGTTTTGACCTCCTACAAAATGGCCGCCTAATTATTGTACTAAATCAAATCATTTGATTATTGAGTGTTTATTGAACCGGTACGGTTAGCGTTAGATTGTACCACATAAGTTTATTTAAATGGTTGATGTAGAAATGTATAACCTATAATCATTCATGTTGTTGCATACATCTATCATTTAATGATTGAAAATTATTATATATGAGTGAAACTTCGTACAACTGAACAGTTTCCCGGAAATAAACGTACTATTGGCAAATAATGGATAGTTTAGAAGCCGAAACCAACATTATAAAAAGTGATTTCTTTGAGCAGTGCCCCGAAGTGATCGATGACCTTTTAGATATTAAGGATGTTAAAATGGAATTTCCTGACACCAAAGGTGAGTTTTTAAACCGGTTTAATTGTAACTTTCCTTTGTATTATTTTATTTGTAGTAAAACAAGAAATTGACAAATATTCATCGCCTAAATTAGACTTTCCAAATCCAGACGTCAAATTTGAATATATCAACCTCCAATCGGAACCTTCTAAACAGTTTGATAACACAGAGGAAATTATTGATGCAACCACAACAGCACTCGGTTATAATCAGGATCCCTTTGGAGATTGCAAGTATACGATAACAAATGCATCTAATTTTGTAAACGAAATTTCCAAATCGGATTTTGAAGAAAAAAGTTATCAATGCGAATTAAAAACTGACAGCAATCAACTCGACAGGATACGACTTAAAGGGAAAAAGCCATTCAAATGCAATTTGTGTGGATATGCGTCTATGTACAAAAACTACTTTCAGCGGCATATGTATATTCATGGTAGTGAAAAGCCGCTTCAAAACCTTACAAAAAAACACGAAATAGAACAGTTTAAATGTGAAGTGTGCGGGTATGCAACCGACCAGAGAAGACATTTTGAAGTGCATGTTAGAATCCATAATGGAGAAAAACCTCATGCATGCAAGCAATGCAAATTTAAAAGTGCACACAAAGTAGATTTAACCCGACATATGATAATACATACTGGAGAGAAACCTTTTGCCTGTAATTTATGTGATTATGCGTCTGCATGGAAACGATGTCTTTTTAGGCACATGAAAATTCACACTGAAGATAAACCATTTAAATGTGAAAAATGTGAGTACAGAAGTAGAAAAAAATACCATTTGCAAAATCATATGACAACTCACACTAGAAAAAAACTTTTTGCGTGTGATTTATGTGACTATGCTGCTGAAAAAAAACAAAATTTCACAAATCACTTGAAAACTCACACTGGAGAGAAACCATTTAAATGTGAAAAATGTGATTATAGAGCTATAAAAAAATACGATTTGCAAAATCACATGAGAACTCACACTGGAGAGAAACCTTTTGTCTGTGATTTATGTGGTTATGCATCTGCTAGAAAACAACATCTCGCAAACCATGTGAAAACTCACACTGAAAAAAAAATTGTGCACAAAAAACGTTTTCCAACACACAGGAAATAAATTTTACGAAATATAAACTGCACATAAATAAAGATAATTGGCCGGCCTTCTTGTTTTGGCTTAGAAGCGAAAATTATAGACAATTCTTAGAAAATGACTTACTGAATTTACTTGAATGCCAATTAAGCTGAAATAGATTGGCCGTACAAGGCCTACCTGAGATATGAATCTATTGGATTTTTACGTATGGGGTCATCTGAAAGGAGTTGTGTGAAATAATTTTCTGAAAAAGTGTGTAATGAGTAAATGATAATAAATTTAATTTTTTCCAAGCAATTTGATTATGAGAAAAATGCTTTAATTTTTTAGTTGCTAGCTGGGTGGACCAATATTTTCATGGGTGAGCCTTGGCCTACCCATAGTTACGTACCTGAAAAAGAGCGACTTGGGTTTTTGCTGTTGTTGTGTTTTCTTACAAGACCAACAGCCTATATACGAAGTTTCAGATTAAATTCTATTAAAATAATAATCAACATAGTCCTATTTGTTTTCTAAATATTTATTGAACTGGGAGGGTTACACACAAGCTATCACATAACTTTATTTGAGCGGTTGAGCTAGAGTTACATAACCTATAAACTTTTTTTGTTACGTATCGTTAACATAACCGCAAGGAAAGCAACACCACGTAATAATTGAAATAATCCATTAATTTCCCAATATTATACCTATCATTAGCAAATAATGGATAGTTTAGAGCAAAAAACTGACAGTATAAGATGCGATTTCTTGGAGCAGTGCCCACAAGTTATCAAAAATCATTTACATGCTCCAGATATTAAAACAGAATATTTTGAAGGTAAAAGTGATTATTTTGAACAGATTTAATAGTAGAGCTTTTGAACTATTTTATTGTAGTAAAACAAGAAATCGAACCATATCAACCAAATCCAAACATCAAATGTGAATATATCAACATCAAGTCGGAACCTTTTGCACAGCTTCATAACGATGAGGAAATTATTGCTGCAACCACAACACATTCCGATTATAAAAATGTTTGCATTTCTACAACAACAAGTGATTGTAATATACCAAACAAATCAAAATCAGATATTAAAGAAAAACGTTATCGTTGCCAAGAATGTGAATTTGAAACTCATAGCAGGTCCAGTATTCGATCCCATAAAATATGTCACAAAGGCGAGAAGATATACAAATGTAATTCGTGCGAATATGCAGCCATGTTCAAAAAACATCTCCATCGGCACATGAAAATTCATAGTAGTGAAAAGCCGCTAGGATGCCAAGAATGTGAGTACACCACTGCAGATTCTTCTAACCTACGAAAACATATGAAGAAACATGGAGGTATAGAACCATTCAAATGTGAACTATGCGAATATGCAACCGCAAACAGTATACATTTTCAAGTGCATATGAGAACTCATAATGGGGAAAAGCTCCATAACTGCGAGCAATGCAAATTTAAAACTGCACATAAAGCAACTTTAATGGTACATCTGAGAGTACACACTGGAGAAAAACCTTTTGCGTGTGAGTTATGTGATTACTCAACGGCACGAAAACAACATCTCGTGAGACATATAAGAACGCACACTGGAGAGAAACCATTTCAATGTAAAGTGTGCAAGCATAGAACTGCGGACAAAGGGCTTTTGCGAAGCCACATGAAAATTCACACTGGAAAAATAATTTTTGAATGTCACGAATGCGATTATAGAACTGTAGATAAAAGAAATCTACGTAAACACATTGAAAATCACACAGAAGAAAAACCTCTTCATTGTTCAAAATGTTCATTTAAAACTACAGCCAAGTCTCAATTAACTTTTCACATTAGAAAGCACCACTAGAAAATATTTTTTATACAATAACAGGTTGTACCAAATTTTACATACAAATAAATATTGTTAATAATTAAGTGTTACTTTAGTGACTTTTTTAACTTTGTTTTTACTTTCCCATATTTCTACTGCAGTATGGAAAGTTATGATTTAAGACAAATTTTCGAAATCGACATTTTGTCGGATATACGAGTTTTGGGGTCGAAGAAACTCAAAAAAGTGTTTTTTAAAGTTGTCTGTCTGTGGGTGGGTACGTTCGTTCTCATATATCTCTGGAACCCCTTGACCGATTTTGATTAAATTTGATATGTGGAAGTTTTTTAGTTGCATCAAAGATTATAACCCGTACCTACAGGGCCTTTGTATCTGGCAAAGTATGTTATGCAGTTTTCGTTTTCTAATAAGAGCGACAGGTGGCGTTCCTACATAATTAAAAAATATTTTCAAACAATTTTTAGCCCTAATGGTCGTCCGATGCAACATATAAAGTTTTAATGTAGTATGTTCCCAACCACAACTCTGCTTTTGTTATGAGTAAGTCAGTTCAGACCCTCATTAGTCTGACAAGGATTGATAACGGACCTTTTTAAATAAATCGGGAAATATTTTAATTGTTTACAATTATCAAATACTCAACCCGCCCTAGTCTTTGTAAATACATAGAAAATGAATTTTTGAGGCATTCCTAAAATGCTTATTTCTTTATAATTATGAATTTTATTGGGTTGGAATGGAAAGCGTTTATTTACCAACTTGACGCAATATTTTCATATTTTGCCATCCAGAAGAAATCTGATTTAAAATCATTATTATGCATTCTACTTTTGAATAGGCTGGTGACATTAGCGATTTATTCGTGCCATTTATCTGCAGCGATTTATTCGCGAATGTAATGTAGGTGACACTTTACCATGGGTAGTAGGAAAAAAAATCCTCGGAAAAACACTTTCGTGGGTTTAATCACCCATAGTAGAGGAATATTTATTAGTAGACGGTTAGCAGATTACGTTATCGAACGTGCATTGTCTAATGTGCGTACTGTGATTGCCTGATTGATCTATTTATCTATGTAAGTTGTCTTTACTTATTTTTATATTAAATTTGTTACTTGTACATGTACGATTTTTTTACTTTCTAACACGAAAATAAATTATTATTATTATTATTACTATTTAAACAGCACTATGCAGTTTAAAGAGTATAAAACAAACGCGATTGGTTTGTTTTATGAAAGGGGAAATTTGAGATTGGTTCAATGAAATGTGAGTGGTATAGTCGTTACAAATACAACACGTGCGTGGCCACGTTTTTTTGGGATAATGGCGTGAAATTATTGTCTTAACTAGCACTAGTAACAAATAACTTAATTAATTAATGTGTAAAACTTATACTGACATTTTATTAGAGTGGTAGGTAATATTCAACTTCATAAGGCACAACTTTATTTAAGTAGTTGAGCTAGACGCATAACCTTACATTTTAATGTTAATACCGATTAGGTGATTAGTAATAATTACCATTTTATAACGAAAATCGTATTTACTGTAAACATGGGTAACTCTAATGAGTGCGACAAGAAAGGTTGATAATAGTATCCACGGATATTTAAAAATGACAAAAAATTAAATAGTTTCCCCACGCAAAACTTATAATGGACAGTTTAGAAGAGGAAACGAAAGATATAAAAAGTGATTCCTTTGAACAGTGCCTACAAGTCACAAATTTGGAAATTGAAAACATTAAATTAGAAGTTTCTGAAGCAACGGGTGAATAATTCAAACAGTGTTAACAGTAAAGCTTTATTACACTTTCTTAATTTCAGTAAAAGAAGAAATCGACACATATTCATTGCCTCAATCAGAACCTCCAAATCCAGAGGTTGAATTTGAATATATCGACGTTAAGTTGGAGCCTTCTGAACAGTTCCTTAATGAAGGGGAAATTAGTGATACAAACTCAACACCTGATTATGAACGGGACATAAAATACGACAATGACACAACAACCGATGCGTGTAATTTAGAAAACCAAAATAATATTTCCAAATCGGACATCAAAAGAAAACTTTTTCATTGCCAAGAATGTGAATTTAAAACCTACAACAGGTCGCTTATTCGAACCCACAAGATACGACATAAGGGAGAAAAGCCATTCAAATGCAATTTGTGTGGATACACAGCTATGTTCAAAGACTACCTCCAACGGCACATGTACATTCATAGTAGCGAAAAGCCTTTCCGATGCCAAGAATGTGAGTACATAACCGCAGATAAATCCAGTTTACGTAAACATATGAAAAAGCACAGTGGAAAAGAACCATTCAAATGTGAAGTTTGCGGATATTCAACTTTCAACGGTGCACATTTACAAATACATATGGCAGCTCATAGTGGTGAAAAACCTCATGTATGCCAGCAATGCGAATTTAAAACTGCATATAAAGCAGCATTAACCCTACATATGAGAACACACACTGGAGAGAAACCTTTCGCCTGTGATTTATGTGACTATGCTGCCGCAAGGAAAAAAACTCTCTTGGTTCATCATCAAAGAACTCACACTAAAGCGAAACCTTCTGAATGCAGTGAGTGTGACTATAGAAACGTAGATGAAGTTCTATTACGAATGCATGTGAAAACGCACGTAAAAGATATGCCATTTCAATGCAAGGAATGTTTGTATAAAACTGACCGAAGTTATCGTTTAAAAAGACACATGCAATATCACACGGAAGAAAATCCTCTGCATTGCACAAAATGTTCATTTAAAACTAAAACCAGAACTCAATTAACTATTCATATTACAAAGCTTCACTAGAAAATATTTTTTATACTATAACATACTGTAGAATAGTTTACAAAGAAATAAGAATTAAGTAATAATTGGTATTTTTAATATTTCTTTCAGTCCTGGTGGCAAAAGATTATACATTTATGTTTAAAATATTGTTATTCCATTGCTTTGTTTTTAAGATTTATAATTTTATAACCAAATAAGACGATTCTGTTGTACACTAAAAATGTCAATTAGAAACTACAAAAAAAATTTGCACTTTTCCGAGTGCCTCTTCCCTTGCTTATGCTGCCTGTAGCGTAAGTATTCAGTGAGTGATCTGTTTTTATCTTTATAAGCAGGTACTTTGGTAAGTTTTTCTGTAACATTAATTGACATTTGAGTTACGCCGGCTGTGTTTAGCTCTGCTGACCCAGTGAGGTCCTGTCATATTAGGCACAGCTGGCCTGGCAAAAGACCTGTTAGGCCAGGGTTAGGGATTTAGACTGAGCCGGCCTGGCCCGATAATACATTTTTCTGTAATTTTAAGCCTGGCCAGTCGGGTTAGGACTTCAGATCAGGATGCCAACCTCTAGTACTCTTATATAAATGTGCTTAACATCTGATTAAGTCTTCTAGTTTATTTCCTGTTTTTGTAAATTAAAATTATGTACTGAAATTATTAAAGTGCTTAAAATCTCTGCGTTTTTGTGTCTTCTTTTAAATTTACTTACGTAACCGTGTCCTGTTATACTTTTCCGTGTCGAAATGAGTGTTTTCCTAACTTTTGATGAGGCTTTCCAGCTCGTCCTAACTATTGCTAATCTTGGCGTTTCTCTCCAGTTTACCCCTCTTTCTTCCATGTATTTTCTAACTTTATCCTCGGTCTTCCTCTGCTTTTTTTCATTCCATCTTAAATCTCCATGCAAATTCCAAATTTTTATGGCACCAAAAATGTTGTTATGCAACACTATCGTATGCAGAATTTCTTCCCGAATTAAAAAATTTTAAAATATACAGGGTGTTCCATTTAAAATAAGAAAGTTGGTGTCACTTCTGGCGAAACCGGAAGCTCTACAAAGTCCAAATAATAGGACCTTATGCATATTCTGATTGTCTTAATAAATAACGTAAAAAAGGGGGTGAACCGGCTTTCTATTACACCCAGTATGTAACAATTGAAACATATAGTAAGGTTTTTTTACAGTTTTCAGTACACCACAGTTATTATTGGGTGATATAATCTAGTGTCGTGGCTGTTCTACTTTTTAAATATTCTTCCAATTTATTTCCATCTTCTTGTTTTAAATTTAAAGTCCCAAAAATACCATCTCTGTTTAACTAACACCTTTAGATTTGTTTGGGGAAATTTTTTTTGATAGACAAAATTGTATAACATCAAACAATAATACCTACACAGAATAACATTAAACAAACATATCCATTTAAAAAAGTTTACAAAGAATAAAAAACAAAACAATAATTGAAAAATACGAGGCTTGAGATGGTACTCCAACAGGTTGTTATGCTGGGAAGGGGGCTTCGCCAAGACCTGATGGTGTAGTCACTGCTTCACTCTTGAAGGGGCTTGTGGTGGTGGGACTTGAGGTAGCTTCTGTTGCTCTCTAGGAGTAGCTTGTGGTACTGGGAAACTTCGTTGAGACCTAGTGTGGTCCGGTGCGAAGCTCATGGTGCTGGGGGCCTCGTTGAGACCAAGTGTAGCCAGTGCTTCGCTCTTGAAGGAACTCGCAGTGCTAGGGTAGTTGTTTCACTTTGGACCGCGAGGGTTTGCTTGCTTCTGAGACCAGGATCCTGAAGTATGACTTTTGCTTTGGACTGTTCTGATCGATCCTGATGTGAATTTTTCCAGCGTTTTTTTTTCTTTGGACTGTTCCGATTGATCCTGTACAATAAACTCCTAAACGTTTTTTTTCAGACTTTCTTATCAATTGTAAATTAGATATTGCAATGATATGCGTGGTCTTGTACTTACCAGGAAACAATCCCTAAATGCCTGTCATACACGCAACTGCAATTATATTTCGTATGAGACTCTTATTAATTCTCTCAGGGTCGTTATTTAGCTATTTAGTTTTTTTTTTAATAAATAAATAAGAAAAGGATAAAACACAAAACAAAAATCAACGTTACAAAACAAGAAACAGGTTTTATTTAAAAGAATTTCTAAATGTGGTTTCCGAAAAATCAAAAAGAGTTTTACTAACTACTATCGTTTTTTTTTAAAACAGAACACTTATCTTAGTGTGACCTTCTTAGGATATTCTTCGCTCGGATACAACGCTGAGCATCCAATCTCTATTACGCTCCGCTGGCTTCTCAAATAACCACAGGAATAACAGTACAAAAATCCAAGTGTTGGTCCACCTATATTTAAGCTAAGTTTTGATCGTGGTACATCATCTGCATTCACTCTGGTTTTTCAACAATTCGTTGCCAATCACTTGTATCCTCTTCTTTTATATTCAAAATTACTTTTATATAGCTTTTAAACTCGTTCTTTCTCTTTAGATTTCCAGAGGATCAAAATTCTCTGTATCTATTTACCAAGACGAGCCGTTACTAACTCAAACAAATTCTTCTATTCTTTCCCTTCCTTCTTTGATTTTCATTTTATCACAAACAAGTAAATCTCATGTCCATGAGTATATCATTCTTTGATACGTTTATGAAACTTGACACTGACATCCAAACTGACATATATCAACGCACAAAATCAAGTAACTCTAAAACTTTTTATAAACTAAACCTTTTTAACAATTCTAAATTAAATTCTAATTACAATTAACATAAATAGTCTTCATATCAATCTGTTGTGTTTTTCTTTTCTTTCAGTACCATACGAAAAATAACAATTATTAGAATTTATAACAGGAATTCTAGCAAAAATACGCGACCCTGAGTTTTATAAGTCAGAACATTAAAATCTTACAAGTCTTCATATATCTCCAAATGCAAATTGAACTGCAACAAACAATCCAAAAATTGCCTTCCAGCAACCACAATACCCCAGTCAAATCAAACACCTCTAAATATCATAGCAATATATTGGGGAGAAACGGCGAAAGAGATTGAGTGCAACAAAAATTTAAAAATTTTTTTTATAGTGTTCAGCACAATCAACGCCATTATTTGAAGTTTAATATTAATAAGAAATAAAATCATCTGGAGACATAGATAACCAAGATGGAGTCATCAAGTGGTATTGATCCCATAGCAACATCAACTGTTTTGCCCTTGGTAATGACGTGTCAACACGTTTAAATACGTAGGTATAAGGTTAATATAAATATCTGTTAAAGTTAATTATTATTTTATTTATATTAAAACTGTTGTGATATCCATCTGTCCCTATGCAAATTATGGGCAGTAATCCAGAACATTGTATTCACGTACTCCCCAGGGTTGGCATATCTCAAGAAACACTGCCCTAGAGCAAAATGTTATTAAATGGAGGAGGATAGAGCGTTTATTTGGCCAGAATTTTATTTTAATTTTCTGTCATTTAAGAGGTAATCCTCGAGCTGAAGGTATTTGAGACTATCAGCTAAGAGGTATCCGTCAGGCTGCACATTTTACTTTGAAGAGCTTAACTCCCTAATATTTTGGTTGCTAAATTTTCTACAACTACCTAGAATTTACTCTGTAAAACTATTATTTTATTTTTACGCCGGAAACGTTCAAAGTAGATAAAAATTATTTTTTCCAATGTAACATCACAGCTCCGTTTCACCGAAAATTCCAACTCTTACAAGTCAACCGGTTACAATAAACCACTGAAAATCATTTAAATAACAATATTTATTTGTATGTAAAATATGCTACACATATTATTGTACTATAATTGGTATAAAAAATATTTTCTAATGGTGCTGTCTAATATGAAGAGTTAATTGAGTTCTGGCTTTAGCTTTGAATGAACATTTTGGGCAATGATGAGGTTTTTCTTCTGTGTGACATATCATGTGTCTTTTTAAATGATAACTACGATCAGTTTTATATAAACATTCCTTACACTCGAATGGCATATCTTTCAAATGCGTTTTCATGTGCATTTGTAAATGAATCTTATCTACACTTTTATAGTCACACTCGCAACATTCCAAAGGTTCGTCTTTAGTGTGACTTTTTATGTGATTCAAGAGATGATCTTTCTTTGCAGCAGCATAGTCGCACAAATCACAGGCGAAAGGTTTCTCTCCAGTGTGAGTTCTCATATGATACGAAAGACGTACTTTCCTTGCAGCAGCATAGTCACATAAAGTGCAGGCAAAAGGTTTCTCTCCAGTGTGCGTTTTCATATGTAACGTTAATGCTCCTTTATATGCAGTTTTAAATTCGCATTGCTGACATGCATGAGGTTTTTCACCATTATGAGCTGTCATATGCACTTGAAAATGTGAACTTGTAAAAGTTGCATATGTGCACATTTTACATTTGAATGGTTTGTTTTGACTGTGTTTTTTCATATGTTTCCGTAGATTGCATTTAATTGCCGTTGTATATTCACATTCGTGGCATCGAAGCGGCTTTTCACTACTATGAGTTAACAAGTGGTGATCAATACTGGATTTGTTATGAGTTTTAAATTCACATTCTTGGCAGTGATATCGTTTTTCTTTTAAATTTGATCTGCTGGGAACTTTATTTTTATTTTCTAAATTACTCGAGTCTGTTTTCGTATTGCTGCATTCGTCTAAGGGGTCTTGTATTTCCGCTTTACTATCAAGCTGTTCAGAAGGTTCCGATTTGATGTTGATATATTCAAATTTGACGTTTCGATTTGGTTGTTCAAATCGACATGATGAATGTGTATTAATTTCTTGTTTTACTAAAATTAGAATAGTAAAATAAAAACTAACTAAACCTGTTTTAACACTTACCTGCACTTTCAGTAAATTCTATTTTAATATCTTTAATATCTAAAGTGCCATCGGCAACTTGTGAGCATCGCTCATAGAAATTCCTTTTTACCTCACTGATTTCCTCTGCTAAAGTATCCATATGGGTACTGTTAAATTTTACTCCTTATATGATTTTTTATTATATGAAATAAAATGTAACATGAAAATTTTAGGTTATATAACTCTAGCTCAACCATCTCAATAAATTTACTAAACAGCATTTAACCACACCAGCTGAATAAACAGTCAGTAAAAGATAGGCCCGTAAAAAGCCACTAAAGGCATTAGTAACAGTCAAAAACATTAACGAGAACTCCGAGATTAACAAAAGCCAATCCCGGCATTATAACATGCTTCAAAACAGCCTGGAATCCCGGGATTGCCATCCTGAGGCCACACTTCAATGACTCACCCTTATAAAACAGATACTACAGCTTGGAATATAACTCATAGAAAAACATTTAAGTAACAATACTTATTTGTATTTAAAATTGTTATACCAGCACATTATAATAAACTAATTAATATAAAAAAATATTTCCTAGTGGTACTTTCTAATATGAAGAGTTAATTGATTTTTAGCTTTCGTTTTAAATGAACATTTAGTACAATGCAGAGGTTTTTCACCTGTGTGATTTTTAATGTGTTTTTTTAAACATTGACTATGTGTAGTTTTATATGAACATTCATTGCACCGAAATGGCATGTCTTCTAAATGTGTTTTCACGTGCATTCGTAGATGAATCTTATCTATACTTCTATAGTCACATTTGTGACATTCAAAGGGTTTGTCGTCGGTATGAGTTTTTAAATGATTCATGAGATGTTCTTTCCTTGCAGCAGTATAGTCACATAAATCACAGGCGAAAGGTTTCTCTCCAGTGTGTGTTCTCATATGCAGGGTTAAAGCTGCTTTATACGCAGTTTTAAAATCGCATTGCTGGCATGCATGCGGTTTTTCCCCATTATGGGCTCTCATGTGCACTTGAAAATGTGAACTGTTAGCAGTTGCATACGTGCACACTTCACATTTAAACGGTTCTATTCCCATGTGTTTTTTCATATGTTTTCGTAGATTAGATGTATCTGCAGTTGTATACTCACATTCTTGGCATCGCAGTGGTTTTTCACTACTATGAATTTTCATGTGTCGCTGGAGGTAGTCTTTGAACATAGCTGCATATCCGCACAAACTGCATTTAAATGTCTTTTCTCCTTTGTGTTGTATCTTGCGTGATCGAATTTTGGACTTTTTCTTTATTAAACTAGATACATCTGTTATTATATAATTGGAATCAGCAAGGGAATCCTGTTTACAGTTAATTGGTGTGCTTGCAGAAATATTTTCCTCCTCATTAACACACGAATCAGAAGGCTCCGACTTAATATTGATATGATCCAATTCGACATCTAAATTTGGAATTTCAAACTGAGACGACGAAGATGTGTTGAATTCTTGTTCTACTAAAATTAAAATGACACAAAAAGTTACAATTAAATCTGTTCAAATACTGACCTTCACTTTTAGAAGATTCTATTTTAATATCTTTAACGTCGACAAAATCATCAGCGACTTGTAAGCGCTGCTCAACGCAATCATCTTTTATACTGTTGGTTTCTCCTTGGCATTCACGAGATGTCTCTCCCGTGTGAGTTCTTACATGCCGCAAGAGATGTTGTTTTCTCCTAGATGCGTAAGCACACAAATGACAGGTAAATGGTTTCTCTCCAGTGTGTATTGTCATATGTGCAATTAAAGCTCCTTTATGTGCAGTTTTATATTTGCATTGCTGACATGCATGAGGTTTTTCTCCATTATGAATTCTCATATGCACTTGAAAATGTGAACTGTTAAAAGTTGCATACGAGCAGAGTTCACATCTGAACGATTCGTTTCCCCCGTGTTTTTTCATATGTTTCCGTAGATTGGATATAATTGCAGTTTTGTATGAACATTGTTCGCACTGAAGTGGTTTTTCACTACTATGAGTTAACACATGACGGTCAAGGTATTTTTTGAACACAGCTGCATAATCGCACAAGTTGCATTTGAATAACCGTTCCCCTTTATGGGATATCCTGTGGGATCGAATACTGGATCTGTTATGAGTTTTAAAATCACATTCTTGACAATGATAACGTTTTTCTTTCAAATTTGTTTTGAAACCTTCTGTTTTGTTTGTGGTCGTATAATTGCAACCGCTGAGGGGGTCCTGTTTATAATTGAGAGGTGTTGTGGTTGCACCAATAATTTCCTCTTCATTACGAAACTGTTCAGAGGGCTCCGCCTTGATACTGATATATTCAAATTCGACCTCTGTATTTGGAAGTTCTGATTGAGGCAATGAATATGTGTCGATTTCTTGTTTCACTAAAATTACGATCGTAAAATAGAAACTTGACCATTAAACTACTTGAAATATTCACCTGCAACTTTAGAAACTGCTAATTGATTATCTTTAACTTCTAAAAAGCTATTTGAAACTTGTAACTGCTGGCAGGAGCCAGTTTTTATATTGTCGGTTTCTTCTTCTGAAATATTCATTATAGTGTAATCCAAACGTTTAGTGTCGGGCAACTATTTGATTTTACTTATTATACGGTTTTCAGTAAGAAGTGGTAGGCAAAGATTAGAAAATGAAAGTTTTAATACAAAAATTTAAGGTTATGAAATTCTAGCTCGACCTTTCAAATAAAGTTATAAAATAGCACATAAAAAGTACCACTTCAATAAATAGTCAGTAAATTGCAAATTTAATGTGACTGTGTTAATTACCATCTTTTATATTTGCTAGCACAATATACATAATTGGTGCCGCCAGAAAAATTGTCCATTTACCTTTCTGTACAAATGGCATTCGGGGGACTATTCATTGAACAGAAAATAACTTTTTAAATTAATTGTCATAAACTTAAATCACTTCCTTGACGATAGCGAACAAAAAAATGAGCGAAACACTTCGCCTGGACTTTCCTATACTTATAAATTAACATTGTTTTATATTTTCCAACACTTTTGATGTACACCTGTCTAGACACGACTAGTTAAAGTAAATAGTTCTTATAAGTTGTAACATCTTGAAGCGGTTGAAGAAAGACCAACCGCTGCGCTCTGCAAGCATAAGGTTGGGTAAAATATTCGGACTGATCAACGGAAGCGCGGAAAGTGATATTTGAAAATGTGTTAATAACTCGAGAAGTATTATTTTTAGCAAGAAATTACTCTTATTAATTTGTATTTAGAATTTCAAAACCTTTCTGATTTTAAAGCCAAAATGCCACGTTTCCGTTTAAAAAAAAGTTATTTTTTACCGTGGCCGCCATATTAAAATTGGAAACTCAAGTTTTTTTCTTAAATACAATCGAGAAGAATTTGCCCTACAACTTTGCTCTTGGGTTTGCGAGTCTATCTATTAAAATAAAAAAGTTAGCCTACACTGAACATTAAACGACTAGTACAAGAATACAACTGTTGTAGAAAGTATGTGAAATTCTTCTAAGGACAAAAGATTATTAAGGGGCAAAAAATTCGATTTTTTGATTTTTTGTAAAAAGATTCTCCTAGAGCAAACAAAAGACGAAATCAATTTTTAAATTTTGTAGAGAAAATTTTGGGGGGGAGGGAGAACAGTAGCCCCCTAAATATTAAAGTATCAAAAAAATCTTATGATATTCAGATTTTGCTATTAATGGTGAGCTCTTTCACCTTAACAGAAATATTTTATTGCCCCCCGTTAAATAAATAAAAGGGTACCAATTTTCAATTTTCAAAAATTCATAGAGGGCGTCACAGTGAAATTATAACAATGAGCAAAAAACGAAATTGCAGCAGATGCCTTCAGCTTAAAAAGTTTAAACAAAAACGTGTGGGCAGTTTTTGAGATTTTTTTTTTGAAAATTTAAAAAATTTTGGAGTTGTGCCATTGAGATCGTTTTTATATTTTCAAAATTAATTATATTTCATGGTATAGTACCCTTGAAGGGCTACCAAACAAGATGTAGTTGATTCCAATCAGATAACTGGTTTTTGAGTAAATGGGCGTTAAAGTCGAAATTTTCAAAAATTCGTAGCGGCCGCCATGTTGAAGCTAGAGAGTTCGGTAAAAAACGTTTGATTTGTTCTAAGGCTTTCTATAATTTCCACTATTCCAATTTCCAAAATTCCGTTTCTGAAAAAAATGCTACCAAAAAACATGTCTAACTTCCGCTTCCGGTTTCGGATTCTTTTTAAAAGCTTATTTTGTCGATGAATTTTTGATATACCTCCTCATTCCAAAGCACATCGAAATCGGTCCAGCCGTTCCGGAGATATGAGCGTTACCCACACACACACAGACACACACACACAGACACACACACAGACACACCCACAGACAGACATTTTTTAAAAACCACTTTTTTAGGATTCTGGAAGCCCAAAACATGCATTTCCGTCAAAATCTCGATTTTGAAAATTTGCATGAAATCAATACTTCCCTATACTGAAAGTATAGGAAAGTAAAAATTGGTCTTTGACAAAATATTTTGATACTTTTAAACACCCTACAAATTGTCGCTCAAACCACATGTGGAATTGCCGATATAATTCTTTTTCATTGGCCGAATAACAGCCAACTTGGCATTTTTATTAGTCACTGTAGAAATCACATGATATGTGACCTCTCTTAAATTAGGTTTCACAACAAAAAAAAATAAAATTTAATTGCTTATATTAACTTATATAACATTATATAACATTGAAATGTAAAACGGTGCTTGAATGTGTAAAATATTGCAACACTAATTTTGACCTTCTAGAAAATGGCGTCTGGCTTCATTGTTTGTACAGCATTCGTGTGTCTTGCAAACTTATATAGAAATCTGTGAGAATATTGTTATTTTTGTTCAATAAAGCATATTCAGTCATAATTTGATTTTAATTTTATAAACAGTGTATGGTTGGAAAATTCTGGGGATATTTCCTTGAAAATTATCTGTGGAATTCTAAAGCTTTTCTCCCCCAAAATCTACCTTTTTTTTCATCCAAACTCATCTGCTAACGCTGAATACAACTTTATTTAAAGGGTTGAGCTAGAATGAATAACCCAAAAATATGCATTGGTGGTTTAGTTACTTGTTGTCGTTTTATAAAGAAAACCATAGAATGAGAATAGCTTCCGAACACTAAACTATGGACAGTTTAGAAAAGGAAGTCAACGGTGTCAAACACAGTTCCTTTGAGCAGTGCATAGAAGTCACAAATAACATTTCAGAAGTTAAAGATACCAAAACAGAAATTTCTGATGTTAAAGGTAAAGTTTTCAGTTATAGTTGTAAAATTTTTATTATATTTCGTCACTTTCAGTCAAACAAGAAATCGAAACATATTCATTGCCTCAATCACAATATCCAAACCCAGAGATCAAATTTGAATATATCAATGTCAAGTCAGAGCCTTCTGAACAGTTCGACAATGAAGAAACACTTATTGATGCAAACACGACACCTGCTTACCAACAGGACATCAAATACTTCGTTAGCGATTGCAATGACACTACGGCAGATGTGTGTAGTTCAGAAAATGAAAATAAAGTTTCCAATTGGGAGGATACCAAAGAAAAACGTTATCATTGCCAAGAATGCGAGTTTAAAACTAATAGCAGGTCCAGTATTCGATCGCACAGAATACGTCACCAAGGTGAAAAGCCATTCAAATGCAATTTGTGCGGATATGCAGCAAAGTTCAATCACTACCTCCAACGGCACATAAAAATTCATAGTAGTGAAAAGCCTTTTCGATGTCAAGAATGCGAGTACACAACTGCAGATAAATCCAGTCTAAGTAAGCATTTGAAAAAGCACGGTTCAGAAGAACCATTTAAATGTGAAGTGTGCGGATATGCAACTTACAACAGCACACATTTTCAAGTGCATATGAGAACGCATAATGGGGAGAAACCTCATTCATGCCCACAATGCGAATTTAAAACTGCACATAAAGCAGTGTTAACTCTGCATATGAGAACACACACTGGTGAAAAACCTTTTACCTGTGATTTATGTGATTATGCTGCAGCAAGAAAAGAACATCTCTTGAATCATATAAGAGCTCACACTGAAGAGAAACCATTTGAATGCCAGGAGTGTGACTATAGAAGTGCAGATCACGTTTTTCTACAAATGCACATGAAAACACATTTAGAAAATATGCCATTCGAGTGTAAGGAATGTTCCTATAAAACTTCACATAATCATCATTTAAAAAGACACATGAAATATCACACGGAAGAAAATCCTCTTCATTGCCTAAAATGTTCCTTTAAAACTAAAACTAGAGCTCCCTTAACTATGCATATTAAAAAGCACCACTAGAATATAGTTTTCCTTTTATTACATGTTGTACAGCATTTTACATAGAAATAAATAATATTATTATTTATTAGATTGTTATTTTTAATAATTCTTACTGTCCTATACTTTCAGTATAGGGAAATCATGAAAAATTTTGATTATCTCCTGCCCATTCCATGAAGAACTGGCTATTTAATATGTGAACGAACGCGTATATTTAAACAACCTGACATATTAAATTGACGGCTTATACCGCCTTGACAGTTGGAGTACTAACCGCTGTATTGTTAAAATTTCGACAAGTTGCGTGTTTATTTACCATGTTGTAGCTTAGTTAGAAAATGCGTGTACCGGCGTATGTATTTACTAGGTCGAACCCTGCCGGTTGCAGGTGTTTTCTTTAGATGATGCCAAAAAAACTTCACTAAGTCCGAAGTTAAACAAGTTACTTGTTACCATAAAGATACTTGATTGCAAGCAATTGTTTTAGTCTAGCAACCAAACATTGCTATTGTATTCCTATTTTTGACTTTTGATATAGTTTACAAATTTTGTTTTTTTATGTTTTTGACTTGTCACATAGCTTCTTATCAATATATAATTTGTTTTTTAAAATAAATTTTCCTCGTATAACATATTAATATATTTTTATAGTGACCTGGGGGGGGGGGGGGAGGACATTTCGATCTCTTCAACACTTGCTTCGGAGAAAAAGAAAACCGCAAATTTTCAATTTGTAAAAAGCATTTCAATGATATTTTGAAATCTTTCAAGATATTTTGATGTTCAAATGGTTCGATTAGTTTTCTTGAAATATCCATCCAAGCACTGGCTAGTTAGCTTTGGTGGGCAACATAACTCTATATAAATGGTAGAGCTAGTACATAACCTTAAATTTTCATATCATTTATCAATACTTGTGTTTAGGATGAAACAATCACACAATGGAAAAAATTAAATAGCTCCCGGACCAGAAAGTTTATGGAATAAAGGGCAATGGACAGTTTAGAAGCGGACAACAGTGATATAAAGGATAATTCCTTTGTGCAATGTCAACAAGACACAAAAGACATTTTAGAAGTTAAAGACATTAAAATAGAATTTAACGAAGTTGAAGGTGAATATTTCACACAGTTTTAATTCTAAGGTTTTTATCACACAATTGTAATTTTAGTAAAAGATGAATACGACACATCAGAGCTTTTAAATCCAGAGGTTAAATTTGAATATATCAACATCCAATCGGAGCCTTCCGAACAGTTTCATAATGGAGTGGAAGTTATTGACGCAACTACAACACCTGATTATAAACAGAACATCAAACACTTCGTTGTTGGTTGCAATGCTGCAACACCAGATGCATGTAGCTTCGAAAACGAAAATAAAGTTTCCACATCAGATATCAAAGAAAAACGTTATCGTTACCAAGAGTGCGAATTTAATACTAATGCGAAGTCTAATGTTGAATCTCATATGATACGACAGAAAGGAAAGAAGCCATTTAAATGCAATTTGTGCGGATATGCAGCTGTGTTCAAAAGCTACCTCCAACGGCACATGAAAATTCATAGTAGTGAGAAGCCCTTTCAATGCCAAGAATGTGAATACACAACTGCAGATACTTCTAATTTAAATAAGCACATGAAAAAGCACAGTGGAGAAGAACCATTCAAATGTGAAGTTTGCCGATACGAAACTTTCAACAAAACACATTTTAAGTTTCATTTGAGAATTCATAATGGAGAAAAACCTTATGCGTGTCCACAATGCAAATTTAAAACTGCACATAAAACAGGTTTAACCAAACATATGAAAATACACACTGGAGAGAAACCTTTCGCCTGTTATTTATGTGACTATGTTACTGCAAGAAAAGAACATCTCCCGAGACATATAGGAACTCACACTGTAAAAAAACGTTTTAATACTCCTTTAAAAATACAGACGAAGACATATTTAACAGACATGAAATTTCAGTGCAAGTAACGTTTATATGAAATTCGACATAGTGATTATTTCAAAAACCACATGAAATGTCACACAGGAGAAAGACCTTTTCATTGCCCAAAATGTTCATTAAAACCAAAACCAGATCTCCGTTAACTTTTCATATTAGGAATCGCCACTAAAAAATGTTTTTTATTTATAATACATACATGTAATGTGTTGTACAGCATTTTACATACAAATATAGGTTGTTAATTAATAAGTATAATTTTTAATATTATGTATGATTTTTTTCATATCTGATGGCAAACAAATAATTTTTTAAATTAGGATGATACATTTTGTGGTCGAAAATTTTTGGTCGATACCTGTCTTACGAATGCTGAAAAATGTGCAAGTGCTTTGTCACGTTTATACCACACTGTGTTAATAACAGCCACAGCTGCAATACCAGGGAAGATTTGAACTTGGGGTAGACTGATAAGATTTACGTTTTAGTTTTCTGTTTATTAAAATTATCCAATTATAATGTTTCCCAAAAAACCTGTCCATACATGGACTTTTTCACAGCGCTGTGTATGCTGCTGCATTTGGTCTGTTAGGTTCGCCATGCCCCGGCGTCTTGCTTCAACTTCCAAGGTCTCCTTGTTCCAAAAACATTCGTTTTATTTTGACTAATTCATACTAACTCATGCTACTAACAATCTCAAAAAAATTTGTTTTCTTGGACTTTCAATTATATAAATTTTTTAATTTGTAATAATAGAAAAAAACGGAATTGTAAGAAATAGCTGGGAGGGCAGTGCCCTGTTGCCCTCCAAGTACCAGCCGCCACTGGTTTCGAATGAGAGAAATAGAAAGGCAAATAATGAAAGTACATGTGAGAATTAAGAAAAGTTAAACGTATTAACACAGTTAAAATCAATAATTTATATTTTTATGTTTTCACTTTTTCAGAAATGTATTCTATGTTCAAAAACATCAGACATTTTTAATTGACAATTTATTGAAGTGGTAGGGATAGGATTAGTGTAATCCGTAATTTTATTGAGATGGTTGAGCTAGAATTTCTTAACCTTAAATTTTCATCAATTTATTGTTCTGGGAAAAAAACCACACAATCATAAAAATTAAATAGTTCCCGGACACAAAACTTTATTGATTACAAGATAATGGACAGTTTAGAAGTTAAAGACATTAAACTAGAATTCTCTGAAGTTGAAGGTGAATATTTCAAACAGTTTTAATTGTAAAGTTTTTATCAGGCAATATTAATTTTAGTAAAAGAAGAAATCGATACGTATTCATTGCCTCAATCAGAGCTTTCAAATCCAGAGGTTAAATTTGAATATATCAACATCCAATCGGAGCATTCTGAACAGTTCCATAGTGAGGAGAATATTTTTGATGCAACTACATCACCTGATTATAAACAGAACATCAAATACTTCATTGTAGATTGCAATGCTCCTACACTAAATGCAAGTAGCTTTAAAAACGAAAATAAAATTTCCACATCAGTTATCAAAGAAAAACATTTTCGTTACCAAGATTGCGAATTTAAAACTAGTAGGGGGTCAACTATTAAATCCCACATGATACGGCGGAAAGGAGAAAAGCCATTCCAATGCAATTTATGTGGATATGCAGCTGCCTTTCAGCATTACGTCCAACGGCACATGAAAATTCATAGCGCTAAAAAGCTTCAATGTGAGGAATGTGAGTACACAACCGCAGATAAATCTAATCTAAATAAGCATATGAAAAAGCACAGTGGAGAAGAATCATATAAATGTGAAATGTGTGAATATGCAACTTCCAATAAAACACATTTTAATGAACATATGAGAAAACATAGTGGGGAAAAACCCCATGCGTGTCGACAATGCACATTTAAAACTGCACGTAAAGATTGTTTAACCAAACATATGATGATACACACTGGAGAGAAACCTTTCGCTTGTTATTTATGTGATTATGCTACTGCAAGAAAAGAACATCTCCCGAGACATATAGAAACTCACACTGTAAAGAAACTATTTGAGGCTCCTCTACCATTACAGAGGAAAACAAATTTAACAGATATGCTATTTCAATGCAAGGAATGTTTATATCGAACTCCACATAATGATTATTTTAAGAACCACATGAAATGTCACACAGGAGAAAGACCTCTGCATTGCCCGAAATGTTCATTTAAAACCAAAACCACAGCTCCATTAACTTTTCATATTAAAATGCACCACTAGAAAATATTCTTTGTTTGTAATATAACGTGTTGTACACCTTTTTACATACAAATAAATGTTGTTAATTAATAATTATTATTTTTAATCGTTTATTTTTTTAAATTTCTGATAGCAAAAAAATTATTTTTTAAACTAAAAATCATTGAATAAATGGATGTTTAATACTTGTCGTTTTTGTGTATTAAAATTTCATGTGATATCTTATTTTAAATAATTATAGGTTGTCTGTAGGATTTGTGTATATTCATCGACCTATATGTTTAATCTCCGATATCGCAAAAGTTTTTGAAACCATTATAAAGAATGTTTTCAAACGCACAAGATGTTTACAAATAAACAGTTTGGCTTCAGAAGTAATTAATAAATGACAAAAGCAATATTGGATTTTGCAGGTTATACAGCCGATTGTTTTAAGAGAGGTGACTATGCACTGTTAATATTCTATGACCTGACAGGCTTTCGACTGCATAGTCCACGAAATTTTCATAAATAAACAGCAAGACTACAAAGTTAAACGGAAACAGCTAGATTCAATCAAGTCTTACTATGATCATATAACAATAGCTGTTTTTTTAGGAAATTATTGAAAGTGTGCCGAGTCATTATTCAATGTCTCATGACTTTTGACCACAGCCCATAAATTCTATTTACGAATTTGTTAAAAACAAATCATGGCAAACAGATATTTAATTAAACATTACTAAAAATTTGAAAACAATTCACTCTGTAGTTGTTATTGCCGCATCGTAACCTATTGACACGTAAAATAAAATTTTACAGTTCAAAAATTAAATTAAAAGGTAACAACTTTTTTTGGTATATATTCCAATGATATCGCTAATATTGAACAGAACACTAGTTCCAGTATCATCCTATTCTTGGATGACGTTACAATTTTAATAGAAGAATGGTTTAGTGCAAATAGTATCACCTTACATATGACAAAAAGGCTGTGAGATTGTCGCAGAGCTTAACACCGCTAATGCCACGCTCTCGGACAAGAGTTTGAAACCAGGACGGTGACAGAAATTTAAAAAAATTCTGGGCCGTCCAGATTGAAAAAATGTTAGTATTTGTGGTTGAGGTAAGTGGGTAGACCCGTTTATAACTGAACAAGCTGATCCGGGGTTGGGGAAAGATCATAGAGTTGCTCGATGTGTAACTCTATATATATTAGCCTTTCTATAAAAAAACAATATGACAAAAACAAAAAAAAAACTATTTTGGTACACGAAATTTATCAAAAGTAAACAATTTGAAATAAGCTGAAATACTTCTGGGTGGTTTTAGACCAAATTTTACGTTGGAATTAACATATTAACTATAATGTTAACAAACTAGCTATCAACATTTTGTTGATTTGTTTTAATAAAGCAGTCATAATTTGATTTTGATTTTAAGAAACTGGGGATTTTCTCACTCAAAATGTAGCTTATATCGCCGTTGTTACTCATCTGGTGACCTGTTATTAAAAGCGAGAAACAGATGAATTGCATAACTTTATTGAGATGGTTGAGCTAGAACTACATAACCTTAAATTTTGACGCTGTCGTACCATTTTTACAAGGAAAACTATACAATGAGAATAATTACATAGTTTCCCGACACTAAACTTATTGATTAGAAGATAATGGACAATTTAGAAGAGAAAATTAGCGATATGAAAGGTGTTTCTTTTGAGCAGTGCCAACAAGTTGCAAATAACCTTTTAGATGTCGAAGATATTAAAACAGAAGTTTATGAAGGTAAAGGTGACTATTTCTAACAGTTTTAACTGTAAGGTTTCTATTTTACTATCTTAATTGTAGTAGAACAAGAAGTCGACACATATTCATCGCCTCAATCAGAACATCCAATTCCAGAGGTCAAATTTGAATATATCAATGTCAAGACGGAGCCTTCTGACGAGATTGATAGTAAAGAAGAAATTACTGATGCAACTACAACACCTGATGGTGAAGAGAACATCAAATACTTCATTGACCATTGCAATGACGAAGCAACAGGAAATGAAAATAAAGATATCAGAAAAACACGTTATCATTGCCAAGAATGTGATTTTAAAACTCATAAGAAGTTCAATATTCGATGCCACATGATACGACACACAGGAGAAAAGCCATTCAAATGCAACATCTGCGGATATGCAGCTATGTTCAAACGTTACCTCCAACAGCACATGAAAATACATAGTAGTGACAAGCCTTTTCGATGCCAAGAATGTAAGTTCACAACCGCAGATAAATCTCATCTACGCAAGCATATGAAAAAGCACGGTGGCGAAGAACCATTCAAATGTGAAGTGTGCGGATATGCAACTTTCAACACTACACATTTTCAAGTGCATATTAGAACTCATAATGGGGAAAAACCCCACGCATGTCCACAATGCAAATTTAAAACTGCACATAAAGCAGTTTTAACCAAACATATGAGAACACACACAGGAGAGAAACCTTTCGCCTGTGATTTATGTGACTATGCTGCCGCAAGAAAAGAACATCTCGTGAGACATATAAGAACTCACAATGAGGAAAAACATTTTGAATGTCACGAGTGTGACTATAGAAGTGCAGATAAGATTTTTTTACAAATGCACATGAAAACCCATTTAGAAAATATGCCATTTCAGTGCAAGAAATGTTCCTACAAAACTTCAAATAATCATCATTTAAAAAGACACATGAAGTATCACACAGAAGAAAATCCTATTCATTGCCCAAAATGTTCATTTAAAACTAAAACCAGAGCACCATTAACTATTCATATTAAAAAGCACCACTAGCAAATATTATTATACTATAAGAGTTGTATGGCGTTTTTGTTGTAAAAAAATATTTTTAATTGTTAATGTGTTTCATTTCTTATAGTAAAAGAATAATTTTATTAATTTGGGATAATAAATTTTATGTTCTAAACTTATTGTTCCATTGGTTTGTTTTTAAAATGTATAGTTTTTTTACAATGTTGGTAATGTAAGTGGACTATGTAATGTTACTGGTTTTTCAACAATTACATTTGTTTTAATAAAAAATATTTATCAGCTAGCTCAGCCCACATCTCGGGACGATTTAGATAGCAGAATTGTTGATCAAAATTCCCAGCTGGTGACTGAAAATTTGTATTTATTTTTCTTACAATAAAATATATACAAAATTAATAAAAAAATATGCATTGATAATCTTAACTACTAATACTTATGCTACTTAGCTGAATAGGCTATTGAGAGCTCGGTCATGGTATGAGCGCTAAACCAATGTTATTTCCACTGTGGATTACGATCGATCACTGAAGTTATTTGACTTGTTGATGTTTTAGAACTTCGCAGCTTCGATGCGACATACTAATTTGGCTGGCTCTTCTAGGCTAGTTATTGTTCAACAAAGAAATTAAAAATAATCCCCACTGGAAATACCCATTATAACTATGAATATTAAAAATGTCTATTAGAAACTCAAACGTAGTAGCTTTTTAGGTTTTTTTTTATTTATTCTGAAATTGTTTTTCAAGTTCTGATGCATTTATTTTACGCTTCTTTACATTGAGTTCGTTCCACTTCCAATGGTGTTTTCTATTTCTGTTGTACGAGTACAACCACTAGTGGAAGCCATACAGAAAATGTAGTGAAAATGGTATCGCCATATAATCAAAATGGATGAAAACAATCCCGAGAAGAATATAAAAAAAAGTTCCTAGGTAATACGAAGAATGGCAGAGAATAAAGAACATATTAGAGCTTAGAGGAATGACCGTGAAGAAGACAGACAGCATCATCTCAATTTATGTGAAGCTACAAATATATAAAGAAAATACTACAGCTTGGATAATCTAAATACAATATAATACACAGAAAATTATTTAAATAACAATATTTATTTGTATATAAAACTCTATACAACATATTATAACAAATTTATTAGTATAAAAATATTTTCTAGTGGTATTTTCTAATATGAAGAGTTATTTGAGATCTGGTTTTACTTTTAAATGAACATGTTGGGCAATGATGAGGGTTTTCCTCTGTGTGGTACTTCATGTGTTTTTTAATATTTTGATTATGTGCAGTTTTATATAAACAATCCTTACACTGATATGGCATATCTTTTAAATGTGTTTTCATGTGTATTTGCAGAAGAATCTTATCTACACTTGTATAGTCACATTCGTGACATTCAAGAAGTTTATCTCCAGTGTGACATCTTATATGTTTCAAGAGATTATCTTTTCTTGCCGAAGCATAGTCGCATAAATGACAAGCAAAAGGTTTCTCTCCAGTGTGTGTTCTTATATGTATGGTTAGAAGTGTTTTATACGAAGTTTTAAAGTTGCATTGTGGACATACATAAGGTTTTTCCCCATTATGATTTCGCATATGTACTTGTAAATATGCACTTTTAAAAGTTACGTATGCGCACTCTTCACATTTGAATAGGTCTTTTTTTATGTGTGTTTTCATATGCCTCCGTAGATTAGACGCATGTACAGTTGAATACTCACATTCTTGGCATCGCAATGGCTTTTCACCGTTATGAATATTCATGTGCCGTTTCAGGTGGTCTTTTAACAGAGCTGCGTAGCCGCACAAATTACATTTGAATAACCTTTCCCCTTTGTGGGATATCTTGTGGCAATAAATACTGGATCTACTATGAGTTTTAAATTCGCATTCTTGGCAATGATAACGTTTTTCTTTAAAATCCGATTTTGCACCTTTGTCTTTGTTTACTGCATATGTTGTTTTATAATTGTGATCGCCAAGGGGGTCCTGTTTATAATTGCGGGTCGTTGTAGTTGAAGCAATAATTTCCTCTTCATTATTAAACTGTTCAGAAGCCTCCGATTTGATGATGTTGACATATTCAAATTTGACATCTGAATTTGCAAGTTCTACTTCAGACGATGAATCTATTCCGATTTCTGGTTTTACTAAAATTAGGATAGTAAAATGGAAACTGACAAACAAACTTGTTTTAATACTTACCTTTACTTTCAGAAAATTCTATTTTAATATCCTTAATATCAATAAGGTCATCGGTAACTTGGGGGCACTGATCAAAGAAATCGTTTTTTATGCTGTTGGTTTCCTCTTCGAAACTATCCATTATCTGCTTATCATTCGTTTAGGGTCGGAAACGTTTCAATTTATACTTATAAGATCTTTATTTTTAAATAAAATAAAATGTACATTTAGGTTATAAAATTCTAGCTAAACCATTCATATAAAGTTGTGTAGTGACATCTAACTATACCAATACAATTAATAGAAATGTTATAATTTCAATTTTATGGAAAAAATACTACCTACTGAATTAAAAATAGAAGGGACACAGTGCCCATACCAATTTAATTACTATTAATTGAAAATAATTCCAATTACCTCATTGAAATTTAATCTGAGACCAAACCTAACTTAATAATCAACATTGATCAATATTTGAAGCACAAATTACCTCTGAAGAAGTTAGAAGTGTTAGGGACAGGGTCGGATTTATTATATACCGAAATGGGCTATGGCCCACAGGCCCTCTGGACCTCTGGGGGGGCCCAAAGAGCGAAAAAAAGCACTATGTAATAAAAAAAATTTCATAAAATGTTTTTAAACTTAAACATGTAATAATCGAAAGTTGCATGAATAAAAGAAATTATTTTTGTTAGTTTCCTCTTCTAAACTATCCATAATCTGCCAATAATACGTTTAGTGTTCGGAAACTATTCAATTTTACTCATTGTATAAATTTTCTTCAATTAACAAAAAAACGAAAATTAGAGGCAAGATGACTGGAAGGGTATGGTGTTGTCACTCGAGTTTGAATATGGAGGTGGAATGCTACAATTTATGTAGTTATAGAATGGAATGACTGTAAGGCATTGTAATTAAAAAAAAACATGAAAAAATTAATAATTCACCCATTGTTACTCTAAATATTTCCTTAAATACTATAGAGTACTAATTTATATTGCAATTATTTAGTGAAACTAGACAATAGCAGTAGTAAAGTATAAAGGTGTAATCGAATTAGAAGACAACGAAGTAACTGTGCGTAGAATGAATGCCTGTGATAGAAGCGATTTGGTAGTTATAGTCAAGTAGGTATCTAGCGGAATACGTACCATTTTGGTTACGACAAAAGCCAATGTAAAGCTTCAAATTTGCACTGATTAGAAACCTGTATAGTACTACTAGAATACCGATTCATACTGATTTAAAACTTTGTTTTTAATAATAGACGTGTGTGGATGAATAAAATGATTTCTTGCGCATATGTTGTGTAATTAAAATTACTTTATAAAACTTATTACTTGCAAAGTCTTATTTATAATTTGAATTGTAAATTGTAGAAGAAACGAGCAGACAGTAAAGAAAATGGGGGAAAATATTAACTTGAATAATGTAATATTTACTCTTTGAACTTTAAAAAAAAATGTTTTTTCGTTATTGATTATGCCATTTGATAAGGTTAAAGGAGAAAATTTAAAAAACGTATAACTATCGCCATGCATTCAAGAAAAATTTAGAATGGTAGCACCACTGCACGTGTTTCCCAAATACTCCGATATAGCACAAAAATTTAAAATAAAAAGTGAATATCCAGGTAAAGTATATAGCTCAATATACAATATATTTTAGTTGCTTTGGATTATGGTTTTGTTTTTTCTTAGACGTGATTGGTGCCATTGAGAGTTGTCACATACCAGTGAAAGTGCCTGCAGATCAACAGGACAGCTATTTAAACCGTAAATTTGTTCACTCGATTATTCTGCAAGGAATATGTACTGCAAAACGAATATTCAAAAACATTTGTAATATTTCCCGAGTCTGCTCATAAGTCATAATGCAAGGGTAAGAGCAATAAATTACTAAATTACACGAAGGATAATATCAATACTTCATTTTAGGCGCTGAGATACCTACTCCTTCTTGCATAAAAGTGTGGAACAATTGGGGGCACAGAAATATTTCTATGGAAAATACCATTTGGTTGGGGACTCCGCATATCTCTGCCAAACATGGTTAATGACACTATACAAGTAGGTATTATCTATCATAAATTTTAATGCAATGTTTTATACTTGCCGTGTTACTGTCTGATCTTTAATTCGTATTTTGTAAATAATCAATATTTTAAATAATAATATATTGTTATTTATAGGGATAATGGAAAGTTGTTGAAAAGGCAGAAAGAGCACAATAATGGCTTGAGTGGAATATTAGTGGAACTCCAACAGCACACAGCTAAACAGGAGCGCCTGCTAACAGACAAGGATGTACCTACAAGTTTGTAAAGGTGCAACTACAACATACAAATGGCTCTTTTTAGGGCCCAAAACTCGTCCAAAAAAGAATTTCTTAAAGTAGAGTGTGTAATCGCTAATTTAAAACAATAAGGAAATTAACAGAGCACAAGAGTGTGTTTTTAGTAATAAGCTTAGTTGTACATATGTTAGCTTCAAAAATTTAATTTTTCCAATGGTTTAGGAAATAAAAATAGGGCGACACTTAAATGACACCCTGTGTATGTATGTTGCATTACACAGAAATATACAATAAACATGCATTTAACTGTGGTGTCTTTATTCTGTATCATTTAAATGATTCAGATTCAAAAATATTGGCAACAATCTCCTGTTTCTGCTGCAATCCTGATAGGTATTGCTCAATAATTTGAAGTTTTTAACTCCACAAATACCTAACAGCACCTCATTTATTCTGTGCTCCTGGTAGTACTTGGTTAGCATATTGTTTCAGGAAACTTACATTTTTCCTTAAATAATTTTGATGCAACACCTTTTTCCTCGTATGAAATCCTGATACCAACTGGATAAATTTTGATCCCAAAAGTTGAAATAATTATTCAGAAAATTAATTATTGCAACACCTTATTGTCCTTCTATAATCCTGATAGCAATTGTCTGGAATTTAATTATAAAATTGGGGTTTTCGAGCTTGAAATTTTTACTAGTTGCTACCTCTTTGCACTTCTGTGATCCTGATACCAATATTGTCTAAATTGATTTTAAAATTGAGGTTATCTTGAAGTTTTTCCATTTACTATCAGGATCACAGAAATGGGAAAAGGGATAAATAATGTCGTGAGTATTTATTGAATCTGAAAATTTGAAATTCTGACCATTCGTTATTAGGGTCACATAAGTGCGAAGAGATCAATAACCAAAAATTTTAATTTTGAAGTCAAATTCTAACTACTTGCTACCAGGAGTCCAGAAACGATGTAGAGGTTTGTCAAAAATTAAAACTAAATTCTGATCATTTGCTATTAGGATCACAGAAGTGTAAAGAGATCATCAATAAGCAAAAATTTTAATTTTTAAATCAAATTCTAAACTAAATTCTGACCATTTGCTATTAGGAACACAGAAGTGTAAAGAGATCATCAATAAGCAAAAATTTTAATTTTGAAATCAAATTCTAACTACTTGCTATCAGATGTATTTTAGTAATTTTATGATAAATGACAAACTTGATAATTAAAACAAGCTGATGGTTGCAAATATTATTTTATTTGTTATATTTTTATTACAATTTTTAATTAACATTTTAATAATACGTAGGTAAATACAATAAGCAAAATTAATACGAAAAGTTTCACTTTTTCACATCTTCAAAAGATGGGAAGTAATCCGCTACAAGGCTGATTGATGATTCCGAGTCTTCACAATTGAGGCGCCTCTCCATTTCCTGCTCCAATAACAACCTGAAATTAAAAAAAATACAATCAGTGAATGAGCTATTAGAATTATACTAACAAAAGGAAATCAGGTAAGTATAAATGAAAGAAGGTGGAAAGTCTCTCGCACATGTAAAAAGCTATGTAAACTCAAAATTATGGAAAAACAAAAGTAATTTAAAAAGTGTAACGGTGAATTATTAATCAAAAGTTAATCGGGCAAGAAAGATAGAGCTACCTACCATAAGGAATGTTGTTTTAAGTCGCTCTTTTTCACATCTTCAAGGACACAAGATCGTCAATAGTTGATGATTCGGGATCTTCACAATTGAAGTGCTTTTTACATTTTGTGCACTAATGTGCAATTATGGGTTGCTAAAAAGTTCGAAAATACCTCCATATCTCCATTATTATTAGTTTTAGAGAAATATTTCAAATAAAAGTTCCTCTATTCTAAGTGTTCTACATGGTTCTACAAAACGCAGTACATTTACTGAAAAAAGGCCCACTGAATCCCTATAAAATAATAAACAACCTTGATTTTTTTTAATGCCGGTGTTTTTTCGTCGTTTCTGTATAGGTAAAAGCATTCTAGGGTTACAAATCAAGATGATTTCCATCCAGGGTATTTAATTATTATACCTGAAATTTTCTTTAAATTTGAATTTACAGTGTAGGATGAAAAATATTACCGACGTATTTTTTATTATTCAGATAGACGTTTAATTAACCGCAAAACCAACTCTTGAATTTTGTATTATAGAACGCGTTTAAAAAATCGCAGTATAGATCTTTAAGGTACTGGAACTTACATCGCGTTACGGTAAAACATTTTTATTGGTTAGTCGGATGTGGGCGTTACTTACCATAATGAAGTTGTGTTACTGGTTTGGGATACGAAAATTGTGCAGACTTCATTCAAATGAAGTAAAGGGGCTCTTTTAACTTTTCCTTCATTCGTGTTGTTATGAATCCTAAAAAATATTGCAATCATTATAAGAGACATAGTTAAATATGATCTGAAAAGAAATACCTATTTAGAAATCGTAGAGTATGCTAAATTGTAGTTATTTTAGCATTAGTGTAATTTTATATTAAACCATCCTTTTCCATTGTAACATGTAGCTGTGTACTAAAATACAAACGATGTTGATTGTTTAAATTACAGCAAAAGGAAATTTTTATATGTTGTGATTATTATCAACAGTGATCGGCAGTACAATTCTTTTAACTGCCTGAAAATAACTCATATAAGTATTTCTCAGCTTCTTAACTATGTTTTTACTAGTTAATTGTTATTCTACATACATATTTGATTAAAATTAAAACAGTACTTACTCCTCTTTAATTTTCTGCTGGTAGTCTGTCTTTTTACTAAGCTGAAGCATCTAATAAATTGAGTTTTGTAAATTACATTGGTGTGTTAATTAATAAATCACCGAAGTATGCTTTTATTCGTTATTATTTTACTTTTTGAACGAATCGAATTGTCTCGTCCACTATCAGAACATTTCAGGAGGATTAGGTTAAAATTCACGGACACTGCCAAAGAGATAAATCTTCACTGCTGCCCTCTCGCGGCAATACATTTGTGGGTCCCTCTCAGAACAATGTAAATATTAAAAAGTGGAAACACCAATATATACAGGGTGTGTATAAATTGGCGAAAGAACTACACGTGGCGATGTTGGTCATAAAATTCTGAGTCGAAAATCTTAATACCAAAATATTGTACCATGCTTCCTGGGTATGCACGGGATCTTCAAAGTTTGAAAATGAAGTCTTTTAATAAGTGTTTTAATTCATTATCTGCTGACAGAAAGAGCTGCAAATTAGAAGAAATAAGAATTGTAATAAATATTTTTTCATAGATGTTGTTTTTCAGCCCCAAAAGCGTGTTTTAAACATTTCTTTGTTAACTTATTATTGTAAAAAATACATATGGCAGCATTGTACAACATTCACGGAGTTTTGCAATGTAACGGACATCCTTAGTTACCGTGCATTATAACAAAACACCTGCAAATGTACGTTCCTTTAAAATGGTTCCTGAGGACAGAGGAAGCATTGTCCAACATTTTGGTATTAAGATTCTAGCTTAACCATTTAAATTTAGTTATGTACAGAGAGAGCAGGATTTAGGAGTTTAATAAAGAGCAATTACTTATACTTCACATGATGCGCCTGATTTGACTGCACTTCATTTGAGCAAGTAAAACTTCGTTTTCGTATTTATAGAAAACAACCGTTCTTAACAACTTTGCGTAAACCGCATAAACGATATTGTTTTATAAAAAGTAGTATAAATTCCTAAAAAGGCACTACTAGGATTCGACCCCCCAACCACATATGCAGTAAAATGTTGTATACGCATTATTCAAAAAAACCAAACAGAATAATATATTTTATTAAAACTGTATTAAATAACAATATTTATAGGTTTGTAAACTGTATACAATCTATTATAATACATTTTGTATAAAACATATTTTCTAGTGGTGCTTTCTAATATGAATTGTTAACGGAGTTTTGGCTTTAGTTTTAAACGAACAATTTGGGCAATGATGAGGATTTTCTTCTGTGTGATTTTGCATATGTTTTTTTAAATGATGACCCTGTGTACTTCTATATGAACATTCGGTGCACTGAAATGGCATATCTATTAAATGTGTTTTCACATGCATTTGTAAATGAATCTTATCTACGCTTTTGTATTCACACTTGTAGCATTCAAAAGGTTTCTCTTGGGCGTGAGTTTTTATATGATTCAAGAGATATTCCTTTCTTGCAGCGGTATAGTCACAAACTTCGCAAGTAAAGGGTTTCTCTCCTGTGTGTATTCTTGTATGTATGGTTAAGGCTGGTTTATGTGCAGTTTTAAATTTGCATTGCTGGCATGCAAAAGGTTTTTCCCCATTATGAGTTCTCATATGCACTTCAAAATGCGATCTGTTAAAAGTTGCATACCTGCACAGTTCGCATTTGAATGATTCGTTTCCCCCGTGTTTTTTCATATGTTTCTGTAGGTTGCATTGAACTGCAGTTGTATACTCGCATTCTTGACATCGAAGTGATTTTTCACTACTATGAGTTAACAAGTGGCGTTTGAGGGATTTTTTGAACACAGCTGCGTATTTGCACAAATTACATTTAAATAATTTTTCCCCTTTATGAGATATTCGGTGAGATTGAATACTGGATCTGCTATGAGTTTTAAAGCCACATTCGTGGCAATGATAACGTTTTTCTTTGAAATCCGATTCATTTTCGGTTGCCTCTGTAGTCGTATCACTGCAACCGCCAAGGGGGTCCTCCTTGTAATTGAGAGTTATTATGGTAGCAGCAATATTTTTCTCTTCACTATCAAGCTGTTCAGACGGCTCCGACTTGATGATGTTTATATATTCAAATTTGATGTCTGGACTTGCACCTTCAAATTGAGATGTGTCGATTTCTGGTTTTACTGAAATTGTGATACAATAGAAACTTATTATTAACCTGCGTAGAAACCTACCTTCTTCACCTTCTGTATATTCTATTTTAATATCCTTAATTTCAAAATGGTTATTGGTAACTTTGGTGCCCTGTTGACAAATATCACTTTTTATACCTTTGGTGTACTCTTCTAAATTATCCATTATTTGTGTTCGGGAAGTATTTAATTTTACTTGTTATATGATTAACTTGTCTTTAAAGGAAAATCACCATTCAACAGAACGAAATTTTCAGGTTATCCAATTCTAGCTGAGTCATTTAAATAAAGTTACGTACAAGAGTATGTATCTAAACCTAAAAGTCGTGTGTCCTTATTAGTGATTAGTATATACTAGTATAAACAGGCAGGCAGGACCACAGACACAGACACGCCCACAGATCTAGATTCGCCCACAGAAACAGACACGCCGACAGATTCGCCCTCAGACACGCCCCCAGTCACAGACACTCCCAAAGTCGCAGACACGCCAAAGCTCACGACATAGATACGCCGACAGACACACCCAGAGACACACCTATATACATAAACACGCCCACAGGCACAGACACGCCTACAGACACTCCACGGACACGCCCACAGACACAAACACGACTACAGACACAGACACGCCGAGAGACACAAACACGCCCACAACAACGCCCTCAGACACGCCTACTCACACGCCCACAGACAAAGACACGCCCTCAGACACGCCCCCTGTTTACAAAGAATGTTAAATATTGAAAAACCTAAAAAAACAGAACTTCTCATGCTTGCATCAGGATAGGCATCTACAGATTTCTCCAGTATCGAGCTTAATCTCTTGACGCGACACCTCTTGATTATCCTCAAGAACTTAGTCAACTCTAAATATTTTAACAAAAAGCATTGTATAAAAAAATTTATTTGTATGTAACATATTGCAATATAATAATATAAAATTATTTTTCTAGTGGTGCCTTCTAATATGAAGTGTTAAATGAGATCTGGTTGTAGTTTTAAACGAACATTTTAGGCAGTGAATAGGTTTCTCTTCCGTATGCTTTCCAATGTGTTTTTTTAACAAATGACTATGCGCAGTTTTATAAGAACATTCATTACAGTGAAATGGTAATTCTTTTAAATGTATTTTCATGTGTGTACCTAGACGTTTTTTCTCTGCACATCTATAGTCACATTCATTGCACTTAAAAGGTCTTTCTTCGGTGTGAGTTTTCATGTGGGCTTGTAAAACTTCTTTTTCTCTAGTTCTGTAGTTGCACTTTTCACATTGATGAGGTTTCTCATCGGTGTGACTTCGTACATGTCTTAAAAGATGTTGTTTTCTTGCAGCTGCGTAATCGCACAAATCACATGTAAATGGTTTCTCTCCAGTGTGTATTCTCATATGTAGAGTTAAAGCTGTTTTATGTGCAGTTTTAAATTTACATTCGTGACATGCATGAGGTTTTTCCCCATTATGAGTTCTCATGTGTACTTGAAAATGTGTGCTGTTAACAGTTGCATATCCACATACCTCACATTTGAATGGTTCTTCTCCACCATGCTTTTTTATATGCTTACGTAGACTGGATTTATCTGCAGTTGTGTACTCACATTCGTGGCATCGTAATGGCTTTTCACTACTATGAATATTCATGTGCCGTTGGAGGTAGTCTTTGAACATAGCTGCGTATCCACACAAATTGCACTTAAATGGCTTTTCTCCTTTGTGTCGTATCCTATGGGATCGAATACTAGACTTGCTATGAGTTTTAAATTCACATTCTTGGCAACGATAACGCTTTTCTTTGACATCTGATTTGGAAGCTTTATTTTCATTTTCTAAACTAGACGCATCTGTTGTTGTGTCATTGCAATCGTCAATGAAGTATTTAATACCCTGTTCTTCATCAGGTGTAGCGGTTGCATCAGTAATTTCCTCTTCATTATGGAATTGTTCGCAGGGCTCCGACTTGATATTGATATATTCAAATTTGACCTCTGGATTTGGAAGTTCTGATTGAGGCAATGAATATGTGTCTACTTCTAGTTTTGCTAAAAATAAGATAATAAAAACTTTACAATTAAATCTGATAAAAGTACTCACCCTTAGCGTCAGAAACTTCAATTTTAATATCTTTAACTTCTAAAAGGTTATTTGTGACTTGTTGGCACTGCTTGAAGGAATCACCATTTGCACCGTTGGTATCCTCTTCCAAACCATCCATTATCTTCTAATCATAAGTTTAGTGTCGGAAAGCTGTTTAATTTTACTTATTATATGGTTTTCCTGGACGAAATAATAAACAAACATAATAAAAGTAACATTACGGAAATGTTGGGTTATGTAATTCTAGCTCAACCATTTACATAAAGTTATACAGCTGCAACTTCCCTTACTGCTCTTTAGCAGAGGTCTGGACCGAAAACCGAAAAAGACCGCTTGTTTTTGACGAGGGAAACCGAAACCGGAATTTCACTTAAGGTGATGACCGTAACCGAAACCGAAATCCTTACTTTACAATACATGACCGGTATTTTTTTGGGTCTAACAAGGTGAAAGTCAAAACATTAATTGTAGTAAAACTATGTAACCTCGTTTTTTAAAAACTATAAATATTTAATACTGCATTGACGCTTGTCAACAGATTTCTACACGTAAAATAAACAGACTGACTACAGTAAAAATTATAGTGTTTGCAATATTTCACAGTGACTAGAGCGCCGGTGCCGGCTGGCAACATTTTGCCAGTAACACGTCATCGGCTGCGTATTTTACTGGCAATTAATAGCTATAGATATTGCCCGGTCCCAAGTCCGAGTTGAGAAAGGAGGAGGGTTGCACCTACGGCTAGCTACCCTGTTGCGTAAAACACACAACTGCTAAAGAAACAGACACGACATGCCTCGGAGATCGGACGGATGAAACAAATACAACTCTAACAAAAACCATGAACACGAAAAAGAAAATAAATATAGGTTGCTAGAATGTCACAATTTACGAAACAGGCAAAGCAAATCAAGTAGCGGCGGAGATGGATAAATATAAAATGGAAATACTAGGACTAAACGAGATAAGATGGACTGGGTGTGGGAAAACAAGACAAGACAAATATTAAGATTTCGATGGCCCAATAGAATAACAAATACCGAATTATAGGAAGGTACGTACCAGGAACCAACAAACAAAAGAATTAGAAGAAGAAAATGGAGCTAGATAGGTCACACCCTAAGAAAACCGACATAACCAGACAGGCTCTAGAATGGAACCCAGGTGAAAGGAACAAACTTGGCAGACCGAAGGAAACATGGAGAAGAAGCGTCTACAGTGAACACAACACGCTTAATAAAACGTGGAACCTGATTCCCTACACTAAAAGTATCTGGAAGTAAAAAAATTAAAAGCGAGTGAAAAGAGGTTATGAAGTTTAAATTTGCCTAACCCATTAAAATTAACATTTCCAGCGTTGGTTATTTTGATGACAATTTAATATAATTTAGATCTGTTCATGGCAATTCTCTTCCAAACATATTCTGCTTGTTTATCATCCACGATCGTTGTTCGAACTCGCTTCGGGTGACTTCATATTGATTAAAAAATATTATTTTGTTAAATAATAGTTTTGCAGCACGGATACCCCTTGTTCACATTACGTAGGTGTTTTGCCTAACGGCGAATATACCTTAATGTTTTTCTTGATCACCGATTTATTTTCGTTCTAATGCCGAACTAATTCCGTGATTGCCAAGTTATTGCCGTAAATTTGTACAGCTATTGCTGCGAGTGATACACCCCGGTTATTCTTATATTTTAATAGATTTTGTTGTAACTTGTTATTGCAACAAGTGTGTTTATATTGTTTTGATTAGTACTTTACTCAATTCAAGTGTAATAGAATGGCGATCATAAATCTAAATACATCTGATATAATTATAAATTTTAAGCACTTTAACTTAAGTATATGATTATAATTTACAAAATCAGAAAATGGACTGGAAAACTTTATCAGCTGTTATGCATATTCATATCAGAGTTCAATTTAGTTTTTAGTTTCTAAATAATATTTTTAAGGTTTACATGGGAGCATGTGATAGCATTTAAGGCTGTTGGCTTTGGCACTGCGCTAACAGACGTGCTCTGGTTCGAATCCGGAGCAAGGTGACCCTGGTTTGTAGTACATTGTATAAGTATGTTTATGCATGTCAGACGAAAGGCCAAGCCCTAGCAGTTGCTGCTCTCGCAAGAAAAAAAAAGTTCAAACTCCACTGGAAAGCGTAGAACTCAATCATTCCTATGATAAATGAAACGATAAATTTAAAACGTAAAATGTATCATCTTAATTTTAAAAATATTTTCTTTTCTGCAACCAGAACAGAAAAAAATTATTAAAAATAACATTTATTAATTAACAATATTTATTTGTATGAAAAATTATGTACAACCTATTATAACAAATATTTTCTAGTGGTGCTTTCTAATATGAATAGTTAATGGAGCTCTGGCTTTAGTTTTAAAGGAACATTTTGGGCAATGCAGAGGTTTTTTTTCTATGTGATTTTTCATGTGTTTTTTTAAATGATAATTATTTGTAGTTTTATATAAACATTCTTTGCACTGATATCGCATATTTTTTAAATGCGTTTTCATGTGCATTTTTAGAAGAGTTTCATTCACACTTTTATAGTGACACTCGACGCATTCGAAAGGTTTCTCTTCAGTATGAGTTCTCATATGATTTAAGAGATGTTCTTTCCTTGCAGAAGTATGGTCACAAAAATCACAGGCAAAAGGTTTCTCTCCAGTGTGTGTTCTCATATGTACGGTTAATGCTGCTTTACGTGCGGTTTTAAATTTGCATTGCTGACATGTATGAGGTTTTTCCCCACTATGTGTTCTCATATGATCTTTATAATGTGTTTTGTTGAAAGTTGCGTATCCACACACTTCACATTTGAATGGCTCTTCTCCACCGTGTTTTTTTATATGCTTATTAAGATTTGATTTATCTGCGGTTGTGAACTTACATTCTTGGCATTGGAAAGGCTTCTCGCTACTATGTATTTTCATGTGCCGTTGAAGGTCGCGTTTAAACATAGCTGCATACCCGCACAAATTGCATTTGAATGGCTTTTCTCCTTTGTGCCGTATCAAGTGAGATCGAATGTTAGTCCTGCTATGGGTTTGAAATTCGCATTCTTGGCAACGATACCGTTTTTCTTTGATATCTGATTTAGAAATTTTACTTTCATTTTCTGTTGTTTGGTCACTGCAATCGTCAGTGAAATATTTGATGTCGTGTTCATACTCAGGTCTTGCGGTTGCAGAAAGAATTACCCCTTCATTGTCAAACTGTTCAGACGGCTCCGACTTCATATTAATACATTCAAATATGACCACCTCTGGATTCGGTAGTTCTGATTGAGGCAATAAATATGTGTCGATTTCTTGTTTTACTATAATTTAGAATAGGTACAATAAAAATGTTACAATTAAAACTGTTCGAAATATTCACCTTCAATTTTAGAAAATTCTATTTTAATATCTTTAACTTCTAAAAAGTTATTTGTAACTTGTTGGCACTGCTCGAAGCCATCACCACTTATACTCTTGGTGTTCTCTTCTAAACTATCCATGATCATTTAATTATACATGTAGAGTTCTGAAAATATGCAATTTTTTTTATTTATATAATATTCTTTATAAAATGATTTGTATCTCTACGAAATTTTTAGGTTATGTAATTCTAGCTCAGCCATTTAAATAAAGTTATGTTAATTACCTAAAAATCGTACCTACCAGTTCAATAAATTTGCGACATTAAAAACAGAATTCTTGGTAACCAAGATTCGTTAAAATCAACTTTGGCTGTTTTTTCACAGCAAAGTTGATTTTTTCTTCTTCTTAAGGTACCGTCTCCGTCCGAAGGTTGGCTACCATTATAGCTATTTGTATTTTATTTACAGCAGCTCTGAATAGTTGATTCGAGTTGCAGTTGTACCATTCTCTCAGGTTACGCAGCCATGATGTTCTTCTTCTACCTACACTGCGCTTTCCTTCTATCTCCCCTTGAATAATAAGTTGGAGTAACTGATTTGATTTACAAATATTCCGTTTTCTTTGCCGGGTGTGATTTCAATCTGCCTTAATAGGGCATGAACATCTCGCCCAAGGAGCACAACGCCCAATTTGTTTTGCGGGTGGTGGTCCTATAAAATAATTGGGCGTTGCGGACACATTGAGCATTGTGCTTCTAGATATTTTTAAGCTTTAAAGTCGTCGTGGACAATTTGTCCCTTTTCAGCCATTGGGCATTGTGGACATTCTGTGGCAATTGTGGGCTTTATATAACATTGTGTTCCTTGAGCAAAGTGTCCTCAACCCGTCTTTATTTTTACCTAACATCTTCTTCATTGGTTCAAATGCAGGACATGAAATCATACCCATTTAGACAAAAAATTACAATTTTGGAAAAAAAAGGTTGTTATGGTATTTGAAACTCGTAAGAATGTATTTAATGTTATTATTGTAGATTAAAATTGTTTCTTACTAATGGCAGATTCATGAACATCAGATAAAATTCAACCTTCGTCATCAAATTTTAGCAAATCAATGACGAGGTTGTATTACATGTCAATGTCAAAATGTCAATGTTTTTATTGAAAACTTTGTTTAAGCTAAATTGCTCATTATTGGTAGTAGGAAAAGATTACTCATTTTATTTTTAGGTATCGTACCACTCACTGTGTGTATTATTAGAAGCTGCGTGTGTCATTACCATATTGTAATACTCTGGTTCGAATGATTTGCGACCATTCTTTCGCGCTTTAATTAACCAATACCAAATTAGGAACTAAATTTAGGAATTTATTTTCGGTACTTGATTAAATACTTAAATTTGAGTTTGATGTTTTTTTTATCATTTTCAGATTTTAAAATGAGCTTGAAAAAATCCACATTAAAATGACTCCGTTATTAATGGTTTAGCAAGTGTCAACTGAATATACATGGCGTTAAAATTGTTGAAAACAAGTACTAAAACTAGGCCACTCTAAACGTTTTATAAAAAAAGCAACCAATAAATAAAAAAACTTTATTTGTATGTAAAATGACGTAGAACATATTTCGATGTAATACAATATTATATTCTAATGGTACCTTCTAGTATGAAATGTTAAATGAGCTTGGGTTGTAGTTTTGAATGAACATTTTAGGCACTGAATAGGCTCCTTTTCAATGTGCTTTCGTGCAACGTGTCTTTTTAATGATTGATTAAAGGCAGTTTTATATGTACATTCTTTACACTGAAATCGCAAATCTTTTAAATGTGTTTTAATGTGTGTATCTAGACATTTTTTCTCTGCACATCTATAGTCACATTCATTGCACTTAAAAGGTCCTTCCTCAGCGTGAGTTTTCATATGCGCTTTTAAACCTTGTTTTTCTTTATATCTGTAGCCACATTTTTCACATTGATGAGGCTTCTCATCCGTGTGATTTCGTAAATGTCTCAAAAGTTGTCGGTTTGTCGCAGCTGCGTAATTGCAGAAATCACATGTAAATGGCTTCTCTCCGGTGTGTGTTCTCATATGTTGAGTTAAACTTGGTTTATGTGCAGCTTTAAAATTGCATTGCTGGCATGCAAAAGGTTTTTCCCCATTATGAGTTCGCATATGTACTTGATAATGTGAGCTGTGAAAAGTTGCATATCCGCATACTTCACATTTGTATGGTGCTTCTCCACGATGCTTTTTCATATGCGTACTTAGACTGGATTTATCTGCGGTTGTAAATTTACATTCTTGGCATTGAAGAGGCTTTTCACTACTGTGAATAAACATGTGCCGTCGGAGGTAGTCTTTGAACATAGCTGCATATCCGCACAAATTACACTTGAATGACTTTTCTCCTCTGTGCCGTATCCTGTGGGATCGAATCCTGGAGTAACTTTGGGTTTCAAATTCGCATTCTTGGCAACGATAACGTTTTTCTTTGATATCCGATTTAGAACTTTTATTTCCACTTTCTAAACTAGGCGCATCTGTTGTGTCATTGCATTTGTCAGTAAAGAACGGAATATCAGTGGTTGTGGTAGCATCAGAAATTTCCTCTTCATTAGGGAACTGTTCAGAAGGCTCCGACTTAATAATATTGATATATTCCGGTTTGACTTCTAAATTCAGAAGTTCCGATTGAGGCGATAAATATGTGTCGATTTCTTGTTTTACTAAAATTTAGCGTATTTAATAAAAATGTAGCAATTAAATGTTAGAATTATTTAATCTCACCATCAGAAACTTCTATTTTAATTTCGTTACATTCTAAAAACGTATTTGTAACTTGTTGGCACTGCCCGAGGGAATCACCTGTTATATCGTTGGTTTCTTCTTTCAAACTATCCATTATCTTGTAATAAAACGTTTCGTGTCCTGGAACTATTCAGTTTTACTCATTATATGGTTTTCCTTAGGAAATGATGAGCGAAGAATAAAAATAAGATCATTAAAATTTAAGGTTACTCAATTATAGTTCAACCATTCAAATAAAGTTGTATTGCAGCATCCACACAAAGGGGATCTCTAATAACCTTCGCGGTATTCTTCTCTCATCGATTCTAATTATATGGCCATATTATTTTAACTGTCTTTCCTCTATGGTTTCTACCAGCGGTTAAACAGAATAAGAAAACCCAGTAATGCTGATATGCTTTGCTAACTTTATGCCCTCGACCAGCTTTCATCTACATTCTATGATAACTGGCTAAAAGTATTTTATATAAAAATTAAATAATTTTATTCATACAGTGTAAAATGCGGATTAAAGATGATCGAGGCGTAAACTTTGCAAATAATGTCAAATTTACTGGTTTTTCTCATTCTGTTTAATATTTATAGCTGTATGATGTTATCATTATTAATCGCTGTGCCTAGATATCGTACGCCTGTTAGAAATTTCACTTCTTTTTAATTTATTCTGAATTTACGTTCTTCTTGTTCTTCTATTTTAGTGGCGCACGTTGTTTTATACTTATCTAAATTAAGTTGCGTTTTCCTGGTTTCTACGAGAAGTAAACCGCAGGAGAAGATTATGTATATGTTAGAACAAACTTGGGAAAGTTCAAGGGAAGTTGCGAAAGACCAAGGGATGTAGAGAAAGTCCAAGAGAAGTCCGGTAAGTCCAAAAAAGTCCGCAGAAGTCTAAGAGAAGTCTGGGGAAGTTGGTGTACACATTTTGAACTTACCCCCCGGGTTTCTGAAGAAGTACAACCACTAGTAAAAACCATAGATAAAAAAACAATTTAAACGGTATGGTCATTTAATTAGAATCGATAAAAGAAAAATACCAAAGAGAGTATTAAAAAGAACCTATATTAGTGTAATTGTTGCAGCCTACATAACTTTATTTAAGTGGTTGAACTAGAATACAAGGTTTTTTCTAAGGTTGCATAAACTGAGGCGAGTAACATAAAATTCCGCGATCGATATTTAACTTTGAGAGCGAATTTTAAACCTTATAGATAATAGGCAATTATCAATTAAAAAATGTTGCGTATGTGAAAGTTGTCATAATGTAATTATACTAAATCATCAATTAAATGCGGAATTTTATTTAATATCACTGCCGTATTTGGTGCAACCCCGCTGAGCGTTTGCGCACTAATTCACGCAAATAGAGATGGGCATGGCGGCTCAGGTCACTGGATCTCTGCCACTCAAATGAACCGATTCATTGAATCGGTTTAAATGAGCCGAGTTACTTACATGATTCTAATATTTTTTAAAGATACTCGAAATACCATAATCCCTAAGTTAAGACCTAATTATGTGGCGCCGAGTGTCTCAATATTATTTATTAAATGATAACTGTTTCACCAAAAAAAAAAAATTTTACAATAACAAAATTTTTTCATAAATAGTTTTATTCGTTCTTGAAAAAAAATTTCGTATGCAAATATTTCTCTCGTAAAAAAGTTCTCTCACAAAAATATTACTCTAAAAAAATGTTCTCCCAACAATAATTTCCCCCTTGAAAAGGTCTTCTCATAAAAACAATTTCCCTCTTCAAAAAAAATCTCTCACAAAAACATTTTTCTCTTTAACAAAGTACTCTTGTAAATATTTCTCTCGTTACAAAAAATTTCTCTCACAACCTTCTGCGTACACAAACAGTTGGCGTTATTATATACCGGCCTGTGCTTGGAACAACGGAACTTCTTATAGTGCCATATCGCATTCAGGGCGTTGGCTACCTCTCTCCTATGTCTGTGTTTGGTGCGCGGCGATAGATAATTTGCACAGACAGACATAGGGGACCTACAGTTTAACGTAGGCTCCGAACCACAGGAAGTGCATGCACTTCTTCTCCAGAGAGGTTTTCCTGGGGAAAAATCCACCTGACTGGTTTCCCGTTGCCTTGCGAGGGAGAACGACCGGGCCGGGGATCGAACCCGGATCCGCTGCATTGGTAGCCCGCGCGCTTACCACTGAGCTATGGCCGCTCGTTACAAAAATTTCTCTCACAACCTTCTGCGTACACAAACAGTTAGCGTTATTATATACCGGCCTGTGCTTGGAACAACGGAACAGTGAATTTTAATATCCGCGTCAAAACAGGTACACCCGATTTTTTAGATATTTTAAAACTACTCCCAATAAGACACCTGAAATTTTGTAAATATTAAAAAGCGTAACAAGCAAAGTTTAATAAGACTGAAAAATGTCAGTTTACTTCAGTGACCTGGTTTATGTGTAGTTCGTGAACCGATTCATTTTATTCAGTACCGTGAACCGAATCATATGAACGGGTCAGTACCAAACGACACATCTCTACCAGAAACACTAGTATTGCCACGTATTGCATAACCTGAGATTTTCATAATTATTGATATTATTATTATCTCTGCTCATCATTGTCTAAGCTAAACCATATAATGAGAACAAACTAAATAGTTCCTGGACACCATCAGAAAATAATGGATAGTTCAGAAGAGAAATCCAACGGTACAAAAAGTGATTCCTTGGGGCAGAGCCACGAAGTTACAGATAACTTTTTAGATGTTAAAGAAATTAAAACAGAAATTTCTGAAGCCGAAGGTGAACAATTTGAAGTTTTAAATGTAAAGTTTTTTATTGTACTATTTTAATTTTAGTAGAACAAGGAACTGACGCATATTCATCGCCTCAATCAGATTTTCCAAATCCAGAAGTCAAATTGGAAGATATCAACATCAAAACAGAGCCTTCTGAAGAGTTTCATAATGAAGAGGAAGTTATTGATGCAACCACAACTCCTGATATTGGTTACTTCATTGCCGGATACAATGACACACCAACAGATACGTCTGCTTTAGAAAATGAAAATAAAGCCTCCAAATCAGATATCAAGGAAAAAGGTTACAGTTGCCAAGAATGCGAATTTAAAACCGATACCAAATCTCGTTTTCGATCCCACATGATACGGCACAAAGGAGAAAAGCCATTCAAGTGCCATTTGTGCGGATATGCAGCTATGTTTAGAGACTACCTTCGAAGGCACATGAACATTCACAGTAGTGAAAAGCCTCTTCGTTGCCAAGAATGTGAGTACGCAACTGCCGATAAATCCAGCCTACGTGAGCATATGAAAATGCATCGCGGAGAAGAACCATTCAAATGTGAAGTATGCGGGTATAAAACTTTTCACGGATCACATTTTCGAGTACATATGAGAACTCATAATGGGGACAAACCGTATGCATGTCAGCAATGCAATTTTAAAGCTACCCATAAACCAGCGTTAACTCAACATATGATGGTACACACAGGAGAGAAACCATATACTTGTGATTTGTGCAATTACGCATCTGCAAGAAAACAACATCTTTTAAGACACTTGAGAAATCACACCGATGAGAAACCTCACCTATGTGAAAAATGCGGCTATAGAACCAGACTAAAACAAAGTTTACAAGAGCATATGAAAATTCACAACGAGGCAGGACCTTTTAAGTGCAACCAATGTGACTATAGATTTGCAGAGAAAAAACGTCTAGACACGCATATGAAAACACATTTAAAAGAAATGCCTTTTCAGTGTAAAGAATGTTCTTATAAAACTGCCAGTAACCAATCGTTAAAGAGACACCTTGGGAAGCACGCGGAAAAAAAACCTATTGAGTGCCTAAAATGTTCATTTAAAACTACAACCAGAGCTCATTTAACATTTCATATTAGAAGGCAGCACTAGGTAAAAATTTTATATTATATAGGAATATGTTGTATAGCATTTTACATACAAATAAATTTTTTAATTTAATGGTTTATAAAACATTTAGAGTTAGCGGGTTTTTAGTACTTCCTTTCAACATGTTTAACATCTAAGGTAATTTAATTGACACTTGCTAAACCCTTAATAACGACTTTTACGACGTTTTCCAACATTTTTTGTAAACGGTTTCTTTAGGATAATCCCATTAATGGCTAGTATTAAACGAGGGATGTCAAGTCAGACGATCGTGCTGGCTTTTTCACCTTATATTTTCTATAATCCTGTCTTGCTCTAGATTTTAGATTAATATTTTATGCTTTAACTATTTTCGTCCAATTTCAGTTTAATTTTCTTTGCCTTCAATAATGTCGGTTTGTGTATGAACGTGCGAGCGAGTGCGTTTGCGTGCGAGGGTGCGCGCTTGTGTGCAAAAATTTGTTAAATTTTATTTTAAAAACTGGAAATGCAGGTTACACGTTTATTTTTGGTAGCATTTTTTCTGGAAATGAATTTTTTAAATATGAAAGCAGAATCTGATAAAAGACCTTAAGGCAAGGCAAATCAAATATTTTTCTGAATTTTCTAGCTTCAAAACGGCGGCCGCTAAGATTTTTTGATAATTTTACTTTATCGCCTTATTACTTAAAAGTGATTTGACAGATCGGGATCAAATTCGGTGTTGTAGTAGCTGTAGGAATTATATATCGTGCTCTAGGACAAAATATTACTATGTACTAAAATTTTTGAACGCAGGAAAACTGTAAATTAAAAATTGTATCAAAGTTTATGAAACTTTCAAAAAAGTATTGCTCAAAACTGCCTACATGATATTTTTTAATGTTGTAGCCTTATAAGACTAGAAATGGGCTACAATTTGGTTCATGTCGCAGTCTGCTGATTGTTCTGTAACGCCTTCTATGAATTTTTGAAGATCGAAAATTCATGTCCCTCGTTTTAATGAACGGGGAACGATACAAAATTTTTGCTTAAATGAAATTGATAATAAGTAATTAATAGTAGAATAAGATTCAGCACTTCAGTTTTAGGTACAGTAATATTTAGGGTGGTTAATTTCCCCCCTCTCTCCCTCCCCAATTTTGGCGAACGAATTTGTTCTTCCGTTTTTGGTTTTTGTTTTGTTTAACCTTGGCGAATCTTGACAAAAAAATAGATTTTTTTTCTAAAATAAATCCGTTGTGACGCGCACGCTGCCAAACTTGATAAAAGCTACTGGGTCGCTAACGCTTGATCTCGTGCACACTCGCTTCGTAAATCAGCTATAATTCGTAGTCCTGCAATCGAGTTAAAAATGTTCAGAATGTACCGTTTTCATTACCTCCCTCCCTAAGCTACTCGCGAGGATCGAGCTTTTCCTCAAATTTCACCACGCTTACTGTACATAACTTTATTTAAATGGTTGAACTAGCATTGCATAACCATAAATATTCGTATTAATACTTACGTCTGCTCATCATATTCTGAAGACAATCATATGGATGTAATAAGTAAAATTTAAATAATTCCCGGACACAAACGTATTAGTAGAAGATAATGGATAGTTCAGAAGAAGAAACCAAAGGTATAAAAGGTAATTCCTCCGAGCAGTGTCAACAAGTCACAAATAACTTTGTAGAAGTTTCTGACGCTAAAGGTGAATATTTTAAACAGATTTAATTGTAGCGTTCTATATTAATTGTAGTAAAACAACAAGCCAACACATATTCATCACCTCAGTCAGAACTTCCAAATCCAGAGGTCAAATTTGAATATATCAACATCAAGGCGGATTCTTCTCACCAATTCCATAATGAAGAGGAAATTGTTGATGCAACCACAACCCCTGATATTGAATATTTCCTTGACAATTGCAATGACACAACAACGGATGTGTGTAGTTTAAAAAATGAAAAGGAAGCTTCCAAATCAGATATCAAAGAAAAATGTTATCGTTGCCACGAATGCGAATTTGAAACCCATAACAAGTCCAGTATTCGATCCCATATAGTACGACACAAAGGAGAAAAACCATTCAAGTGCCATTTGTGTGGATACGCAGCTATGTTCAAAAACTACCTCCAACGGCACATGAGCATTCACAGTAGTGAAAAGCCCCTTCTTCGATGCAAAGAATGTGAGTACATAACTACAGATAAATCTAGTCTAGGTAAGCATATGAAAAAGCATGGTGAAGAAGAACCATTAAAATGTGAAGAATGCGGATATGCAACTTTTCACAGATCACATTTTCAAGTGCATATGAGAACTCATAATGGTGAAAAACCTTTTGCATGCCAGCAATGCAATTTTAGAGCTGCACAGAAACCAGCTTTGACTCAACATATAAGAACACACACTGGAGAGAAACCATTTACTTGTGATTTGTGCAATTATGCAGCTGCAAGAAAACAACATCTTTTGAGACATTTAAGAAGCCACGCGGACGAGAATCCTCATCAATGTGAAAACACAGAAGAGAAACCTATTCACTGCCCAAAATGTTCATTTAAAACTACAACCAGGGCTCATTTAACACTACATATTAGAAGAAACCACTAGAAAAATAATTTATATTATATTGCAATATGTTGTATAGCATTTTACATACAAATAAATTGTTTTAATGTTTTTTTTTAATAAAACATTTCTACCTAATATAATTTATATTTTACATCACAGTAGGTAGTCCCCCACCTGAGCTACCCCCCCCCCTCGACCAATGACAGCAAAGCGCGATAAATTTGATTAAACCCCGATGAACTGTCAAGATAAGCAGAGTTAAATGGACTAAAACTGATTAGATTCAAATCTTCTGTACTTCGCTCTCGTTAGTCGAGGGGCGGAGCTTAGCAGGAGTGATAGAGAATGGCTCAGGTGGGGGATCACCTGCACATCATAAAAAGATTTTAATGGTATTTTTTAATGTGTCGACTTAGATAACATCTAGCTGCGGTTTTGAATGTGCATTCACTACAATGAAAAGGTTTTTCTTCCGTATGCTTTTTCATGTGTCGTTTAAACAGATTAACATCTGCAGTCTTATATGTACATTCATTACATTGATAAGGTTTTTCTCCTATGTGTATTTTCACATGTTTCCGTAGACAGTGTTTATCTCCAGTTCTATATGAACATTCGTGACATTGAAATGGCTTTTCTCCAGTGTGCGTTCTTACGTGCCGTTGCAAAAGTGTAGTGTCCCCAGTTCTGTAGTTGCATACTTCACACCCAAATGGTTTCTCTCCAGTGTGTGTCCGTATGTGCCTTAAGAGATATTCTTTTCTTGCGGATGCATAATCACATAATTCACACGCAAAAGGTTTTTCTCCGGTGTGCTTTTTCATATGCTGACCTAAAGCGGATTTATGTGTCGTTCGATATTCACATTCCTGGCACTTGTAGGGTTTTTCTCCATTGTGAGTTCTCATATGCACCTGAAAATGTGTACTGTGTGCAGTTGCATATTCACACACTTCACACTTGAATGGTTTTTCTCCTCTATGTCGTTTCATGTGCATACGTAGATTGGATTTGTCTGAGGTTGTATACTCGCATTCTTCACATCGAAGAGACTTTTCACCACTATGGATTTTCATGTGCCGTTGGAGGTATTCCTTAATAACACCTGCGTAGGCACACAAATTACATTTGAATGGCTTTTCACCTTTATGTCGTTTCTTGTGACTTCGATAACTAGATCCGTGATTTGTTTTAAATTCGCATTCTTCGCAATGATATCGTTTTTCCTGTATGTACGATTCTGAATGTGGATTTTCACTTTCCAAATTTAATTTATCTGATGTTATGTAATCACAATCGTATTTGGGCTCTGCTGGTTGATAATCAGACTGTGTCGTAGTAGCAATTTCCTCTTCCTCATCAAACTGTTCCAGAGGTTCCGATTTAACGTTTACGTATTCAAATTGAGACAACGAATTTATGTACGATTCCTGTTTTACTACGATTAACATATTAAATTAAAAAATATTCAAATAAAACTGTTCAAAATACTCACCTGTAATTGCAGAAGTCTGGTTTTCAATGTGCTCAACTGGGCACTCTTGAAACGAATGACTTGTTACGTTGTTACTTTGTTCAAGTAAACTGTTCATGTTCTCGCAATGATTCGTTTAGTATCTCACAATGATTAAATTTACTCGTTAAATCGATTTTTTAAAGAAGTGAAAGCAAAATTTAGAATATTTCAGGTTATGCTATTCTAGCTCGACCACAGCAATAAAGTAATGCGAGGGTCACCAATCAGTCCTACCAGTTCAATAAATCACCAAGCAATAACTTACTGTCTGCAGAATACAACTGTAACGTAATGTTTAACCAAGTAACATTTTTAATATGTATCTTATTTTTTAATTTAAGTTATTGCACAGAATTAAACTCTTATTTCTTGTATGTATTTGTATACATATATGTAAAAATTACTTAACAATGTATATAGAATAAAATATACAGGGCGAGTAAAAAGTAACGCATTATGTCTGTAACTTCATATTGATTCTGTTTCTTAAATAATGGTTGCTAAATCCAATGGTTTTCGAGAAAAGATTCTAAGCAAAATCAGGTAATTTCTAAAAAATCCCGACATCGTAGGAGACAGCGACACCTGCTTGTTTTTGCAAGAAACAACTGCGAACATTGTTCTAATTCATGTAAGAAATTTGTTTTTTATAAATTTTGAAATGCTAGAGTGTTTAATTTTCCATTCCATGCATTAAATATACAGGGTATTTAAAAAAGGTTAGTATGTCACTGTTATATGAAACCCCCTGTACAATTATAAATATTTTTTAAATGTGGTCCTCTTAGTCCCCTAAAATATTTATTCGAAACATTTTTCTGTATTTTAAATAGTTTTGTAGATATCGAGATCGACCACAGCAGCCCTGTTGACTCACCCTGTAGAATCAATATTTACAAAACTACACATGCGTTACATTTTACTCACCCTACATAGTTGTTTAATGCTTTTATTTAATTCTATTCTCAGCATTTTGCCCAATTATGCACGTTATCATACTAATTGGAAAATTTGACATGAAAACAACACCCGACTCGAAACCCAATTGATTTAAATCAGTAATTTTTTATATTAATCATTTGTTTTAAATCAGCTTAATTCAAATCTTCCTCATATTGAAAGTATAGGAAAGTAAAGCTAAGTCAATAAAATACAAGTTTATCATTACAGATCTTATTTTAAAAATTCTTACACGAATAATGTAACCTTACGACATTTTAACTGTACAATTCCAATAATTTTCTGAATATTACACTTGAACCTTACCAACTACAAAAGTTCCTTTACCATACCCACGCAATATTTAATAAAAGTATTTTACAGTGATTACGTTTACATTTCTCTCGGACATCTTAACCCTAACAACAATCAAAATAAACCTAATTAATAAATCAATCTTAAAAGTATCATAAAAAGCAAAACAAAAAACCATAAAAATTGCAACTCTTACAAATCTATACGGGGACGATACTGCAACACCAGTGGTGGATTCTGAAATCGCCACCTAGTAACATAAACGAATTTCAACGTGTGATCCTTTCCGAGAAGCTCATCACTGCACAATATATCGATATCTCGGTACTTCTCCATTCCGTTTAGCACCTTCTTTGCGACAAATTTCTTCAGGTGAAGTATCGTGGCTTGGGTGGAGCAACGAATGAATCTTCGTTTAAGTGTTTTCAAATTAGAGTTCACACATTCCAAACAAATGTTGACTTGTTCGTCTTGTCGATGGTAATCAGAGTCGGCATGGACGTCTGCAGCGGCCTTCTCCTCGTCTGCATCTCCCAGATTCGGAAGGACATCTTTCGGACAGGGCAAACCTCGCAATCTGTAGAACTCGCGTTCTCTATTGATTTCATTCGTTTGCAAATCCGGAACCAATTTGTAAACAATATCTTGCATTGTGCGGTCAAAACTGATGTACTGCAGCGGGTGGGATTGATGTATCACAATATTGCATGTAGGGCAGGTGTTGTTTTCTTCTAAATGTTTCACCAAACAACTTTTGCAGAAGGTGTGTAAACATTCTGTGACTGTGGTTGCGTCGATTAAGTAACCTCGACATATTTTACATGTGATGTGGCTGTTTAATGTTTTTAATTTTATTCTTCTGTCCATTATTAAGGTGTATATAAGATAAATAGGCGGGTGTTGGGGCTAAAATTAAAAAATTATACCGTTATTTGATATACCTACTTTAGATATGTTTTTATAGAGAATTTTGTGCAATTTACCTGGAGTTTATGTTTGTCAAGCAGGTGCAGGCAAAGTTGAAACAATGTTCGGTCAAATTAGAGCGTAAACTGAAAATATTCAACCATAAACATCTAATTTTTGGTGTTCAAACGTAAACAATAATGAAAAATGTAAGGTTATATATTACATGTACACCCACGTCAGTGTCTGCCATACCATCAATACTGGTATGGGATGTGGCTAGATTGTCGTCATGGTAAAATAATAATCTAGCTGCAACATAATGTTCGTTTAAATACGTAGTTTTGTCTAAGTTGCAGGCTTCCGCGGCCGTTGTTAATAACAGCTAGGCTTCCGGGTTGGAGCCGCGTCATCGGTGCATGAACTGCCGACGTTTCGTCCTCGGTTCCACGGGACATCTTCAGGGCTGTGGTCACTTTGGGATCTGGAACACAACCCGGTGCCTGCACCGGTCTCGCCAGTTGTGTTCCAGATCCCAAAGTGACCACAGCCCTGAAGATGTCCCGTGGAACCGAGGACGAAACGTCGGCAGTTCATGCACCGATGACGCGGCTCCAACCCGGAAGCCTAGCTGTTACGTAGTTTTGTCTTCTAAACAAACAATCTACGACGGCGTATTAGTGAAGGTGGTAAGGCCCCCAGCTCTAATTTTTTAAACCTAAATAAAAACCTGCAGTGTTTGGTATCATATGAAAGGTCATACTTATTCCTTTTTAAATATGTGGAAACCCCTGTCTTACGGCCCCTTTTTTGAAAACATTGCAACGTTTCCAGTTGGTTTGAATGTTAATTTCAATTTATCTGAATTAATTTTTAATACAATTTATTTATTTTAATTTTTTCTAAATTGTTTTTCATTTATTATTTGGAATAATACGTTTTTTGTCTTGCTTATATTACTTATGAGTTATGAACGAATAAGAAGCCGGAGTTTATTTTTATATAAAAAATTAATTAACGTTTAACGTCCTACAAAATAATGAGAAACTCCAACTCACTACTCCAGTTACCACCAACCATCGTCGAAAGGTGCGTGGTCGTTTACAACACAACGAATATTGCTTCGTTAATTCGCGGGTAGACCGGATACCAAACTGTATTTATTTTTCTCTACGCAACAACCACGGTTCTTCTCACTCTTTCTTAATACTCTGGAGAGCAAATTACCAGTTCTAATAACGAAATGCATCGACACGCTGTTAACAAAAACACGTGGACCACTGAACTATACTTATACTGGAACGCGCACTGGCGGTCTCTTCCATAGAAAAGAAGCGAGCCGAGAGAGATAGCGCGCAAGGATCATTCCTGTCCTTTTCGTACCGCTCCGCGCATGCGCTGCGCGAGGGAGTAGACAGCGGTAAAGCTGTCAAATCAAAACAAACTAACCCAATTTTAAAAATGTATATTCTCTTACATCCATTAAACCACCTTAATACATATTTCGCAGTGTTTCAAAAACGTGAGTTCCTTTTCAAACGTTGCGACATGACAATCGACTGTTCTACGCATGCGCATACTCTCGAGAGTAGGACAGAGATGATCCTTGCGGTCCTCTCTCTCGGATCGGGCTGGCGGGTCGAGCGCTCGTTCCAGTATAAGTATAGTTCAGTGACGTGGACGTTTGGTTTGTATTAGACAGACGTTGCTATGTAATTTGTAGACAGTGCTAGGTAGCAAAATCATATTATAAAAAACGTTTTTACACGGAAAAATCATTTTATTGTGCAGGGATGATTACACCAGTCCAAAGAAAAAACAAACCTATTGGATTCTGCACCCTGGTTAAGGATCGAGCATTAGCTTTCAGTTTTAGGCAAGTTATCCTTATTGGCTGCTTCAAGAGCACTAGCCTCCAGTCCGAAGCAAAACAGCACCGTAAGCTTCTGCAGGAGTCAACCAGCACCCCAAAGCAAACTCGCTCCTGTGGCAGAACTAGCAGTTTCGAATCTGCTTCAGGATCGAGCTAACTCCCACCCTATTTCAAGAGCAAAGCAGTGTCTACACCAGGTCTCAGCAAATTATTTTTTGTTCTAGTCTTTATAAATACTCTTGAATTTATCTATTTGTTTACGGTTGTTCTCTGTTCATTCATCTTAAATATTTTAAAAGATAATTTTGCCTGTTAAAAAATCCAGGAACTTTAGAAATAAAACTCTCAAAATAAGAAGCAAAACAATTGCTAATAATTTTTTTTAAACAACGCCCTTTGACGTAAATTATACAAGAAATCAACTCCATATTTCATAATTTATTACATTACATTTATTAGAAGTAAAGTCAGCTGCAAAAAATAATATTAATCTTGACTAAGTGCAACATAAAAAAATTTACAATATACATTGTAAGTATAAAATATCAACTACTTGAATCTTGCTTACGACATCTCTTGAGAATATGTCGTTTCAAACTATTTTTATAAGCAAATCCCATTTTACAAGTTCCACATTGGAATGGCTTTTCTTCAGTGTGTGTTTTTAAGTGTTGCTGTAAGTTATCCTTCAGCGTAAATTTTCTTTGACATATTTCACATTCGAAAGGTTTTTCACCAGTATGTATTCTTAAGTGTCGCTGCAGATTAAAGTTACGTAAAAATTTTTTCTTGCATACTTCACATTCAAGCTGTTTTTCCTCATGCATTTTCATGTGCTGTTGCAGTTCATAAAATACAGTAAATGTTTGATTACATATTTTGCAATCAAGCGGTTCTTCTTTAATGTGTATTTGGATGTGTTGATACAAACGATTTTTGCAAGAAAATTTTTTGTTACATACTTCACATTCAAATGGTTTTTGACCAGTATGTGTTAACAGGTGTTTTTTTAAATCGGCTTTACGTAAAAATTTGTGCTTGCATGTTATGCATTGGAACGGTTTTATTCCACTGTGGGTTCCAACGTGAACTTTCAAACTTCTTTTTGTGGTATATGTTTTTTTGCAAAAATCACATTCGTAGGGTTTATTTTGATTGTGTCGCTTCATGTGTCGTAATAGATATTTTTTAATTGAGAATTTTTTACTACACACTTCACATGCAAGAAGTTTTTGTGCAGTGTGCGTTTTCATGTGCACGTTGAACTGGCTTTGTTCCGAAAATCTTTTTTCACATATTTCACAAACGAATGGTTTCTCACGATGTTTTTCCTCACTGTGTATTCGTCTATGACGATATAAGTGACTGCTGTGTGAAAACCTATTCTTGCATATTTCGCATTCGAAAGGTTTTTCTCCAGTATGAATTATGACATGTTTTACCAGATCACCTTTACGTAAACATTTGTACTCACATACTTCACATTGAAATGACTTTTTCCCAATATGAATACGCATGTGATTTCTTAAAGTTTTCTCTGTAACATAAGTGTTATTGCATAGTTTACAAACAAATGGTTTTCCTGAATGTATTCGCATGTGAATTCGCAAATCGTAAGCTTGTAAAAACCTTCTTTTACAAGTTGCACATTCGAATGGTTTTTCCCCGGTGTGTATTTTCATGTGATCTTGTAAGTAATTCTTACGTGACAGTTTCTTGTTACATACCTCACATTCAAATAATTTTAGTGATTGAGATTTCACAATTTCATCTTTTATGAACACTTCCTCGATCTCAGGCTTCTCTGTTTTGATATGTATGTGAAGGTTCGGCACTAAAGCTTCGTCTATAATAAAAAATTGTGCTAAATTTGTGGTGTTTGTAGCTTTGAAATATTACTAACCAGGTATTTGTGCTTCAGTACACAAGTATTCCTGTTTGATATTGTGTGGTGGGTTGCAAATACTTTCATCGATAAAGTTAGCTGGTTCGTGCTTTATAAAAACTTCTTCTGTGTGCAATATATCCATTTTATGACTTTTCTTGAGTGTTTACAAAAATCTTTAAGCAAGTATTAGTTTTGTAGTAAGCAGCCACACCCTCAACCACAATTTAATTCATTATATTGCCATTTTCCTCACAAATTGTAGGAAATTTCATGAGCACCTACATTAAAGTGTGGATTTCTTTACTAGTCATACGTTTTCACTAAAAAATGTTGAATATGTTGGTGTTTTATTTAAAAATTAAGAAAAAACGCTCAAAAACTAGGTTAATACAAAATAATATACATATGACCTATTCAGTACGTATCATCTACTCAAGTTAAAATAACCTACGACGGTGTAAGCTACAAACAATTATTTAAAAAAAGAAACTTTTGGGCTGTCCCTAGCCTATTTTCAAACTGTTTCAGGTTTTATTTGACACATAAAAACAGACTCGGCTACAAAATGTTACAACACACAAGCAATTTTTCAAATTACTAAAACTGTGAAGTGAAACAATTTCAAAATTTTTATATTTTTAAAGAAATATTGCTCAAAAACTGACCACAAGGTTTTTTAAACTTTGTAGGCTTATAGAGCCAAAAATATGCTCTGTGGAGTGTGACACATTCTATGAATTTTTGAAAATTGCAAATTATGACCTTTTATTTAATAAACGTGGGACGATAAAGCACCTACAGCTTTTCTGTGCCCTATTATAACATGGTCCAATTATTTTTACATTTGAGATTTTTAGCAATTGCGACATTCGCGTAATTATGTTTTAGTTTTATCACATTTTTAATCGAATATTGCATATTGCATGCAAATCCAGTTTTAGACACTTTCGGTAGTAAACTATTTTGGGCATTGATGGATATTTATTAAGCGAGTAATTACGGGTGGCCAAGGGCCCCCAATTTTGGCTCACCTGGTTAGCAACTAGAAAATGAAATCATTTTACTTATAATAAAATTCATTGGAAAATAAAATTTTTATTGTTTATTTATTACACGCCCATGCTTTCCAATATGTACCATATGAGAGCAAAAATGATTGTTTACTTCTCTCATTTTTTGATAAATTATTGTAGTGTAAAACAGGCTGGTTTAAAATATTTAACAATTAAAATTCAAAAACATTTTTTATCGACAAACCACATGAAAAACAGCCGCCACTAGAATGGCACCGAAAGCGACGGTATTGTGTAGAATGAGCAACATATAGGATAGATGACATCTTTAAAAATAAATATAAACTATTCCGGAACAAGTGTCCCGCGTGGTTGTGGCACTTCTCATCCGTTTTCACTAGTTGTGGCAAAACACGTTATGAACGAAGTATTCTTGTGTTTTCGATAGAAAATGGAGGCGACTATATCAACCAATATTGTGAACTGATTGGAGACTTACCGACCCATTAGCGTCTTCTAAGTTGAATTGTGTCTCATCCGTTTGAGATTGAACTCAAAATTTCTGTATAATCACAACGAGCAAAATCAAAAGGAGTTAAACCATTTTTATCTTGGATATTGACATCGGCACCACTAGAGAGAAGCAGTTTCACGGTACCAATGTGATTATTTTCTACAGCAGAGAATAGAGGCGTCTGTCCTTTATTATCCTGTACGTTTATATCAATATTGATCCCACAATTTAAAACTGTACTCAAAATGTCTGCGTAACCACAACGAGCAAGTAGATGAAGAGGAGTCAGGCCATCTTTATCTTGAACAGTGATATCTGCGCCTTTAGAAACAAGCAATTTCACGACGTCTACGTGATTATATTGTGCGGCAAATGAGATAGGCGTCTGTCCTTTGTTATCCTGTAGGTTGATGTCAATGTTTGCGTCATTAATTAAGATTGCACTCAACACATCTGTAAAACCAGAGCAAGCGAAAAGGTGAAATGGGGTCAAGCTGCTCTTATCTCGGATATTCGCATCTGCACCATGAGACAGAAGTAGTTTCACGGCATCTTTGTGATTATTCTGTGCGGCATAGAAAAGGGGCGTTTGCCCTTTGTTATCTTGCACGTTAAGTTCAATACTGGTATCACTAGATAATATGACTGTTAAGATATCTGTATAACCACAACGAGCAAATAAGTGCAAAGGTGTCAGTCCGTTTTTGTCTTGGCTATTAACATTTGCACCATTAACGAGAAGCAGTTTTACAACGTCTATGTGATTATTTTCTGCGGCACAAAATAAAAGTGTCTGTCCTTTGTTATCTTGTACGTTGATATCAACATTGATTCTTTTCATTATGATCTGACTCAAGACGTCTATACAACCAGAACCAGCAAGGAGATGAAGAGTAGTTAAACCATTGTTATCTGGAATATTAACATCCGCACCATTGACAACAAGTGATTTTACAGTGTTAATGTGATTGTTTATTGCAGCGGAAAATAACGGTGTCTGTCCTTTGTTGTCTTGCACGTTAATATCAATTTTAATTTCACTACCAAGTATTGCGCTGACGATATCAGCATAACCAGAACGGGCGCAATGATGAAAGGTAGTCAAACCGCTCTTGTCTTGGTTATTAACATCTGCACCATTAACAAGAAGCAATTTTACGGTGTCGATGTGATTATTTTGAGCGGCAGAAAGAAGGGGCGTCTGTCCTTTGTTATCCTGCACATTGATGCCAACATTGTTATTCTTAATTAAAATTGAACTCAAGATACCCGTAAAACCGCACCGGGCAAAAAAGTGAAAAGGAGTTAAACCGGTTTTGTCTGCAATATTGACATCTGCACCTTTATCAAGAAGCAATTTTACCGTCTCTATTTTATTGCATTGTGCGGCACATAAAAGAGCTGTTTCGCCATTTTTATTCTGCGCATTGATATTATTGCTATCTTTTTGTAAGATTGCGCTTAAAATTTCGTTATAACCAAGAGGGGCAGCGCGTTGAAACGCGGTTAAACCGTTTTTGTCGCGTATGTTAACGTTTGCACCGTTTGCAAGAAGTAGTTTTACGGCTTCTATGTGATTATACCTTACAGCGGAAAAAAGAGGTGTTTGTCCATGATGGTCCTCTATGTTAATATCGGCATTGTTGCCCTTGGTTAAAATTGCTGTTAAAATTTCGTTGTGACCAAGGCTTGCCGCAAGGTGCAAAGCTGTTAGACCGTATTTATCTGGTAAGTTTACGTTTGCGGCGTTTGAAAGGAGCAGTTCCACGATATCTAGATGGTTGTTTTGTGCTGCGGCAAAAAGGGGGGTTTGTCCGTTGTTAGCTTGTATGTTGATGTCGATGTTGTTGTACCGAGATAAAGCTGCGGTTAAAATGTCGTAATAACCGTGGGTAGAGCTAATATGGAGTGCTGTTTCTCCCAGCCTGTTTTGTATACCAACATTGGCACCGTTTGCAATAAATAGTTTAGCCCAGTTATTTTTTCTGTTGCTTAATGCCAAATGAAGTGGAGTATTGTTGTCTATGTTCTTAACATTAGTATCAGCTCCTTTGGTTATAAGTTTATCCACAATTTTATTCATATCTAAATTCGCAAACAGTAATTTTAATTTTCCAATGTTTTTGGTGGTGTTGAAAGCTAAATGTAAAGGTGTGTCCAATTTTGAATTTTGTTTGTTTACGTCCACGTTTTTGGACAAAATCAATTCAACCAGTTTTGATTTCTTATACAAGACGGCATAATGCAATGGCGTATTGTAATCAGGGTCTTGCTGGTTTATTTCCGCACCATTTGGTAAAAACGCTTGAACGTTTTTTTCAGATCCAAAACAGATGGCGTAACGGATATCAGAGTAAGGTCCATCTAATTTTGGGCTCTTAATTTCACTGTTGGGTTGTAATAACAATTGTATTATGGTATTGTCCTTAAATTTATTTTCCATTAAGGGGTTTCTTATTTCCGAAGTGTGGACCATGCAATCTTGACCATTTAAGCCAAAGGAAAAATTGCGAAGGGAATATGTATTTTTTACATAAGACTGGACCATTTCATTTCTGTCTATATTACCCAACAATAACTCTCTGGATGCAAAATATGGTAAAAGTGCATTAAACAAGGAGTTGTAATCGAGCAGAATTGAGGAAATTAAATAATAATTTTTTAGGTCTAAGTTTATGTTGGCATTTATAGTCGTAGGTGCAAATTTTGCACTTAGCTCTTCTGATATTGTTAAAGATCGTGTAGCAAGGGCGTAATCTAGTGGGCTGTATCCTAGCAAGTCCGTTTTGAATTCTAACTTATAATTAATATGGTTTAATATTTTTTTAACAATGCAAAGCATTTTGTCCGAATTACATAAGAGAAGCTTTGCTTCTAATGGGCTAATGCAGCGTATTCGATTTGAATCTTCTTCGGAAAATTGGGGAAAGGGATTGCTGTGTAGGGGTATTAAGTGCAAAACCGTTCTGCCACCTTGATCACAATCAGTAATGCTTTTGGGATTTAAATTTATGAGCTCCATGATATCATCTTCTTTGTTATTTATAACAGCTAAATGTAGAGGTAAATCTTTGGCCAAAATGCGATCAAATAGCCCGAATAAAAACTTGTAGTTCTGAGTAAACCTTTCTTTGATTAAAATGTGGGCAAACTCTTTCTGTTTTAGATCCGAACTGTTTACGTTATCAGCTAACCATTGGGCGGCCAAAAATTCACCAAACGTACGATGCACGAAATTGACATTAAAATCGCTATCAATGGTCACAACGCCTTCCCTTTGCAACAGTTCGGTTCTGTCCGGTTTATCCCCATAATAAATATTTAGCTGCTCAACAATACGTTCATACCCCACCAAATTTTTATGCTGCGGAAACAGTAGCTTCAACGCAAACAGGGATTGGTGTTCTTTGAATATACAACGGATATCTTCCGCACCAGGGCCGAATTTATCACATAGAATATCGATCTTTTTGTCGATGAAATTTTGATACAGATACAACAAGTCGAAATTTTCATTAAACTCGCCAAGGCTTTCGTTGTTAACATAATTAGAACAATCGTCTTTAAACACGTCTGCTAATAATTTGGTTTGTAGGGGAATTCCCGTGAATTCCGCGTCCCAATCGTTCAAATTTTTCTCAGCCGCTTTTAATAAATTTATCACAAATTTGGTTACGAGCTCTTTCGAGTTATTGGGACAAAAATAATTTGTTAGGAACTCTTTTTGGTTGTTTACGGTGAAGGATTTTAATGCAATGGAGAAGGTATCAAGTTCTTTTTCCAGGTGTAAATTCATGTGGGGACGTGTGGTTATCCATAATTTGTATCCTTCTCCGTACAAACATTTTGCTATATTTGTGACTTCCTTTTTGTAAGAAACGGAAACTTCATCAAATCCATCAAGAAGTATGATGACATCTTTGGATTTTGATAGTTTTTTGAAAACGGCGTTGGATAGGTCGGTGTTACTGTTAAATTGGTTTAAAAGAGAATTTTTAAAATATTCCAAATGATCCAAAGCTTTACTGGTTGAAATCTTGCAAGCATTGCTTTTGTAGTAATTCTGATGTCCATTTAAGTCGACCCTAAGCACCCATTGACTTGTTGGTGTTTGCAGCGCCACATAATCCATTAGGATTGATTTTCCCATACCTGGAACTGCACTCACTATGTTCGTAGGGGAGGAAAATCTATTTACTATGTTGCTTTCAGTTACGTCGTCCAAATCAACCTGAAACCGCCTCAGATTGCGTACGGATTTAAATGAAGTTTTCCATTCCAAATAATTTTCGTTGTGGATTGTTAAATGATGAACCGGTTTTTTCGCAAATTTTAACATTGCGATTTCTTCTCTTCTTGATGTTAAAATTATTTCACATTTGTTTATATTATTTACATCCACATCCTCCAATCGACGTACATTGGAGGCTACAACTGGCAACATTTTAAAACACTTTTCCAAAGATTCTTCGATCAGGAATATCTCATCGGGAACTTCTTCCAGTACTTTTGACATGAGAAATATTTTGGAAACGCTTCGTGGTACGAAATATTGAGGAAGTGGATTTAAATTGTTCCCAATACTGTACCGTTCCAGCAATATGTTTATTATATCTTTACATTTTATGTGCTGAAGCATATTTTCGTCTACCATTTTGTCCAAAGTTATGGATGATCTTCCTTGCAGTTTCACTTCTTGTTTCAAGATTTCTCTTCTGTTCTCTTGGTCCAAATCGTTTGCTGTTCTGAAGCATTTTATTGTGTTTCCACTGTTTGGGGGAGGTAAAATTTGGCCAGATTTATTAATAATAATAACTTTGTAGTTATAACACGAAAATTTGACAATATTCAAAATTTCATGGTACTGTTCCACGTTGTTAATTTCTAACAGCAAGGGTAATTGTTTGTCCATCCACAAACATTTATACACATCCAACAAAGTGATTTTACCACGACTACCTACAATTTTTAACATGTGTATTTTAAGACCAGCATGTTCTTGATAAAATGATGTTTGTGCTCCTGTGGATAAACTGTTTTTCCAATAAAGTGATTCGGCGCAATACTTCCTGACCTCGCTGCCTAAATATTCCAATAAAAATTTTAACGCAACTTCATCGTAATCTACAACTGTAGCTATTTCATTTCGAATTATTTTATTCCACACATGTTTCGTTTCGGATTTGTAAAAAGTAAATTTTTCCTGATTTAGTTTTATTTCGTACTGGCAACAGGAAAGTTCGGCAAGTTTGCAAATTATGTCGTGTTTCGTTAGGCAATAGTGCCCACCCAGTGTACCTTCTGCCCAATCTGTTACATATTTTATAAATTCTTTTGCTGTATATTTAATATCTGATTTTTCCAAATTAAAATGTTGCGTTATTTTAATAATTTCCTCCGCAATTTGCCTTTCCGCGTCTTTGGCATGGATTTGATTTGGAAATAAATAAATTTTATCAAAACAATCCGGCTTACTTAAATCTACTTTCATTAAATCTACCACTTTAAGTGCATTAATTTTATACACTTCACCACTAGTATTTAACAGTGGCAAAACATTATGAGTTTGTTCTAAAAAATCGCAAACCTTAGTATCCCTATTAGTGTAAAGCATAAAACAAATATTATCAAAGCTACCTAAATAATTAACAAATTGTAGCTTTTTTTGTTCAGACTCAATACATTTTTTCAAATTAATAATGTCTTGAAAATATTTTTGTAGAGCAAAATCGCTTCTCTTGGCCACAAATTCTCGTTCTAGTATAGGCTTTGGGTCGTCTTTGTGTTTTAGTTGTAGCATGAAAGTTTTGTTACCTAGGTGAAGAATAATGTCGTCCAAAGCCCCTACTCCATCAGCGTTTGACGAAATCCACATATCTTCTTCGCTGCACACACACCGAAGACATAACAGTGCGGCTATTTTGCATTCGTATTTTTTTCCAGAATCGATGGTTCCGCCACGTACTTTATATTTCTATAAACAACAATAATATTAAACTTGTGAATTATAAGGAACGCCGTTTCACCTTCTATTAAACATTTGTTGGCGTCAAAAAATTTTGACGTTGGAAAATGTTTTTTGACGTCAAAAAATCATTTTTATGCGACTACAAATTACATTTTACCGTCAAAATTAGATTTTTTGACGAATGAAACGATTTTTTTGACGCCAATGATAGATTTTACGAAGTCAAAACAAATGTTTCAAGTCAACGTCATAAAATAATTTTTTGGTGTGAAAAATCATTTATTGTCGTTCAAAATTTGCTGAGGTAATAAACTATCTTTAGACGTCAATAATTTATATTTTAATGTCGAAATTGAGACGTTTAATAGTATATTAAAACACAAGTTGCATAAAGCATTGTCTTAACGTACTGTAACGTTTGGTTCGGAGTTGTTAAATAAAACACTATTTGGAGGAGAAAGTTTTAATGCGAGTTTTCACTTTACAAATAATTTGGATGAATTTTGTTTTGATAATGTAAATAGCAACCAAGTCGCTAAGTTACTAAAATACGATTGTTGCTACATTAGTACCCCCCCTTTTGCAGAAGAAAAAAACTACGCAGCAAACGTGAAGCGCATGCTATCTTAGCTACAAAAACTTCTGATCTTTTTTTAAAAACAGTACAAGTAACGTAACTAATTGAACATTATAGAAAATTAAATTAGCTTGAAGTTGCTTCTAGTTTTTTCAGGTATGTGTCCAATTCTTGAGGTTCTAAGAGCAGAGTCGAAAAAGTTCAGTTCACTAAAAAAAAGCAGAACAAAAAGGGAAAAAAAATGTGCAAATATAAAAAGAACATAATATTTAAACAAAAATACTTAAACAAAAAAAAACTGGTTTGAGTCTTGTGGCAAATAATTGCCAAATTGCCCCAAATAATCTAATTGACTAACCCCAAAAACACATTTATCAACGTTCAACAAAAGTCTGTATCTAATCAAACGTTCAAAAACCATTTTTACATGACGCAAATGTTCTGACGCGGTTAAAAATTAATATATCGTCGAGGTAAAAATAAATGTAATACATCCCTGTAAGAATCTTCTGGACGAATCTGGACCAGAAAGAAGGAGCGTTTCTTAAGCCAAAATTAAGTCTTGTCCATATCATCTGGATGTAAAGGAATTTGGAAGTATGCTTCCTGAAGGGAATTGGATAGGTATCCGGAATTGTCATCGCATTCAGCTGCCTGTAATCGCCACAGACACGATAGCTGCCATCAGGTTTTACTCCAAGGACTGTCTGCCTGCTCGATGATTCCAGCACGTAACAGTTCATGCAGATGCTTTTCTAAAAACAGTAATTGTGTTGGATTAAGTCTTCGACACTTTGCACTAATTGACCGTTAGCTTTTATACGATGCACTATATTATGTTTAATAGGGGTGTTAATGTAGAATAATGTAATGTTAGGCGATAAAGATTGTAAGGGGAGTGAGTTAGAAGAAATTTCTTGAGCATTAACATATACTTCTACCGTAGAAGGCGATTGGTAGTTGTTAAGTTCAGAAGAAAGAAGATTGGAAAGTTGATTAGGATGTATGATTAGTTGTGAGTGGTTAGAGAAAGATGATTGAGAGATTGGTTGGATGTTTGATTGTGATGAAGTGGGATGGGTGATAGTTGTGATTTGTTTGTTGAACAGGTGAATTACCACCAGTCTGTGGAAGAATGGATGATTCACGAATGTCTGAGTCGAACATTATAGATCGATTATCATAAACTCGGTCAACCACTCTTGTCACAGCACAGTCTGTCATTAAATTATGCATGTTGTGTGGTTTTGAAAGAAAGCATTTGGTAACAAGCTGTAGTTTGAATCGACGTCATTAGTATTAAATTCGGGAATGTCAATACAAACACAATTAAAAGCCATTATAATAAACGTTACTTATCTTGTAATTCAGTGGGGTTTTGAAGATCCTAGGTCTGTGGCGATGTAGCAGCTGAATGTTGCGGCTTGTGAAGGTTTTGAAATTCTGAATTCTGAAAATCTCAGGAATCTCACGTCGGGAGGGTTCCGTGTTCAAATCTTGTCGGAGGGGTCACCAATAATATAATGTTTGGTTCGGAGTTGTTAAATAAAACACTATTTGGAGGAGAAAGTTTTAATGCGAGTTTTCACTTTACAAATAATTTGGATGAATTTTGTTGGCTACATCGCCACAGACCTAGGATCTTCAAAACCCCACTGAATTACAAGATAAGTAACGTTATTAAATATGGCTTTAAACCGTGTTTGTATTGACTTTCCCGAATTCAACATTCATGACGTCGATTTGTTTTTTGTACTACTTGATAAATTTTTTCAAGTTAATGCTATTGCAGATTCTGCAGCAAAATTTGATATATTAACTTTGAAGCTTCCCCATGAAGTATTAAGTAATATACGACGATTAGTCTTAAACAGACCTCAGCGAGCCCCATACGAAGCTTTAAAAGCTGAACTAATTCGTTTGTATAACAAACCACGGAATATTAAGATAATGTCACTTTTGACAGGTCTCAAGTTTGAAACGTCATGTAACGCACTTTTACAAGAAATTCTTATACTTTCTCATGGTTTACAACTACCAGACGAGTTCCTTAAGGACCTACTGTTTTCAAAATTGCCTGATAATTTAAAAATACCCGCTGCTTTACTTGAAACAGATTTGGAACTTCACGAATATTCAAATAAGATCGATGAATTATTATCTGTTGTGCCGAACAATATTCCTTGTGCATCAGAGAATGATAGGTTTGATCGTCTATCTAAGGAAATCGCTAACATTAAAAATGAACTTCAAAACTCGCAACCAAAGTTTAGATCAAATTTTCAAAATAAATCTTTTGCACCATCACGATTACAAACACGTAATTTTAATCAACGTCAGTATTACAATCAAAATACACAACCTACTTCTACTCAGCAACTTAATTTTCCCAATAACAACACGCACAATTACCAACATTTTCCAAATTTGTGTTATTACCATGAAAGATTTGGTGATAGAGCCGTTAGGTGTGCCGGTCCCCCATGTTCTTATAAAAAAAACTAAATTCGGCCTTGCTAACATCACCCAGTTGGCAAAATTTGGCTTTTCAAGGGTGCAATTTAATTTTTATTAAAGATGTATTTTCAAACATAAGTTTTTTAGTGGACAGCGGTTCAAACTACAGCTTGTTACCAAATGCTTCCTTTCACAACCACACAACATACAATCCTGCCTCTTTGATTTCTTTATTGGCAGCGAACCAAACACAAATACAAACTTATGGTTCTAAAACACTAGCTTTAAAATTTGATTTTTCAAATCAACCAATTACTTGGAACTTTATTTTGGCAGATATTGCATTTCCAATTTTGGGGCTAGATTCTTAACAATATCATAATTTAATGATAGACTGTGCTGTTGGAAGACTAGTTGAGCGAATTTCTGTTAATCGATCTATGATGTTCGACCCGGAAATTCGTGAGTCATCCGTTCTTCCACAGACTGATAGTAATTCACCTGTTCAACAAACAAACCCTCCTACTTCATACAAGTCACAAACAATTATAAAACATTTAAACGAATCATCTCAACATTTAAACAACTCTTCTCAACTTACAAACAAATCACAACCATTACTCCAGCCAACTTCATCACAATCAAACATCCAACCAATCTCTCAATCATCTCTCTCAAACACATCACAACTAATCACACATCCTAATCAACTTTCCAATATTCTTTCTTCTGAACTTAACGACTACCAATCGCCTTCTACGGTAGAAGCAGATGTTAATGCTCAAGAAATTTCTTATAACTCACTCTCTTTACAATCTTTACCACCTGAACGCACTCTTTACTCTAACCTTCTTCAACAATTTCCTACTTTAACAGCGGAATTCGACATTAACACCCCTATTAAACATAATATAGTGCATCGTATAAAAACTAACGGTCCGCCAATTAGTGCAAAGTGTCGAAGACTTAATCCAACACAATTACTGTTTTTAGAAAAACATCTGCATGAACTGTTACGTGCTGGAATCATCGAGCAGGCAGACAGTCCTTGGAGCAGCCCAATACATATGGTATTAAAACCTGATGGCAGCTATCGTGTCTGTGGCGATTACAGGCAGCTGAATGCGGTGACAGTTCCGGATACCTATCCAATTCCCTTCATGCAAGACTTTACTCACAAAATATATGGATCTACAATATTTACTAAATTGGATTTAAAGAAAGCATACTTCCAAATTCCTTTGCATCCAGATGATATGGACAAAACCACAATTACCACGCCTCTTGGTGCATATCGTTACAAAAGACTTAATTTTGGCTTAAGAAACGCTCCTGCTTCCTGGTCCAGATTCGTCCAGAAGATTCTTACAGGGATGTATTACATTTATTTTTACCTCGACGATATATTAATTTTTAGTAAAACCGCGTCAGAGCATTTGCGTCATGTAAAAATGGTTTTTGAACGTCTGACTGAATACGGACTTTTGTTAAACGTTGATAAATGTGTTTTTGGGGTTAGTGAATTGGATTATTTGGGGCACAAGGTTTCATGTAATGGCATTCTGCCACAAGACTCAAAAATTGAGGCGATAAAGAACTTTCCAATACCAAACGATCAAAAAAAATTGCGCAATTTCATAGGCTTAATAGGATATTTTCATAAACACATTAAGAACTGTGCAAAAATTTTGGCTCCGCTGAATTCTTTAGTTATTCCGGGTAAGGCTTCCACGAAACCAATTGTTTTGCAAGGTAGGACGTTAGAAGCTTTTTATGAAGCCAAGCAGGCACTTATTGAGGCCACACTTCTAGTACACCCTCAAGAAGGAGCTGAGATCAGTATTTCTTGTGATAGTTCCGGAGATGCTATTGCAGGCGTATTACAGCAACTACAAGATGGTTTATACAAACCTCTCGCATTCTGCAGTCGATCGCTTACGCCTACTGAAAGAAAATACAGCATTTTCTCACGCGAACTTTTGGCTATTTATTTCGCAATTAAAAAATTTCGATATTTTATAGAATATAGGACTTTTCACGTGTATACGGACCATAAACCGATTTGCTCAGCTATCAAAAGTTCGTGCGACACTTATTTACCACGAGAGTTTCGTCATTTAGAGTACATTTCTGCTTTCACCACGGATATCCGATATTTAAAGGGGAGCGAAAATATTCCAGCAGACGCACTTACACGAGTTTCAGCAATTTTACCCGAATTGGTTGATTATGATGCAATTGCACATGCGCAGGTTCAAGATGAAGAATTATTACAACTTCAGTCGAATCAAAATTTCAATTTTGTCAAAGCACGTACACCAAACAATACGTCAATATGGATCGACACGAGTCGAGGATTGTCGCGACCTTACGTTCCATTGCCATTTCGTTTTGGAATTTTCCAGCGGTTGCATGGCATGGCTCATCAAGGTACTAGGACGATGCAGAAGCAGGTTGCTCGAAGGTTCTTGTGGACTGGTATGAGAAAAGACATTCGGGATTGGGTAAAGAGCTGTTCTAATTGTCAGCAGAATAAAATAACACGACACACGAAGACACCATTGCAACCTATAATCGAACCTGATAATCGTTTTGAACAAATTCATTTGGACATTATGACCCTTCCTCCTTCGAATGGTTTTAAATATCTGCTAACAATAGTAGACCGTTTTTCACGTTGGCCCGAAGCAATTCCATTAAAGAGCACCACAACTAATATTATTATACAAGAACTTATCAATACTTGGATCAGCCGTTTTGGAGTTCCAAAGATTATTTCTACGGATAATGGTCCGCAATTTATTTCTGCAACGTGGGAAAATTTTTTGAAAACTTTGGGGATAAAACATATTAAGTGCAGTGTTCAACACGCACAGAGTCAGGGTTTGGTGGAAAGACTTAACCGTACGATTAAACAAGCAGTAAGAACGACGGGGATGAGCGACTGGATAGAGAGATTACCATGGATTTTATTGGCTTTGCGCTATTGTATTGTTTTTTGAAAAGATCAGAAGTTTTTGTAGCTAAGCTAGCATGCGCGTCACGTTTGCTACGTAGTTTTTTTCTTCTGCAAAAGGGGGGGTACTAATGTAGCAACCTGGGGTAACTTAGCGACTTGGTTGCTATTTACATTCATCAAAACAAATTCATCCAAATTATTTGTAAAGTGAAAACTCGCATTAAAACTTTCTCCTCCAAATAGTGTTTTATTTAACAACTCCGAACCAAACGTTACAGTACGAGTCCAAGATTGAAAAACGAGGGAGCGTATAGCGACCGAGTTTTTCAATGGACGAGTGCGGTTAGACGCCTTATGAAACGAGTTTTTTTATACTATTTTTTCTATTGAGGAGAATTAATGAAAAAACGTTATAAAAAATTGCTGCGATCAAATTTGGTAAATTTAGTATGTATATGTTGGCATAGGTACATACTAAATTTACCAAATTTGATCATGAATATATCATGAATACCAATCTTTGTTGGTGAAATTTTACTAAAAACAATGCTTTAAAAGACTCTCTTAAAACACTGTTTTTAGCTAAAACAGTGCTTTAAGAATAACCTTAAAAAACCGAAATAGAAAAAATATATTTTTGACGTCATATTCGGATTTTTGACGTCTGAAATCATTTTTTGAATGTCTGAATACAAAAAACTGCATTAACGAATAAAACGAATTTTTTCAATGACTAACGTGTTGACGTCAGAAAATAAATTTTTGACGTTATATAATATTTTTTGATGTTATATAATAATTTTGTTTAAAATTTTATTTTTTGACGTCCAAAACTTATTTTCCGAGGTTATAAACTATTTTCTGACGTCAGTAATTGACTGTTTGACGTCAAAAAAATTATCAGAAGTCTGAAATGTACTTTATGATGTCATATTTTGATTTTTGACGTCTGAAAATAAATTCGGAATAAAGAAACTAATTATAAATGAAAGAAACAAACTTTTTGGCGTCAATAATAAATTATTTGACGTCAGAAAATAAAAATGTTTATGTCAAAATTAATATTTCCCGTCAAAAAATCAGTTATTAACGTGAAACAATTTTTTTTGTCGCCAAAAATTTATTTGTAACCCAAAAAAGTTTCTTTTGATTTCAATAATTAATTTTTCAGAACCTTTCAAGCTTCAAAATGGCGGCCGCTACGATTAATTGAATAATAATAATAATTATTATTACTTTCCCAATTTTGTAAATTTTCAAAACATTATTTCTCAAAAATGGCTTCATAATTTTTTGTTATTTTACAGGCTAATAGGAATAGGAATTTGTCACTATTCAGTTTGTGTTTCAGTCTGCCAATTTCTCTGCTACAATTTCTAGGAATTAGTGACTACATTAATGTGGCTTGTAAAGCAGGTACATAACCTTCGCTAGGTGTCGCTACTAAAAATAATGCGTACTTTATTTAAATAGCCAAGGCTAGCTAATATGTTAATATAAGTCAATGTAAGTTAACTTTGTAATCTTACAGTATCGCTCGGGCCTACAACGTTGATGCAAAAATACTTGTGAAAATATGATAAGTTAAGTAACACTTTCTAGAGTTTAAAAAAGTGGCGCAGTATTTTGCTCATTTTTTTAATAATTATCTTATAACTACGCAAAATATCTTATCTTATCAGTTAACACTTAGCATTAATAAAATAAAATGTATAACATTGTTTATAATATTTGATATGTAAGATTAACAGATTAGATTTAAACGTAGATTTTATTACGCTTACCATTTGGGGCAACGACATGATGGTGTTGATTATGTTTGTTTCAGTGTAAAACACATTTTTCGTTTACAAAATCATCTAAAAAAACACCATAGGTATATATTTGAAAATTCTACTTATACTTCGTTCTTACTTACCTTGTGACGACGAATCCATAGTTATTATCATTTTACTATGCATAGCAAACTAACAACTTGTGAATTTGTTTCCGATGCACAAAATTCCTGTAATTAAACAAAAAAATGTTTAAAACCTGCATGTAGTAATAAAAAAAACGCCAATTTTTTGATAATAACATTTAAGAGCGTAAAATTTCGCTCCGACTGATGCAGCACCATTAATAGAATTAAATTAAAGACAACAAATAAAATTTACTTACCAAACATTAACGTCATGCAAAATCCTTTAGTATAACTTCATTTCGATGAAATGGCCGAAAAACACTTCACTAATATGCACCTAACTACTTAAAACTACACATTGTTAAATTAATATTTAATACAAACATTACTTTGCAGTTTGGGTTATATGAACAAAAATAATTGTAGTGTCTGTGAGAAGTGACACCGCTAATAAAAACCAACGGAAAACACCAAACAAGATAAACGTTTAATCATACTGATAAGTTATGCACCGCAAAAACAGACCAGATATTTATAACAAACGTAATTGCATAAGATCATTGACACGGTTAAAAAAATTTTATAACGTAAAGATAAAATAATATCAAGTGACCTAATTATTATTTAATTACTTTTGTATCTTTTGATGGATCATCATCATGATTAGAACTGTAATACAAAATGATTTAGTTTGATTTTTTGATGAATTTTATGTAAGTTATTCAGTTGTTTGCAAATTAGGATGTGCATGATAGAGTTAGGCAACCCTTCGTACGTTGAACTTGTTTAAGAAGCTACACGGGATGTTTCGAATGAAATAATCGAACGATAGAGTTAGGCAACCCTTCGTACGTCGAACTTGTTTAAAAAGCTACACGGGATGTTTCGAATGAAAATAATCGAACCATACGATTATCGAAATATTTCGATTTATCGCAAGCGGTGTTACGTAACTTTTGTGCTGAACCTCTAAAGGTAACAATAACAAGGGTCACTCAGCTGCTGGGGCCGCAAATGGGGTGGCTCTCGATGGTAAAATTGGACCATAAAAAGAATTGATAATAAATTTTAAAATAGGCGCGATAAAATCATTTTGATGACTTAGTAATGAACCAATTCCTACAACGTCACCGGATCTGTATCAAATTATTAATTTTATTAGACACAACACCAAAATAAACAACAACAATAACCAATAGCGTAAAGAGATTTGTTAGATACGCCAATAGATTGTAAAAGTACCCAATATATAAAAACAAATATTACGCAAAATCGAATAGCACAACATAAAATTGTAGTCAAATCAAATCAATACAACAAAATTATTATTGAATAAATGTTATCAAAACTAATTTAAATAATTACAGATTATATATGTAGATTATAAAGTATATGAAGTACCCCCGCCCCCCTAACTAACTTTTAAACGACTTGATATTTTACCACAACATTTGGTGTGCTTTAATGGGAAATGGAATACTATTTTTTACGCAAAAATTAAATTTTGTGTCATTCAAAATGGCGACTGAGCATCATTTTGAATTTTTTTTAAATAAAAAGGGGGGTCGAGTGACACCTCATTTGAAAGGTCTTTTAGTTCTGCGTCTGATCCCAGAGTTTCGAAGAAAAATATTCAGCCATAACAAAATAGCGGATTTTAAACAAATCGACTCGCTCAATTCAAAATTGCGCCCAGTCGCCATTTTGAATGATACAAAATTTAAATATGGGCTAAAAAATAGTATTTAATTTCCCATTAAAGCACACCAATTTTGCGGTAAAATATCAAGTCGTTCAAAAGTTAGTTGGGGGGGGGGGGGGGGGGGGTTACTTTATAGACATAGTGTATAACGTAAAACTGTAAAATAATAATGGCCATAATTCAGCGTAAAAATAGTAGTTACGTTAAATTGTTTCATCAAATATATAAAAACAAAATGTAATTAAAAACTAAACAATCAAATGTATTTGTTTTTTTCCTAAACAAAGAAATTACTAGCAAAACGTAAAAGTGTTTTTCAATACTCAATTAAGCTGATTAATATCAACACCTGTCGTTTAAAATACATCAATGTCTTATATGGGATACAGATTAACATATTTTGGCTTGAGAACTGTATATTACTGTAATAAATATCAAATCGTTTGCAAGTCTTGTAACCGCCTAAAGAAAAACATTTCTCAAACCTTCAAATAAACATAAATTGCAAATGTTTGAATAACTTGCTGAATTGTTTCGATAACGGCTTTTAATTTATGTAAAAATTAGGTAAACTGAGAGTGTTTGTGCCGAGCAGCCCGAACAAAGACGACGAGAACGAGAAGCAAGCATTTTTGACACTTTTTACCGCGTAGGTACATCCAAAAGATTTCATGCGAACGCTTTTATCCGAATGGCAACTATTCGGTTATACCCATCACTAGCAAGAACCCATCCAACTCCAAGTACGAAATCAGGAGCATTCCAAATTATTTTGATTTTTTGGAAACGGTTACATTGTCAATTAGAAACGGAAATATTTTGAAATTATTTATTAAATACTACTTATTCAGAGTTCACAAACTTGGATTTTAGCGCTGCTTAAAGGATCTGATGCAGTATAAATACTCGGATAAGCTTCCTCCAGATATGTTGCATTAAACTGACGTCCGGAGACTTAGTTGGCCAAATTATTTTTTTAAATATAATGGTTTTGGAATGCGCTTTAATAATCTTATCATAGAGAAGGGCATATATATTATTGTCGAACAACAAAACACCCAATCCTCCACTATTCCTTTAAAGTTCCGCAATATTGTCCTTGCTCCTGGCAGTGGCGGCTCAAAACATTTACTACTAGAGGACGACACGAATTTAAAACAACAAAATCGTTAATTTCGATAAACAGTGTGTTCTATAAATAAAATCCATACGCCTTTTTTTATGTTATGTTATAAGGCACTTTTCACTTCACACCCACGAATTCAGTCCGCCGATTTAAAATAGTTAATGTAAACTGAAAATATTTGGTTTAAGTTTTATTTAAATCTTACGTCTTATAAGTCCAAAAGTTCAAAATTAATATAAAGCCCTTTTTGCAAAAATTATCTATAACACACACAAAAAATACGAAACTGCTAGTTTATCAAAAAAGCCACATTAATCTCCCTAACCATTTTGATACGGTTAAACATTTTTTGTACGGTATTTTGTGGCAACGATGTTGTTGTAAACCACACAGGGCTATCAGGAGTGGGATTTTCTTTCGGTAAAAGATAGTAGATATCGTGCCTCATTTTGGCACTTTCAGGGCTAAAAAACGAATAACGTTTAGATGAATTAAAAAAGCAACGTTACCTAATATTATGCAGGTTTACCATTTTGACATATAAAATTCGTAAAACTTTACAGGACAGCGCAGTTCGTTTTCTTTATTTTCATTCAGTTCATAGAACTTTTTTTTGCGTTTTATGCAATCTGAAACAAATAACAAAAATAAATAAAAATTTAAGATTAAATGAATGAGAAACACGAAATAACTGAAGAGTAAACAAACCAGTTGCTGTTTCCAATGGAAAATAACGCAGAAATAAATGTTTGGCTCTTTTATTATCACCATTTTCTAATTCATCTGAATTGTAACTCCAATCTTTCACAATCTGAGGAAAAGAAACCTTCATATGGTCACCTACAGTCTGGACAAATTTTATGTAAATATTTTATTCCAAAATTAATCGTGCATTATTTACCGACAAATTGAAATACTTCGCGTTGAAAAACATTAAGGTATTTAACAGAACCATAGGTGAGTAAGCACCCAGTTGTTTGCTTTCCCATAAATGTGCTTCTTCGATGCGGGTTACAATGTAATCTAAATTTAATTGTCTGCTGTGAGAAAACCATGAATAATTCAAGGTCAATCCAATATTTTTAATTTGCTACCAAGGAATTTGTTAAGAAAAACAAATAAAATTTAAATAACGCGTCCTGTATAACATTATAATTACTGTAAATGTAAAATTAACTTACAACAGTCATTATAAAGCAGCGAGAACTTCTTAACTAGCTGATCGAATAAATTGATGAATTTTTGGTAGGAAACGTCAAAAAATATGTTATCAAAGCGTCCTTTCTCTAATAAATGCATCTGAATCCCTAAAATACATATGAAAAGAATTAGTTATACAGTGAGTTTCAAAATACCAATTATTTCTACTGAATAAAATTTTGGCCATAAACAAAGTTCTTTTTGTAGGAGGATCTCCTCCGCAATCTCTCTTCTATTACTGCTCCCTCTTTATAACTTTCTCCCGTTTTATCATTTTTTGTCTCTTTTTCCACTATCTTCTAATAAACAATGTCTAACTTTAAAAATGATTGCATTTTTAAAGTTAGATAATGTTTTAAATATTTTCCCATTTTGTTGGTTGGTTATAATAAATTGTTTTACAATCTTTTATTTCTCTCTTCTCTTTATAGCGGATCTGCTCCCCCATTTTTCTTCTTCCTCTTTCTATCCCTACTTCCTCTCTTTTTTTGTACATCTCTCTTATTATCTAGAGGCTTCTCATGTTCTAATCTTCTCCTCTCTTTCTCCACCTTCGTTCTATTTTTCAAACGTTACTTTCTCGACTTTCCCTCAATCTTTTACTTTTCTTGTACTATACATCTCTTTTTTCCCTCCGTCTGTACTCTGGTTCCTTTATCTTTCTCCCCCTTCCTCGTAAAAAATAAATTCCATATGGCGGACATGCTAGCAATAAAAAAAAATAAAAGCGCTTCAATAGCAGTACCGTCAAAAATAGCGCCCAGTAAAAATAGGGTCAGGCACCACTTGATTTAAAAGACTAGGACAGCACCCAGCAATGAAGCATATCCGTCCCCCCTCCCGGCGGTGTTGCCACCGCCCTTTGAGACGCCACCAGGTTGAAGCGCCCAGCATCGCCCGTACCCTTTTGGATAGACCGTTGCATCGACTTTCTCCGTTCGGGGTCGGGACGCCAGTCGAGCGCCTGACTTCCTAGTTGTGGTCTAGGCAAACCTGGTTGGCCACGGGGAACGTAGTTTTTCCCAAAGCCAACCTTCCCATACGGGTCGTCAACCACTGCCCCCTCGAGTCCTACCTCAATCTCGGATCCCGCACAGCAAGCCGTGCGAGGGGCTTGTACCCGATTTGTGAACGCACGGGTGTCGCGTTTCGTGCACCACGAGTGGTGCACTACCAGATGCACATGCAAGTGCGATCTCTGGTGGGGTCTCAATAGGGCTAGGCAATAATGTCATCTGCTAAAATGCGGCTGGTTAAAAATGTCGCCGGCAAAAATACCGCCCGTCAAAAATATCACCTGCAAAAATTGCGCCTAAAAAAATACTACCGGTCCAAAATGTCGCAGTCAAAAAGACTATTTCTATAGCCTCATTTATCCACCTTTGCTCTGTCTTCCAATCGTCACTCACCTTTTCTTTTTATTTCTATCTATTCTTCCCCAGTGTCCTATACCTATACCAATACATTATTTATTTATCTTTCTCTTCCCCTTTCCTTCTCTCTCTACTGTAATCCATTTCTCCCTTCCTCGTTCTCTCGCCTCCTTAATCCATAGCTTTCTTTTTAGGTCTTAATTTATTGTGTTAATAATGGTTATCGACATCCCCCTTTTATTGTATCCCTTTTCCCATTCTCCAGTACTCTCCTCCCTTTTTACAGCTATTTTCCTACTTATTTAGAAATAGTAGCAGCCGCTGTGAAATTTTCACTTTTTAGGTCTCCCTAAACTTTAAAGCTGCTTAATTCAATTGTCCCCCATCCCCACTTCCTTTTGATTTATTCTTTTCTATTCTATCTATTCAATCAACCATTTTCTTGATGTAAAGGATATGAAAGATAAATTAACTTTATACCTACCTAAACATAAATAGTATATGATATCAGGAGCGTATTCTCCTTTGTTAGGCTTTCGAATTTCTGTAACGAACAATGACAAAGCATTGCTGAGATCACGAGGAGCAAGTTGGTGGAAAAGTTTTTCATGGACTGCATTCAGAGATGTAACCCATTCATTCCAAACATTTACCACCACTGGATACTGTATTGGACAGAGTATTTAAATTTACACCTAATTTGCCAGAAACAATAAAATTTAACCTTGAGATATAGATTTGACGTAATTTGTTCAGTTAGTTCAGGGAAAAATGGTATCAGCATCATGGGAAGTTTTGCTTGACGGCTTCGTTTCTTTGCGGTGTTCTTCAAAACGCGATCGGACGGTTTGCGTTGTCCAACAATTGGAAATATTGGCTCAACATTAGCTGTAGAAGCAAAACATTTTTTTAATGTGCATAAAAGCATTATTAAGCGTTAAGTACCTTTAAGATCGTTATCTTGGGTGTAGGTTATAACATACGTTGCAAGATTTTCTTCCAAATCCGTGGCAGGGTCGTGAAATCTTTGTAACGTATTCAAAGCTTTTGCGTTAAAGGGATTTAAATGGAATTTTTTATTACCTCCAGTTACTGAAAATTTATTTGTCATTTTATAAATAACATAAAAAACGGTAAAAATTACGAAGAATTAACTTTTTTATAAATATCTCAAAAAATTCATATGCACTACAAACCTGTCTGAACTGCTTTACTTATTGTAGTAGGCTTACAACAAATTCCTTTATTACGATTTAGCGTTTTGCACATTATCCCCATGTTTTTCCGTAATGGTAGACGTTTAGGTTTGACCTTTTTTTTTATTTTCTCATCAACCTTAGGGAGGGCTGAAACTTTTCCAACACTAATTCTCGTACGTTTTTTAGCAGTTTCGGTTTTCAACAATGATGCTGTTGGCGCATATTTTGGGCTTGTTACCATTATGCTTGAAAAATTCAAAATATATGTTATCATCACCTAACTTTTAGGGAAAAACAGCAAATGTCTATCTGACAAACTTGAAAATTAAGAAATATTAAAACGTGGTGGAAAAACGCAAACATTAAGCAAAAAATTAAAGAAGTATATTTATTGGAAATGAATAGTAAAACCTATGCAGGATAAAAATCAGGCCGATAAATGGCCGAAGGCGATAAACGGCAAACGTACCTAACTGTTTTTATTACTACTCTTTGTATAAACGCCACTTTATCTACACTGTCACAAGCACTATGCACAGAACAGGCACTATGTCCATCGTTTTTAATGTCAGATGTAGCGGAAACATACAATGTTAAAACCGAAATGTCATACATGACATCAAAAATGGCGGAAAATTTAAACTTTATATTTTTCCAATGTTACTAGTATAACGTCGCAGGTTCGTAACCTTAACTACGTAGAATTTGTTAAACAATCAATGAGCAAGACCATTTAATATACCTTGACAATGTTATTAGTGCGGAATTTTGCACAGCAATGGCCAGATACGTAGTACTTGTAATTTAATTTAAACTGCTTGTAACGTAGAACGAAGCATGCGGATGGTTTTGGATGCGCGATAGAAATCTAAGGCACTTAGCCCGACAAGAGCCAAGAGGAGAGACCACAGTACAAACTTACCGACCGATACAAACATGTGGAAGGGACTTGGTGAACTTGGTCGCGCAACACAAGCGCTTTAACTAGAAGAAAACCCTGCAGAGGCAGCCGGACAAGCCAAGCGCTTGATACAGACATGTGACAGAGACCTGAAGGATTTCGCCAGACAAGCGTTGCCAAGTAGAGGAAAGAGCCGGACATGCCAAGCGCTAGACACGAACGTGTGAAGGGGACCTGAAACACCTCGTCGGAAAAGCCAAGCGCTGTCAATTAGAGGAGAGAGCCCGCGGAAGCAATTAGACAAGCAAAGCGTCAGACAGCGCCTTGTGACAGAGACCTGTAGGACTTCGCCAGACAAGTGAAGCGCCGAGTAACAGTTGGAGAGACCACAGAGAGAGCTGAACAAGCAAAGCGCCATATACGAAGGTGTCACGGAGACCTAGTAAATTTCACCAGGCAACCGAATTTGTAGAATCAAGCGGACAAGCCAAGTGCAATCAACTAGAGCGAAGACCCCGCGGAAGCAATCGAACAACCAAAGCGTTAGACAGCAACATAGGGAGATCTAGATCGTGTCGCCGAACAAAACTAGCGCTGTCAGATATAGGAAAGAGGCAGTCGGACAACCCAAGCGTCAGATACGAACTTGTAACGAGCACCTGGAGGACTTCGTGAGACAAACCAAGCGTTGTCAACTTGAGAAAAGAGCCCGCGGAAGCAAGCGGATAAGAAAAGTGTCAGATACGCTTTTGTGACAGGGGCTGTGAACAAAGTCAAGCGTCGGATATAAGTAGAGAGAAGACCTAAACGGTTTCGCCGAACAAAAAAAGCACTGAGGATAAAAAAGAGAGCTCGCAGAGGTGTCAGACAAGTCAAGCGCTGAGGACCAGTAGGAGAGCTCACATAGACAGTCGGACAAACAAAGCCCTGAATATCTCAGGAGGAGAGCTCGCAGAGGTATCTGGACAAGTTAAACCTCAGATACGACCATGAAGGAGGCCTAAAGGACTTAGCCGGACATATACATGATATGATGCTTTATAAATTCCTAATAAGATACGTAAGTACAGAGACTTTATTAATTACTGATACCCACGTGACCACAAAATATAGGCAACCCAACTTACACTGTTGGTTAGCCTTTCATCCAAAAATTCCCAAGCCGTTTGTTAACTTATCAAGGCTTGCTTGTTTACATACATAAACTCACTTTGAGTGTTGACAGCGACACTTACAGGGAATTTTTAGTTACCTGAACTGACTTCAACATCTAAATCTCCCTAAGTCACTGCGAGCCAAAGGTCACGTGGGTATGAGTAATTAATGAAGGCTCTGTACATGATGTCAGCAAAATGAGTTTGATCTAAATGTCAACATTGTCGGGCCATGGTAATAAATATATGGTACTTATAACTTTTCAACAAGGAAAAAATCAGAAAATGGAAGGTTCACATTTACAGGCAGGAACAACCAGACATGTTTTGTCCTCGTTAGGACTGGTATTACATAAATCACCGTTGCATATCAAAATAAAAGGATCAAATCACAGGCACAAGTACAATAATTCTTTATTAGTATTACATACACATCAATTTAACATTCATGCAAAAAGTACAATACATTTTTGTCACCCCAAGATAATATTATAGTTTTGGTACGGCAAATAAATTAACTGAAAATCACTCTGAGAGTTACTGCTGAATAATCCTACCTACTGGAACTGCCAACATCAATAATATAAGACTTGAAATTTCCATCAGCAGCAGCTTAAGGCACTTTTCAGGAAATTTATAATTAAAATCTATTCATCCTGAATTTGGAAAACACGTTACTCGCATATGCTTTCCATCAATTGCACTGATGTAATGCGAAAAGTTTCGCTTCTCACAAAATTTTTAAGCAAGCTTCAGGATGCTGTTTCATAATATGCTTTCGTAATGAATCCTTGCGGGTAAGTCTCTTTTCACATATATTACATTCGTAAGGAATTTCCCTAGTATGTCTTCTTAGATGGTAAACTAAGTTACCTTTCAGTGCAAACTTACGTTTGCATACATAACATTCATATGGTTTTTCATTTGTATGAGTTCTCAAATGCATTTTCAAACATCCACTGGTTGGGAATCTGTAATTACATGTATCACAACTGAATGGTTTTTCTCCAGTATGTTTTTTTATATGTCTTTGCAAATTGCCACTTAGTGAAAATGTCATTTCACAAATGCTACATTTATATGGTTTTTCGCCAGTATGCGTTCTCATATGAATAGACAGGTTACTTCTGTCAAACGCCTTATATTTACATAGTTCGCATGGGAATTTCCTTTCTCCTGAATGGACCATATAATGCCGTTTCAACTTTCCTTTTGTTGAAAACTCACCGGTACATATACTGCACTTGAATGACTTTTCGCCAGTGTGAATCTTCAAGTGCTGCTCCAAAGTAGCTTTCTCTGAAAAACTTTTTCGACATAGCATGCATTCAAATGGTTTTTCCCCTGTGTGTGATTTCAAATGCCGCTGCAAGTTAGTTTTGGTTGAATATTTGTTTTCACAAATTTTGCATTCGAATGGTTTTTCCCCAGTATGTGTTTGTATGTGTTTACGCAATATATTTTTCGAGACGCATTTATAATCACAAACTTTACATACAAACAGTTCTTCTCCAGTATGACTCCTCATGTGTAGCCGATGGTAACTTTTACTAGAAAATCTTTTAGCACATATGTTGCATTCAAGCTCTCCTATTAAAGTATGCGTCTCCATGTGTTGAATTAAATGTTTCTTGGAAAATTTCCTGTTGCATACGTTGCATTCGTAAGGTCGGGTGTGACTTTCAACGTGGAGTTGCATTGTACTGTTGTAAGAACATTTATAATTACATATTTCACACTTCAAAGGTTCCTTTTGGTCATTTGATAAAAAAGTTTCGTCTTTCACGTCAACCTCCTCTGCTATTAACGATTCAAACTTGACACTTATGTCATCCATGCTCTTATTGACCACAAATTTCTGATCTGGGTTTTCAGATTTGGTAATTGAATCTTGAACTAGAATTAACATTTTATTATAATTGTGTTATCGACAATTATTTCTATAAATACCTTCCCCACGTAAATAATCGAAATTTTGCAGATCATCACTTGTATTGCAATTCGCAACTGATGCTTCACGTTTCATAGCTCTTCTAGTTTTAACCATGTTTCTTCTTTCACTAGAAACTAAAATGTAGTAAGAATAGTGTAATAATTAAGCAGAAAACGTAACAATTTCAATTAACTCTGAACCTTCTTCCACAAATCGGGTTATGTTCTGAAACCTGTGAAATTTTATTTTTAGTATTATACTGTGATGATTCAAATTACTTTCTTTAACATACAGACCTTCTTTTAATGTTTTATATACGTTTTAAGGTATAAACGTTGTAGTTTTTATTTAATATTTAATTGTAGAGAAACGTGGTTACACGAATCACAATTTAAGACAGCTGACGATATTGTTAAATTTATCTACTTACACAATAATTGTACATTTGATCTACTAGCAGCAAAATACAGGGTGCCCCAGAAAAAAAATATTTTTAGGTAGTGTATTACAATTTACAATTCAAATTTTAAAATTATGATAAAGTATTTAATTTACTTGGTACGTAAAAACTAATTATTTAATCTATTTAAATGATATATTAACGTAATAAGCAAAGAGATGCTAACGTTTACAAATAGGAACAACCCAAGACACGTTTTGTCATTAGGACTCCTTAGTCAGGTATAGTTTCTATTTCTAAACGCAAGCATCAACAGCACTTAAAGGGTGCCAACAATAACAATAACGGCGATAGATGTCCCTAAAGACACACATCTGTATAATATACGGCGGGGATAAAGTAACAAAGCTAAACATCCACCCGAAAATAGTCGCTTAGCCGGATTTCGCCATTTTTCCGTGGATTTGTAGCTTTGCTACTTTATACTTCGCCGTACATTATAAAGATATCTCTAGGGACATTGTTTTTCCAAGCTTCTAGTTACTGTGTAACGTCCTCTATGAATTTTTTTAATTTCGTATCCAGGAGTCATATTAAAAACAAAGGAATTAAACTTAATTTCGTATTAGGAACAGTGGAATAATCTAAATTTTCTGAAAATTAAAGCGCTACTGCAAATCCTCTTACTGCGTATGCGCCTGATTTGACTGCACTTTATTTAAAGTAAATACAATTTCGTTTTTTCGTTAAACAACAAACGTTTTAGTGCCATTACTTTCCGCAACTCATTGCTATTTTTTTACATTTGTATCACATTTTCCGTGGATTTCGCGGGCTACTCTTTTCAATAACTACGACCATCTTAAAGCTGTAGGTACTCTCTATCTAGATGCAATTATTGCGCACTTCTGGTGGGTCGGAAATTATCTTAAAATATAGATTCTTTATTTACATACTTTTATTATCTATAAACTAGATATGTGTTAAAGAAGCTCTAAGCAGCGTCAGTTGTAGAAAAAAGACACGTAAACATTAAAAAAAGTTTTTTCTTGTCTATTTTTCTTACTTTTAATGCATTAATGAATATTGTGTTGTCCTTATCAAAATGTCTTTCAGATATTAACAGTGTAGGCTGTATTTTCTGTGCTGTTTATTTTTCGCGGCCTCGGCACTGACTTTCAGCATTATAGAACAAATTGTATTTAGGTAAAGCAACACCAAAATGAGGTATTTAAATGATGAAAAGATTCACGTGAGCTAGTGCTCGATCTATGGGTAACCTAGGGCTGAAGCTCGATCTGAGGACCGGAAGCTAGAGCTCGATCATTCTGAAGCGTTTATCTAATAACCGGTCTAATCGATCCTAAAGATAAAACTGATTTTTTTCGCGTTTGTTTTTTATACTCTTTTGTTGTCATGGGCGACGAGTTATGAGTCAACATTCTCCCGTGCTTTTGTAACCCTCAGGGCGAATTTCACTCTTTTTTCCTATTACGTAATTTTGTTAGAATGTCGAGAGAGCGCGAGACAGAGCATATTTGCGGTACAGAAAGATAGGAAGCGGCATCCATTCTATTCCCTTCGCGAAGTTTAGTTCGTAGTTGTGTCAGACCACGCCCCCCGGGGCGCTGATTGGTTGATAGCCCAAACAAAAGGACTGTATTTTTCTCATACTTAGTAATAAGTTACTTATATATGGAACGTCAAAAAATTGAAAATAATGGTCTTTACATGTTGGAAATATTTAAACTACAAATAAGGAACCGTAATAAAAATAAAATATCAGAATCTCAGAGTTTCCTGACACATATTTATAAAAATATTAAACGGAGGGGGGGGGTTACAATTGTTTTGACCAAAACAAATTAATATTTAGCCATCTTCAGGCAACGTAACAATCATAACAGTTTAGACAAAATGTAACTTATATAATTACTTTCGTATCAGTTACATTTTTAAATCTCTCTGTAAGTTTTGTTATGATTACCTGAAGATGGTCAAATTTTAATTTAATTTGTTTTTGCCTGTCACAGCTTGTGATAGATAAGCAAAATAAATCAAGTTTTAAAATGAGATGTTGGTCGACCATTCAAAATGGGCGTATTTTTTGCTTAACTAATGGTATTTTTGGTATAGTTTTTCCGTGGTCCCATCTTCATAGAGTTAATGCACAACTTTGCCGACAACCTTAGCAAAACCCTAATGGATTGTAAAATTTAGCTTATCTATTTGATTAAGCGTTTATCTTGTCATTAGAGTCTTCAATTTATCTGTGATATCGATTAAAAACATACTTTTAGAAAAAAATTCGCATTGATAAATTAGAATTATTCGTGAGAAGGTGCACAAAAGTAAAATATTTTAAATCTTAGATATCAAGTTACGTTAATAAGGGTTACATTAATCAACACAGAGAAGTGAGTACAAATAAGACAAAATATAATATTTAAATAACTGCTGTTACTTTTTAGATAATCATTTATTCTAAAATCTAAAAGGAAACAAGCAAATTATAAGTTATATTTCTAAAATAAGATCAACAGTAGAAATATTGAAATAACCACAACCATACACCACGATGTCGACACGCCAAATGGTAAGAATAATAAAATTATGTTTATCTAATCGCATTTACAACATTGTTAAATTAAACACGCTTGAGTCGCTCAAAATTTTTTTTTGAAATGAGTTTTGAATATGTTAGATAAATTCATATTACGTATTAGCTGATAACCAGATTGGCAACTTTATCTTGCGGTTTGTGTATTATTATGCTTAAGATAACCACAATAAAGAGATACACCTTGCAGCTTTCTTTAATACTGCCATTATAAACGTTTCTACATGTTCTTTTCTCCACTTAAAATTCTCTCACCTAGTTTATAGTACGTAATTTTTATCCCAGATAGAGGGGACCTACAGCTTTTGCTAAAGCTCCAGTGTTGCCACTACGTTTTGGGGAGACTTGGTGTAGATTATTCTGCTTCGCTTTGCACGAGTTGCAGGTTTAATTGGCTCGTGGAGTGCGTAGGTGATGTTTTGCTTCCGAGATCGAAAGAAAATCGGCGCAGGTCTACTTCTGGAGAAGGTCTGCGGGGGTGGTTTGTTTTAAAATCGGAGCTAGTGTTCGATCTGTGAGGTTGATTTATGACCGGAAGCTTTTGTTTGATTTTAAAAACCAACTTCTAAGTGTTTTGCTTTTGACCGTTCTGATCGATACTAAAAATAAACGGAATTTTCGCGTAAAAGCGCCTACTTTTATACCCTTTCATTGCCAAGGGATAGTTTAATGCAAACAACGTACCGACGCGTTTGTAGACCTTGAGATGCATTTTGTTAATTTTTGTTATTTTTTGTTATGGCGCAATTTTTAAAATGTCTTTAGAAAGAGTAAAACAGACCGCGGTTGTAGTGCAGAGAGAAGGAGATAAAGAGCGATTTCCATGTTATCCACGAAGTCTAATTTGTAGTCGTGTTAAGACTACGCTCTTTTAGCCGGTGATTGGCTGTGAGTAGAGCAAAGGGGTTGGACCTTACATTGTTTTAAAACTTTCGTAGCGTGTAGATCTGAAGCTGCATGCGGAAGTTGTTTGAGTCGCGAGCACGTAACTCACTTTGAATGAGAACATACAACTTTTTGTCAATCATGATATATTTTTTTCAGAGGTACAAAGTGCGTGCCGGCACCATTGATTCCGGGAAGAAATACGAGTCCAAAGTAGCAGCATTGTTATCCCTACGATGTGTTCGTGGTGAAGAAGACATGTGGATTTCATCAAACGCAGATAAAGTTGGTGCATTCGATGATATCATCCTTCATCAAGGTAACAAGACATTTATGCTTCAATTGAAGCACAAAGACGGCCCAACATGTCTGTCAAAAACAGATTTCTTTAATCAAAGAGGTAACTTTGGTCTCGACAAATATGTGAAAGATATTGTTAAGTTGAAAGACTGTATAGATTGTGAAGGTGCAAAACCTGAAATTGTTAATTATTTAGGTAGTTTTAATAGCATTTATTTTGTACTATTTACCAATAGGGGTGTTAAGCATTGTGATATTTTAAAAGCGGTCGATGATGATACGTTTTCAATTTTAAGTACTAGTAGCGAGGTTTATCAGGTTGATAGATCAGATTGTCCCTCGGAAGTATATCTTCTTCCTAATCAAATTCACGCCAAAGATATAAATACAAAAATTGCAGAAGAAATTGAAAGGCTAGCAGAAGAATTCAAGATACAGCACCATCATGGCCATCTAGGTATTACAGAGATTGCAGGAAAATTTACAAAATATGTAAAAAACTGGGCGGAAGGTACGTTGGGTGGCCATTATTGCCTAACGAAACACGACATTATTTGCAAACTTACCGATCTTTTCTGTTGTCAGTATGAAACAAAAATAATTCAAGAAAAATTCACTTTCTACAAATCCGAAAAGAAACAGGTGTGGAATACAATAATGAAAAATGAAGTAGTTACGGTTGTCGATTACGATGAAGTGGCGTTCAAATTTTTATTGGAATACTTAGGCAGTGAGGTCAGTAAATATTGTGCCAAATCAAGTTATTGGAAAGACAGTTTATCCATCAAAGCACAAACATCATTTTATCAAGAACATGCTGGTCTTAAAACGCACATATTGAAAGTTGTAGGTAGTCGTCGTAAAATCACTTTGTTGGATGTGTATAAATGTTTGTGGATGGACAACCAATTACCCCTGTTGTTAGAAATCAACAAGTTGGAGCAGTACCATGATATTTTGCACATTATCAAATTTTCAAGATATAATTACAAGGCTGTTGTTATAAACAAATCCGGCCAAATTTTACCTCTGCCAAGCAGCGAAGATGCAATAAAATGCTTTAGATCAGTAAGCGATTTGAACCAAGAAAACAGAAGCGAAATCTTAAAACAGGAAGTGAAACTACAAGGAAGGTCATCTATAACATTGAGAAAGCTTGTGGACGAAGATATGCTTCAGCACATAAAATGTAAAGATATTATTAACGTTTTGCTGGAACAGTTCAGTATTGGTAACAATTTAAATCTTCTGCCTGAATATTTTATACCAAGAAGCGTTTCGAAGGTATTTCTTAAGTCAAAAGTTCTGGACGAAACAGATCAGATATTCTTGATCGAAGAAACGTTGAAAAAACGTTTTGCAATATTGCCAGTACGTAATTCCAACGTATGTCGATTAGAAGATCTAAAAACGAATAATGTAGGCGAACATCAAATTATTCTTACCACAGAAAATGCATGTTGTGAAGAAGTTGAAAAACTGAAATCCATGAAGAAATCTTTTCATCACTTAAAAATTCACAATGAAAACTGTTTAGAGTGGAAAGCTTCATTTGGTTCTGTAGCGAATCTAAGACAGTTTAAACTTGATTTAGACGACATGGTTGAAAGTAACATATCAAATAACTTTTACTCCCCCATAAACATAATAAGTGGAGTTCCAGGCATGGGTAAATCAGTCCTAATGGATTACGTGGCATTGCAAGCACCAATGGATAAGTGGGTACTTCGAATCGACCTAAACGGACATCTAAATTACTATAAAACTAACACTACCACCAACGCTTTAGATCATGTGGAGTATTTTAAAAATGCACTTTTAAATCAACGTGTTAGCAATGTCGAACTATCCAATGCCGTTTTTGCAAAATTGTCAATAAACAATGATGTCATGGTACTGCTTGATGGGTTTGACGAACTTCCGTTGTCGTACAAAAACGGCGTGACCAATATAGCCAAATGTTTGTATGGTGAAGGATACTGGGTATGGTTAACAACGCGGCCCCATATGAATGCACATCTTGAAAACGAGCTAGATACCTTCTCCATAACTTTAAAATCCTTCACCGTAAATAACCAAAAAGAATTCTTAACGAACTACTTTCTCACCAGCACTGGCAACGTGGAGTTGGATTTCAAACCACTCGTTGAGAACTTTGTGGAAAAACTATTAAAAGCAGCCGGAAAGAATTTAAACGACAAGGACGCAGAATTCACGGGGATACCATTACAGACAAAATTATTAGCAGATGTGTTTAAAGAAGACTGCGCGAATTATGTTTCTAGTAAAGGTAGCAGCGTATTTAATGAAATTTTTGATTTGGTATATCTGTACCAAAACTTCATCAATAGGAAAATTGACATCCTCTGCGATAAATTTGGTAATGGTGCGCAGGACGAGTTTGTTATACATAAAGACCATGTGGTATTTTTTGCGATAAAATTGTTATTCCCAAAACACAACAGTTTATTTACGTACATCAACGAAAAGCTATCCGATTATAATAGACCCGAAAAGAAACAACAATTGCAGAAGGAAGGTATTATAACTATTGATCGCGATCTCGAAGTAAACTTTACACATCGCACATTTGCGGAATTTTTAACAGCCCAGTGGTTGGTTGAAAATCTGAGCAATACCGAAAATGAATTGAAGAACATTGCCCATATTTTACTTAAAGAAAGGTTTTTCAAAGACTACGCCTTCTTGTTCAACCTCTACGATCGTATTGCGTGCAAAGATTGTTCCATGCGTTTGGCTATTCTAAATGGAGATATAAACAAAGCAATTAACATTGTAAATTCACAAGACAATGTGATCAGTAAATTCGACAAAGGTGAAAGGTCAATTTTGCATATTATAGCATTGCACAGCATTCAATTTCCGCTAATGAACAGGTGGCTTTGGAACGGTTCTCCTGCAAAAGAGTTTCTGGATTCTAAAACATTTACTTCAGATATAACCCTGCAATTTATTGAAATAATTCCGGAACAGTTATTATTTATTGGAGCAGACTCGTTAGGATACACCCCATTGGATTATGCTCTTGCCAATCGTTCTTTAAGCGTTGCGGAAAAGATAAGTGCAAAGTCAAAACCTTTAGTCATAAACGTAAATATTCCTTTGAAACATAAAATAGATTATTTGGCATACTGTGCGAAATTAAATTACAGATTTTTGTTTTATAATCTCTTAACGTATTTTATCTCTAGAGAATTGCTCTTAAAAGACATTCAACCGGATGTAACCCTTGGAAATTATTTCCATTCGATTTTCCAAAATTACGACAATGTTAAAGAAATATCGAACTTCAAATTTGAACTTGAAAGTCAAACCGTTTTGGAACTATTTCAATCCGAACACGGAACGCACTATTCAGGCTGGAATGCTAATAATCTGTATTACACCGACATCACCTATGCGATTAGTTTTGGCACCCTAGAAGATTTTAACAAACTATTTCTAAAAGTAGAAGTCGACAAGGAGGACATCAATGGTAATACACCGTTACATTATGCAGCATTGCATGGACAGGCCAAAATCGTTAAGAAGCTTTTATTAGAAGGGTCAGAAGTAAACAAACAAAACATCAACAAAGACACTCCTTTACATTTAGCTGTTAAAAATAATCCTGTTGAAACGAAATGGAAAGCGCTTCTGTCCAAATTCAAAACAAACCCTAAAGACAAAATTATCAAGAGACTTGTTAGGCCCAAGAATGCCAATTTGAATCTAAAGAACAACAATGGTTTAACTCCTCTCCATCTAGCAATAGAAGCGGACAAAATGACTTTGCCAAAATTAAGTGCAACCAGTGAGAATTTGTTTGGTACAATACACATCTGTAACATGTATTCCGTAAAACTGCTACTTTTAAATGGTGCAGATCGCAATATCACAGATTTGGAAGGCAGAACAGCACTTCATTATGCAGCTCAAACAGGCTGCGTTGAAATGTTGAACGAAATATTGTCCGTTGGTGTTGACAATATTGACGCGTTAACTTGTCACCTTGAAACACCTCTTTTTTATGCTGTGGCAAAGAATAAAATTGGCGCAGTTAGACTACTATTGGATGCGGGGGCAAACGTTAACATATTAAATGGAGATAACTGTTCCGTTCTCCACAGTGCAGCTAAACATGGCTATAATGATATTATTAGCGAGTTATTAACGAGCGGTGCGCGTATCGACGAATTAGATTGTAAAGGTGAAACAGCGCTGTTTCTTTCTGTACGTTTCAACAAAATCGATACCGTAAAGTTATTAATTTCTAAACATGCAAATATCAAAGTTGTAAATAATGAGGGGGAAACTGTTGTGAATGTTGCAAGAAAAAAGAATTTTGGTGCCGTAATAGAATTATTGTTCTCTAATAAGAGTGTTATGATTGAAAATAAAAGTTAGTTTGTATTGAAAACTTGAAATCTCATAATAGGTTTAAAATGTGTATCATAATAACTACTACAGTATTGAATGTTTCAATTACAGAATATACACAGGGTGTTAATGAATTGTAGGGACAAACTTTTAGGGCTTGCAAAACACAACAAAGCAAACAACTTTTGTTAATAAATGTGTGTTTCTTTTAGAAAATAGAGCCTCTCAAAGATTCTTTAAGAAGTACCTGAAAATAGGCAACCCAAATTGCATTTTAAATTATGTTGCACAGGTCACGCGGAATTTTGAAAAAAAAAGATCTAGACATACATGCATTCAAATAACGTCAATTTTGACGCAATTCGATATTGTGATATTTTTTGACATTCGCTTCTTTATGTGCCTTTTATAATTCGTTTTTTCGTTCTGTGATTTTTTTGATATATATTTTCTTCGTTATTTTCGTTCTGTGTTTCGTATTTTTGTGTTATGGCGAATTATACTTTTGCCGAACAGCATGACATGATGTTCATGTATGGAGCTGCTTGGCGTAATGCACGCGAAGCTGCTCGCCTGTACCAAGAACATTATCCGAATAGGAATCATTCATCGCAGAAAGCCTTTAGTGTAGTTTCACGTCGGCTGCGGGGGGAATGTACATTCGTTGTCAACAGACACAACTGTGGAGCTACCAGAACAAAGCGAACGGTGGATTTTGAAGAAGAAGTTTTGGAGAGAGTGGCTGAAAATCCTTCTACTAGTTCAAGAACCATCGCTCATGAAATGGAAGCGAACCATGTTTCAGTATGGGAGGTACTACATGAGCAGCAGCTACATCCGTACCATCCACAGAAGGTACAAGCCATGATTCAAGCTGGGGGCGACATTTTGAACATTTACTATAATTTTGTTAATTTTTGAATTAGTTATTGTAAATTTTTCAAATAGTTGATTTTTGCTTTGTAATTTTGGGTTTTTCTATTGCTTAGTTTTGAAACATTTTGTTAATTAATTTATTTTAAATTTAATTTGAATTTGAAAAATGGGAAAGAGTGTCGTCCGTCGTTATGAAAACAAATAGTAGGTAGTAAATTGAGTTGCCTACATTTAGGCGCTTCTTAAAGAATCTTTGAGAAGCTCTATCCCTGAAAGGAAACACTTTTGACCACACATTTATTAACAAAAGTTGTTTGCTTTGTTGTGTTTTTCAAGCTCTAGAAGTTTGTCCCTACAATTCATTAATAGGGTGTTTATAATACGTCTTCTTAGTTTGAAAAGCATTAATCAAGATATGTTGTAAATTCAATCTGCAATAAACTTTTGTGCCAATTATTAGCTATTGTTTACGTATCTAAACATGAAGTTAGAATAAATCAATAAATTTGTGTAAACATCTAAACTTGTAGTTTTCTGTGTTGTGCCATGTTCTAAAACTGACCACATCTCGTTATTGATCCATCGTCATCAACCTTTTTCAGTCGACTGTTGGACGTAAACCTTCCCTAATACCTTGCATTTATCACGATTTATTGCTTTGGTTATGCAGTTTGCTCCTGCTACTTTAGTAATGTCGTCACGCCACCTTGTCGCCAGTCGTCCTCTTCCTTTTTTATGCATGCGTGGTCTCAGTTCAATGGAGTTTCTTACGCAATTTTCAGTTTATCTTATTGCAATTTGGGCAGCCAAGATCCATTTAACATTTGCTGCTGATGTATTTCTATTGTTCCTGGGATAAAACGTCCACTGTCCTACCTGGACATAAGTCCCACCATCAGATTTGGTCAGTGCCTGATACTCCCACCGTAGATTTTGAACATCGCTTGTGGCCACAAGTCTTCCTTCCGGCTTTGGGCTCCGCCTACCAATGCATACTCTTTCTAGGACATAATTATAACAGCTCTTTTGTCACATCGGGGCCTGAACACAACTTCCACTAGTATGTTTGGTTGCACGTCATACAGTTTGGCGATTCAAGCTTGTTCTGTATGTTTAGCTTGGTGAGTTAAAGTTGGCGTATGGATGACTCTGTTAACACTCAGTGTGAGTATGGTTGCCGCTTGACGCTCATAACATGCATTAATTCGCAATATAAAGTCACAACACGGGTGGCGCTGGGTGTTGAGGCATCAAATCAGATGGGCAGTATTATAATGAAGCATACAATAGATTTAGCGTTTTTATATTTAAGACAACACCATCTTCTACTAGATATATGAATATTTAAAGATATTGTCTTGTGAAGGCGAGTTTACAAATCGGTAAGTTATGCTGTAGCGTGTCAACCCTCCTTTGAACTAAAGGTTCCAGAAAAATTGAACTGACACTGGATGGCTCAGAAGCCGGGATTCGTTGAAAACTAACAGAAGACTGGATTAAAAATTATATGCAATATTTATTGCCATTGTTATACAATTGCCAAGTTCTGCTTATAGGTGTGGGCTAATGTTCGTCGCTAGGATAAATGTTATTTGACTTCAGTGATTAATTACAGTTAATTAATTAACTTGTATCCTTTAATTGTCAAAATAATTATGCAATAAATCGTTTAAGAGAAAATTTGTGCTAGCAACACCTGGTACGATGATAAAATTTACGTTGAAAAAGCATTTGGAGTTAATTTTATTGAAAATAAAACTAACTCTAGCCACTACGAATAGTTGAAATGCATCGTAGGTTATCCATATTAGAGGTAGGTCAAACTTACAATCCTCCTCCATTTCGTGACTTAACCATGTTACCACCCATTTTACTGTTAACTTTTAAACTACTTCCTTGAACGTTGGTGAAATTTGTGTAGATATTGTTCAATTATTTAAACATTTTACATTGAATTTATGAGGTATTTCCACAACTTTTCTTTGTAAGTTATTAAAATTACACCCACAAGAGTGTGGCTAAACTAATAAATACTTACTATTTTACCTAAAAACCAGAACACCAATTATAAAGTCCCAACATGGAACAGGTAATTAAACAGGGGTATCGTTTAAACCAAGAAGTATGTGGTGATAAATCCCTACCGCAACCAAACATTAATAACGAAGCCTCCCAACGTTATTTCAATCTTGACAAAATCAAAGAAGAAAATTTGGTTGATGGTAAATATCTTAAACTTTAAATCAATTTGATGTACCACAAACTGTTGCAGATGATACACAATATACAGATATCATTTTACAACCAACTGAAGCGGTTTACGTAAAAGACGAAGTGAATCTTAGTGAAACGTTTGAAGATTCAGAACATAAAATGTTTATTACTAATTTTTCACAAAAACCTTTCAACTGTGAAATATGTGACGGTAAATTCACCCGAAAAGCAAATCTACGTATACACATGAAAAATCACACAGGAGAAAAACCATTTGAATGTGAAATATGCGATAATAAATTTCCATGTAAGACTTTTTTAGAACAGCATATGAGAATGCACACTGGGAAGAAACCCTACGAATGCCAAATATGCCAAAACAAGTATTCACGGAAAACTCACTTAACCGAACACTTGAGAACGCACACTGGTGAAAAACCATATAAATGTAATACATGTGGGAAAAGCTTCTCTCGATATACTCATCTGCATGATCATATGAAATCACATATGTCAGAAAAGCCTTTTAAATGTCAAACATGCAATAAAACATTTTCACGAAAAGCTCACGTTCATCTGCATATGAGAACTCACACTGGAGTGAAGCCGTATGAATGTCAAACATGTAAAAATAAATTTGCATACAAACGCACTTTAGAGCAACATATGAGGATTCACACAGGGGAAAAGCCATTCGAATGTAAGATATGTTATAAGAAATTTTTACAAAGTGCTCATTTGCAGACGCATGAAAAAACACACACTAAAGAAAAACCGTTTCAATGTGGATGTTGTGGGAAAAAATTTTCTCGGAAAGCTAATTTGCAAATGCATATGAAAGCACATACTGAAAAAAAACGTGAGTGAAAACTATGCAGGATAAAAAATATATGCATATGTTCATCAAATAATTTTAACTGATGTATTTACATGACATTTATAACGTTTATTAAATTAAACTTTTACAAAGAAAAGTTGTTTGTAACTTATTACGATCTAAATAATTTTTTTATGCGGAGATGTGTACGTGAAGTGAAGTCATACTAGGGAAGAGTTTTCCAACAAAAAGTGAAAACGTACTAGAGAAACGCCTGCCCCACTCGGTGAAGTCCGACCGAAAAGTAAGCTCCGTTATATAATCTGGCATCCGAGAACTTTAGCAAGGTTGTACGTATAAGTCAACGTACAATCCCATCCGTAACACCGACCACGTAACGAAAGGGCGCCACAGTAACTTTATGCTAATGTAATAATTATTTAAAAAATTTATACCTTATTTTGATAAAAAATTTATTAAAAATTCCAACTTCAAATACAAAACAAGAACAAAAACAACTCCTTAACGTCGATTAATGTGCAATTTTGTAATATGCAACAGCAAATGTGCTTTAGTACGACTTCTATGACCACAGTCATAGCATTCGTAAGGTTTTTCGCCAGAGTGCGTCTGCAAATGACTCCGCAAGCTGTTTTTATGTGTAGATCCGTAATCGCACAAGTGACACTTGAACGGTTTTTCCGCACTGTGAACTTTCATATGCACACGTAAAGTACTCTTAGCGACCGATTTATAATCGCACTCACTGCACTGAAATGAATACTCCCCAATATGTTTCTTCATGTGTAATTTCAAAAGGTACTTGCGAGTAGTTTGAAATTGACACTCCGTGCACGTGAAAGGTTTCTCACCACTGTGTGTCTTTACATGTTGCTCTATGTAAGATTTTTTCATAGCTCTGTAATCGCATAAGAGACACTGAAAAGGTCTATCTCCACTATGAAGTAAAACATGACGTTTAAGGTAATATTCGTTTGTAGTCGCAAAGTTACAAAAGTCACATTTAAAAGGTCGTTCAATCTTTACTGCACTGTGTTGCGTTTGGATGTGTTTCATTAAGCTCTGTTTTCTTACTGTGCTGAACGAACATACCTCGCATTTAAACAGTGCTTGCATTGTGTGTTTAAGCATATGCATTCGCAAACCATCTTTTCGTTTCGTCCTGAATTCGCATTCTGTGCAAGCGAATGGTTTTTCGCCGGTGTGCAATAACACGTGTCGTTCAAGGCCACGCCTTATTGTACATTTAAAATCACACAATTTGCATTGGTGTGGCTTCTCACCGGTGTGATTTTTCATATGCAACGTTAAACCACTTTTAAACGCCGTTTTATAATCGCATTCACAGCACTTAAACCGCTTTTCCCCAACGTGAGTCTTCACATGCTCGATGTAGTCGTATTTTCGTTTGGTTGCGTACCCACACGCTTCACAGTGAAGCAGTTCTCGATCCAGGTGAAAAATATTCATGTGGTTTTGTAAATATTTCTTGGTTTTGGTTATAAAAGAGCACAATTCGCATTTAATTGTTTTTTCTTGGATATGAACCACCATGTGACGTCTTACAGTTGCTTTCTCTGCTGAACGGTAATCACATTTGGGACAATTGTAAAAAATGGTGCTTCGTGAATAAGATTTCTTGAAGCAGTTTAGCAAGGTCGTGGAAAGAATTTCTTTTTTTACATCAATCGGTTCTAATTTGATGTTGGTGTCGATATCCAGGTCAAGAATTTCCTGTTTGATTTGTAGGTTTAATGATTCGGTTGGGCCAATAATTTCTTGTTTCACTAAAATTAATGTTGTGATTATATTTTTGACTGGAAAAATGTTTAACAATTACCTTGTAAACATGTTTCTCCAATGCAACACTCTGCTTTGACGATGTCGAAAGAAATTTGCTCCCTATCACCAGTTTGTTGATCCATTTGGGTTGATTTTAAAAATTATTATGTTGTTGTAGTTATGTAGCTGAAGATTGTGTGAAATTGTTAAAATTTTTCGGATACAATAGTTTTTACCTTTGACATTTCACAAAACTTCAACTTATAAAGTTGTTTATTCGTTACTATAGTTTATTGGCATAAAATATGATTCGATGCAAATTATTTTACCACTGTCTTTAACTTAAACTGTTATATTATTTGTAGAAAAGTAAGAATTTACAATAGAAAGGTTAGTACATTTTAACTACCAATAAATAGTTTATTTGGTACACTATAACTACTTAGTGCTTGACCCTATTGAGTACTTGAGCGTTTGAACTACTTTTAGTAAAACACATTCCAGAAAAACCAATAAATTTAATTTTGAGTTCATAGTTAAAAGGTGTAACATTTCAAATTTAAAATCGTGTTAGGACGTTTAATCATAGAGGGGTGACAACCCGAGGAAGGAGACGGCGCATGGGCTAGAGCAGTTGTTGCCCATAACTTTAGGTGGTCCCGACGGTGGTAAACGTTGATGGAAATGAATAAAAACACAGTTTTGCTACAGGTACCAAAATAATAGTACACAGCTCAGGAGAGATGTACTGGAGTGGTGAAGTTTCAAAAGTAACCCCGCAAGTACGGTACCTACTCTAAAAGGATGGTGTAGTTTTTTTAGTCGTTACTAACCCGGAAACTCTAGGGTGAGTTCTGTCGCAACTAAGAAAAATTCCTATTCGAATTGAAAACGGGATCTATTTATAGGGACAGAAAATTAATGATAACCAATCAAAGGGGTTAATTTTCCTACATAAATGGGGTAAATTCTAACGGTGTCAACGGTCGTTGAAAGGGAGCAAACTTGGATCTAACTGACAAATTTAAGCGTTAGAATAACAAAGTGAACAAAAAAGGGGCGTAACTTTGGTCAACATACATGTAGGCGTGGCCAATTGGAATTATGATGAGTAATATTTTAAAGTTGAATAAGAAAGATAATCGCGGGGTATTAATAGACACAACTGTGTTTTGAAGTAAAATTAAATAAGGAAAATAACGGTCTAATAAGCACAATTGAGGATTTCTCTCATCGGTCGTTGAATAAAATTAACATAAAATAAGGACAATTTTCGGTTTACAGGATGCTAATAAACACCATCGCTGGGCCAAAATAAAATTAGAAAAATCATCGATTTACAGAGTACTAATAAGCACAACTAGGGATTTCTCCTGTCGTTGAATTAAAATAAAATAAAGCAAGGAAAACATTCGATTTTAATCAGAATCTCAAGAGGAATTCGGCTTTTCTGGTCGGGATCTCTCAAGAACAATACATGATTTTCTTTTCTGGGCAAACCTCTTTTATATTCAAAAAAATCTAGTTGGAATATCGGCTAAAGGTGATTCGTTGAAGGGGGCTTTGGCACGGACATCCAAACAGTCTGTCTCACTTGTAGTACCACCTGTGCCTCTTCGGGAATTAAACCAACAAAACAATTCTTGACGAATTGAAAAACTGGTCATTACCGTAACTTGTTACAGGATGACAACATTAAAAACACTTTTCTTACTCAAAGATGTATTTACATGAGAATGTATAGACATTTTTCAGCATCTTATATTCTGAAAGTTGCTGTGCTAGATAATTTTGGCTTTCACCAGTCAAAAGCTCTTCACGAATTGTATTTTAGGACTGGCGCACCCGTTTCATAAGCCTTTTGAATTTCACCGCCAGGGGGCGGTTTCTTCATTAGTATGCTGTAACTCCGAAACCAGGTTGGTTGGCGATTGCGGCACTCGATAGCGCCATTTTAGCCCTACAACGCAATGTAGGCGACGTACCGTCCAAGCGATCTAAACGGTCCTACATACAAAATACTTTTGCAGGGTGGTATTTGAGAAATTTCAGTTTTGTTTCTATGGAAATGGTGCCATTTTCCTTCAGCAGATGGCTTGCTTACACATCAGGGTATAATACATACTGGTGCACAAGTCTGATCTGTGTAATATCTGACAAACGCCACTGGTGAAAACTGCAAGTTAGCAAGAAGAAAACATTTTTTAAAGCTTGTTAATATACAAAAATGAAATTAAATAAAAACGTCTTAACTATATATTGAGCCTCTTGTTACAACTAAATAAATTACAAATCTGACTAATCAAACCAACAACCAATTACAACGTATTTGCAAACTTAAAAGCACTATTAACATATTTTTTAATTTTCTTTTTAAGATGAGCTTTAATATGCGACCTTAACTGGCTTTTTAGTACCGTCCTATGACCACATTCATGACACTGGAAAGGCCTTTCTCCACTATGAGTCTTCATATGTATTTGTAAATCACTTTTCCGTAAACTTTTATAATCGCACACTTGACACTCGAAAGGTTTCTCTCCTGAATGAATTTTCATGTGTAATTGAAGATTACGATTCCAAGCCGATTTATAATCACACAAGCTACACTTAAATGAACATTCGCCGGTGTGCATTTTCAGATGCATCTTTAAATTAACTTTCCTCGCCGTGCAGTAGTCGCAAACTTCACATTTGAATGGTTTTTCTCCGGTGTGGGTTCTCATGTGAACTTTTAAGTCGGGTTTTTGGGCTGTAATAAAGTCACAGATTTCACATTTGAAAAGTTTTTCACCAGTGTGAGCTGCTCGGATGTGCAACTGCAATGCTCGCTTCCACACAGTTTTATAATCACAGAGTTCGCAATTGTAAAGCTTTTTTTCCGTATGCGATTTCATGTGCGTGTGGAGATTTTGACGTATGATGGTTTTAAAGTCGCACTGGTTGCATGCGAAGGGATTTTCTCCATCGTCAGAGTGAGTTTTCATGTGTTGTTGTAAGCTACGCTTCCAAATCGTTTTGTATTCGCATAACGTGCATTTAAAAGGCATTTCTCCGGTGTGAATAATCATGTGTTGTCGTAAGCAACGCTTCCAGATTGTTTTGTACTCGCATTGAGGGCACTGAAATGGTTTAACTTGAGTATGAGTCATTGTATGTTGTTGTAAATAAAGTTTCGAAGCGGTTTGATAATCACATTGTTGACATTTAAAGCGTTTTTCCCCGGTGTGCGTGATTTTGTGACGTTGCAAGCCCCGTTTCGTTGCACTTTTATGATGACATTCATCACATTTGTACGGAAGGTCTCCTGAGTGGATTTTCATGTGTTTGTGAAAATGCTGTTTGTAAGCAGTTCGATATTCACATTCTTCGCATTTGAAAAGCTTTTCCCGTAAGTGCAGTTTTACGTGTTGCTGAAATTCTTCTTTTATTACTGTACTAAAAGCACAAGTGCTACATTTGAAGGATTTTCCTTTCCGATGACACAACATATGGATTTTAAGGATATATTCCAGAGTTGTTGTGTAATTGCAAACGGGGCATTTAAGAATGTTTTCAGATATGTACGAATGTGTTACGGTAATGATTTC